>CM053770.1:7782755-7934258 GCA_028658325.1 Potorous gilbertii | reverse complement strand
CATTGTTCTTTCTTGTCAGAAAGGAAGGGGGGAAACATCTGTTCACCAAGAAAGTGACCTTCTATGGTCTTATTTTTTTTCCCTTTTCTGGGCATTTTCCCAGCCAGTTACTTGACTTCTGAGAGTCCTCTCCACCCCAGCCTAGGTCCACCCAGCTAGTGCTTGGGGTCTGAGAGTCAAATGCTGCTCCCCAGCCTCAGGGCTTTCAGCAGTGGTCGTGGCTGCTATTCAATGTGAGTTTAAGTTCTGGTGCTCATGTGGGGGCAGGGCCGCCTCCCAGGCTCAGTTCCCTCAGGGGGTTTATGCAGAGACCTTCCATAATGGACCCGAGGTCCTGCCTGCTTCAGGAGCCTCTGGCCTCTGCTGCTGCCTCCCGAGGGGGCCTGAGTTATGGAGACACCCTGATCCCCTCTCGGCCAGCCCAGAAGTCTCTCTCACTGACCTGTGCTTCCATGGATGGAGGGACCTTCGTGGCCACCAGAGATTCCGTCCCTGAAGCCTGCTCAGATCTGCTCGTCTTGGTGCCACACGGCCAGGGAAAGGCTGGGCTCCACTCCCATCTGGTATGTGATGGACCTTTGGGATCGGTTTTTCAGGGCTCTCTGGAACAGAAATCTCCTTCACTCCATTGCTGTGCAACTTCCACTGCTCCAGAATTTGTTGGGAGTTCTTTTTACAGGAAATCTATGGGCTGTGAGTTCGGAGCTAGCATATGTGAATCTTTCTACTCCACTATCTTCTAAAGGTATTATTTTCTTCAGCTTTTTTTGGGTCTCCTTTAGCAAGCTGTTGACTCGCTTTTCATGATTTTCTTGTATCAGTCTCATTTCTCTTTCCAGTTTTTCTTCTAACTCTCTTAATTCATTTTCAAAATCCTTTTTGAGCTCTTCCGTGACCTGGAGCAATTGCATATTTATTTTGGAGGTTTTAGATGTAGAAGCCTTGACTTTTATGTCTTCCCCTGATGGTAAGCATTGTTCTCTCTCATCTGAAAGAATGGGAGAGAACACCTGTTCACCAAGAAAGTAACCTTCTATAGTCTTATTTTTTTTCCTTTTTGGGGGGCATTTTCCCAACTTGACTTTTGGGTCCTTTGTCAAGAGTAGGGTATACTCTGAGGACCTGTAAGATCTCAGTTCCTCCAAGGTGGCATAATGAAGGGAGAGGAGTTTACTCCCTGGACAGGCTCTTGACTGAGATTCAGATCAGCTGCTCCATTTCCCCAGGGGCTTTAAGCTGAGGCTTCAACAATGGAAGCCAGTTTGTTGCTGCTGCTGCCGCTGCCGCCACCACTGCCACCACTGCCGCCACCTGGGGCCAGGGATAGAGGAGGATCCTACTCCCTTGTCACGAAGGTGAAAAAGCTCTCTCACTGACCTTTGAAGTGTCTTTGTTTCCTGTGGGTTGAGGGATCTGTGAACCGCTGTAGGGACTCTGCCCCCAAGGTCTGCTCTGGCCTTGTTCCTCCTGGTGCAGTGGGGCCAAGGCTGGGCTATACTCTGCTCCACGTCTGATGCAACAGACCTTTCCCATTTCCGGGACACCCTGGGCTGGAAATCTCCTCTCCATCTTTCGGTAGCTTCTGCTACTCTAGAATTTGTTAAGAGTCACTCTTTACAGGTACTTTATGGAGGGCAGGGGAAGAGCTAGAGTATATGTGTTTCTACTCTGCTATCTTGGCTCTGCCCCACCCCAAAAGGAATCCTGATGAATTAGACACAACTGAAACAACTCAACAACAGAATTGCCCAGGGTCATGTGACTAATATGTGCCTGAGGTAAGATTTGAATTCAGGTCTTTCTGGTTTCAGGACTAAAGCTCCATCTTCTATACCAGCTAGCTGCCTCAGAACATTGCTTCAAAGCAACATTACTTACTCAAATGTTATCCAGCCCTTTGTCCCAATTCAGGGAGGAACTTCAGCATTTTCAACATATCTATTGTCTATGCTTGAAAGTCAGAGAATCAAAAAGTGCAATGGGGGATTGGCCAATGGAGAATCAGTCTCTGACCAGTCCCTCATTCTAACTAGATTATAGTTGGAAGGTTACCTTATCCCATCCCCTCATTTAACAGATGAATGACCTCTGGGGCATAGCAAAATTAAATTAATTATTCAGTCACCTAGTGACCTGTGGGCAGAGTTGAGATTCACAACTGGGTCAGTTTTCTCCAGACGGGACACCCTTTCCACTGCCCATCATAATTCCACAAATTACAACTCTTCCCTTCATTTATAGAGAGTGGGGGAAGAGAGCTGATGTCCTTTCTGCTCTGAGCTCCCATTACTGATACCTTTTCACAGATGGTCAGGTTTGGAGAATAATAGCACCTAGAACTCTCAGAAATCTTGCTATGACCAAAGAGTAATGAAGAAGACAATTTCTCAGAAATAGGAAATCTCACCACATAACTGTGGAAGTGGCTGACATCAAGGTCAATGAAGTCACTAAACTTTTCTTAAGCTCCTACTATGTGCCAGGCTCTGCTTAGTACTAAGATTAAAGGCATCTTTATGTGCTAAGTGTTGGGAATAAAGGCACCACTGCACTTACATTCAGAGAAACTGGGTTCAAGTGTATATCCCACCATTAACTAGCCCCTTAATCCTTTCATCCTCAATGATTCATCCAGATCGGGGCATCACAACCTCTCTTTCTGGGGAACATTGCAGATATGACACTCTCACCCAGTGAAACATGAAGCAGCATACCTGGGCATAGATAGTGTGTCATGTTTATCAGATGCTTTTAATTTTTTCATATATATTAATATTTTCAGTTTCTAGGAAGCTCAGAATAGGTCAAAAGTTGCATCATTTCTATATGAAGGTCTGGGACATTATTACACATGCTTCTCATTTTACTCAGTCTTAAAAGAACAATGAAGAGTGCAGGAAATCTTAATGAAGTTGTCTTTTAAACTTTCCCCATCTGGTTCTACAAGTCTCTGTCAAAAGACCCTGAATTTATTTTTCTTTTTATCAGTCCCCCTTTGCTTTTTCTCCCCCTACCCTCACCCAGTCTATTGGTGAGTTTGGTCATTCTATTTTAAAAGTTTTACCCCAACTTACAACTGAAACCTGCCTTCCAACAAATAAAACCAGTTAAGCAAAAATAAATAAAAGCAGTAACACACGTTACAGTGACTACTGCCACAATCTTCTGCCCTAGTAGTCCCTTGTCTCTCTACTGTGAGGAGGGAGGTCTGTTTCATTATCTGCTCTCTGGGACCATCATTCGCTTTTCCAATTACTCTGAATATACAGTCCTTTTTACACTGATGTCAAACTCAAATAGAAATGGATCCCTGCAGGCTATGTATTGACTTGGAAAATTATAAATTAACATTAGCTGTGTTGTGCTGTGTTTTTCTTTATTTTGTTAAACATTTCCAATTACATTTTGATCTGGTTCTGGCCAAACTTGGGAGTTTGAAACGTCTGATTTTAGAGACCTTGTGACTTACATTGTCATAGTGATGTTTATATCATCCTTTGGGTTCTTCTTTCCTTACCCACATCAGGTTAATATAATAATACTGACGATAATGAGTATCTTTTGAAAAGCATTGTAAGGTATTATCTCATCTGATGTTCTCAACAACACTATGAGGTAGATGTTTTTAATATCCCTATTTTACAGATGAGGAAATTGGGTCCCAGAGAGGTTAAATGAAATTGTCCAAGATCACACAGCTAGAATGTGTCTGGGGCAAGATTTGCCCATGTCTTTCTGAGTCCTGCAATCTATCCACACTTCTCTAAATTCCTCCCATTTGTAGTATCTTACAGAAGAATCACATTCCATTATATTCATATGCTACATTTTTCTGCTGTCATGAACCAATCAACAGACACTGTGATGTCAAAGAACTAGAAACAAGACGAAAGGTATGACTCTGAAGGTCTGGGCATATATGGGACCTTTATTGCCATTCCTAACCTCCTAAAGAAATGAATTTTGACCTTTCCCTGGAAGGTCAAAAAATCAAACCCCAAAGCTTAAGCTTAAATACTTTAGTCAGAATGAGGAGACAGAAATCATTAATAAAGACCTTGAGGTTGGGAAAGATTGAAAACAAAAGAATGGGAGGGCAGAAGATGAGATGGCTAGATGATGTCAAGGAAGACATGAACATGAACTTGGACAGACTCGGAGAGATAGTGGAAGTGAGAAGAGCCTGGAGTGCCATGATCCATGGGGTCACAAAGAGTTGGCTATGAGTGAACACCAACAAAGAATGCATACTCTTCCTCTCCCTTCCTCAGAGTCCTCAGGAAAGAGCCTCATATCCCAGACTGGGCCTCAGTGTTCTTATCTCTAACAAAGACATTGTTGTGCTGAATGACTTCTAAGGTCCCTTATAGCTTGGACTTTATGATTCTCTGGTCCTTTCCATTCTAAATCCTCTGAACCTCCCTCTACTATCAAGTAAGAGCATAACTGTGCTGATGACAACTCGGCGGTGGAGATACCACAGATATTATAGTCCCCATTTGTCAGAGAGGAAGACAAGGACTCAGGAAATTTAGATGACCTGCCTATGGCCGTAGAGTTGATAAGTGTTAGAGGGTCTCCCAGATTCTAAGTCCGACTCCATCCTTTTTGGGAGACTGCCTCTGATTTAACCTGATATTCTTTGAATATTCTTTGCAAGTGCATTTGGACCTTTAGAATCTGACTAGAATCATTCTGGTAAAGCTGATCTGGGCTTTCCCAGTGGCCGCAAATCCCACTCAAGAGGCAGAAGCCTTCAAAAGTTTCTGGAGGTGTGAGGTTTCTGGAGGTTGTGAGCTCTTCCCAAGCTAGCAATGGTTTAAGGGAATTCATTTGGTCTGATGCCACTCTGGCATCTTGTCTGGATCCTGAGAGGTTCTAGCATCTCCTAGTGGGGACCAGATGATCTTGAGGCTTCCATGTCCCACTGTTCCCCATACAGAAGAAATGAGGACAGTGTGTTGTCTTGGAATGGCTTTTTGGGTTATAAGAGTTCAGAACAAGGATAAACACGCTCTTAAAAGATGAACTTCTCTTGACCCTAAGAATAAGGAAATCATTTTAATTTAATTAATTAAGACATTAATGATATTTTCTTCATCCTACAATGGAATGAAAAAATGGAAAAAAATGGGGAAAAAGGACAACAGTCATTCTGTTGTCGACCTTAATTCATTTAAATATTCTAGAATCTCAGGAATGACAAGCTCTTAGGTTTAGGACTGATAGAAACTTTAAAGACCACTGAGTTCTATCGTTTCAGATTACATCTGAAAGAACTGAGGCCCAGAGTGGCAGAGCTGCAGCTCCAGGTCCCACAGGTAGTAATTCCACAAAGCCAGGGACTTTGACTGCAAAACTAGCCCCCTTTCTCTTGTATGATCTTGTAACTCAAATAATACTTACAAATACATTCCAAAGCACATTTTAAACCTTTATAACCAACAAGGCACCTAAACTGTATTATTATTTGTTGTGTCTATCCTTTGTTCTCGAAGAGGACCATGAGATCAAGATGATGACATAATATTTGTAATATGTATGTAAGAAGTATATAGACACACATACACACCATATAGAACTAAACAGATTGAGGATCCCACACTCTATCAGTTTAGATCTCTTCTTCACCAGTGCAGGTTACAACTATGCAATGCTTACTTAATCTTCTTGGATTGTGGTAATCAAAAAAAAGTAACATCCTGTGGCCAACATTCCATTCCTAGTCATATCCTTGAAGCCTCCTAGCACAATAGGACCAACAGGGGAAACAGTTATTCATTAAGATGTAACACCGTTTGCTTGGGTGATGATTCCCCAGAAACTTCACCTTCTAGCACATTCTCCTCTAAGGTCGAAATGAGTTGGCCAAGTAGAAATGATAGAAGAGGCAAGTGTGGGGCACCAGGGTTAAGAGAAAGAGGAGAAGAAAGATAATAAGATTCACGGCACTAAATAATAATAGCCATATTTACGTAGTACTTTACATATGATATCTCATTTTATCCTCAGAGCCACCATGGGAGTGGGTGCTATGATTATACCCTCTTTAGAAATGAGGAAACTGAGGCTGAGAGAGATCAATAGATTTTCCCAAGAACACACAGCTAGTACATGTTTGAGGTAGGATTTTACTTCAGGTCTTGGTGACTTCAGATTCAGTACTTAATTTATAGTTCCACCCCAAGAAAAGTGACAAGTTGGAATATTTAAAAGAAACAAATATATTTGAATCCATAAGTTGAGGCACTCAAAACAAAATCCATCACAAGAGTCCCAAGGGGATGAGATACAGCATTGACCTGGTTGCTCAAACAACTCTTTCCTGTAATCTGCCCCAATAGATTCCAAAGAGGGAAACAGTGTCTTCTTAGGATTGAAATGTTAGCTCTAGATGGCCGCATTCTGATGCCTTATTGTCACCTGAAGCCATCACTCTACCTGACTGCACAGGTCCAGAATATCTTATTAGTTGCCTTGAAAAGGAATTGAATCCCACAGAGATTCATAGAAGATGAGAGTCTTTGGGTGGGGTCAGAGAAGGGGACAGCACAAGAAAAGATCCAGAGAACAAGTCACTTCACTGTTCAATCGGCAGAGGTCAGACAATACATTAGTCACTCAAAAGCATTTATCAGGCATCCACTATCCACCAGCCACTACATGGCCCCTGCCCTCAAGAAACTCATGTTCTAATGGGGAGATCACATGAAAACAACTACATACATACAAGATATATGTAGCATGAATGGAGAACAAATGGAGAAAAACAACTGGGAGTGGAGACTGGGGAAGGCCTCTTATAGAAAGTGGGAGAAGGGTTGTCTTGAAAGAAGCTAGGACTTGGAGGTGAGGAGAAAGAATATGCATGGGGCACCACTAATACAAATACACAGAGGTAGTAGAAAAGGTGAGGGTTTGTGGCAGCCTGAGAAAGGGTGTGAAGTTCCTGGATGTCTGAAAGGAAAAGAAGAGTAAGAGGTGGGAAGAAGAAAGGTCTAGAAAAGGAAAACAGAATACTGAAACTACCACCCAAAAAAACCCCAATACTTTCCAGGGTCAGACCTATCTAGGAAATAATCTCTTATTCTAGTTTCTTTCCTCATTCTTTATTACCCTAGGGAATAAGTCCATATAGAGGACTTCAAACTCCTCACTTAGAATCTGAACCAGTCTCTTTTATCTGAACCTTCTCCAAGCATATAGACCAAGACCATTCTGTCCTTTTTCTTAAGTGTTACTGATATCCTCAATTTTTACACTATCTTCATTTCCTAATGTTTTCCCTTTCTCCTTTCCAGAAAGCCATTCCTTGTAACAAAGAATTAAAAGGGAAGTGAATTTTGTCACGTCTTCCCCAAAATCAAGCTACTGGTCATCATGATTTGTTCACCTCCCATGGCCTTTGCATTTACGGTGGCACAAATACGACTAATTGACTCAGTCTGTGGATTTGGGGGTTGGGGCAGACTGTTCTTTCCATTCCAAACTTTTATCATTTTCCCAATTCTACTTCCTTCACTTTGCATCAGTTCACAAATAGCTTCCTCCACTTCTCTGAATTCTTCCCATTCATCCTTTCAAACAGGACATTGTTATTCATTACATTCATGTGATGTAATTTCTTTACCCATTCCCCAACTGATGAACATCCACTAGACCATTTAGTCTAAAGGAAACACTTAAAGCAAAATAAAAGGCAAAACAATCACATTCCTTAATAACCTTCACCCACCTCCTAGTCTAGGTAGGCAGTAAGTATTTCTTTAACTAACACACATGTGACAGAAAAGTTTTCAGCCAACTGTAAGAACTCCAGAATTCAAGGCTAGTAAAACCCCACTGGACACTTCAAGGGAACAAATCAGAAGACACGCCCCGTCATGGTTACAGATGATGATGAAAGGGAAGTTAATTAATCTGGTTTTCAACGAATGAACAAATCACATGCTTTCTTAAAATACCAAGTGTAAGGCTCTTAGCTGCTAATTAAGTTCAAGAGTGGAATAAACACTAGATTTAAAGTACAGGCAAGAGGCTCATAAAAGGAGGTATGCTGCTAACCAAATTCCCTATGGATTTGTCAAGTCATTTAACTCCTATGTAATGGCCACAACAACATGGTTGAACTGTTTATCGAGTTGAGTGAGCCAGTCAAGAATTATTGTTTGAGAAGCCACAAAACTGATTCAAATTATCTAGGAAAAAATGTGATTATTCAGAAAAAAAAAATATTTGATTGCTAAGAGGTACATGCAACTGACTCTAAATTCCATCAAATATTTTACTATAAAAGAATGAGCTCCAAAGGGACTTCTTTTAACACAAAAAAACCCTCACATATACTCTTAGAACCCAGAGAGGTCTTTGAAATGAATCTGGTAGAGGTAGGAGAAAAGTATACATAACAGTGATGTAAATGAAAACACTATTCAGAATTTAGTTTATGTACAATAGTGTCATGTCTAGTATGGGTGCCAGCAAACTGATGATGAAACACTTCCCTCCTCTTGTATGGGAGTTGGGAGCAATGGGTCTAGATAATTGAACATGTCATCATGGTGGCTGTCAACTTGCTTTGCTTAATTATTTTATATAAGAAGGAGCTTTATGGGAAGTGTCAGTGATAAAATAAACAACCCACTAATACACATTCATAGATACATAGATAGTTAGGTAGATAGATAGATGGATGGATAGATGTAGACTGGAGCTATGATTACAATGAGAAAGATGACAGCCATAAAATGGGATGCAAGTAGGTACCTTCTCTGCAAAGTAAATTCTTAGAGAACTACCTGGAGGTTAAGTGATTTGCCTAGGATTGACTAGAAGTTATGATATGTTTAATACATACTATGTTACATATAATATATATATACATATATGCATATATGTTTATACATTTTTGTTTAGAGACATCTCCCCTCCAAATGTTCATAGGGACCATTTGTGCCCAGCCTGTGGTAGAGCCTTCCAAGCTTGCATTGGTCTGATCAGTCACAACTGAACACACTGCACCTTTACCCTTACATAGTGATGTCATTTTGATTCTCTTCAAACACAAAGGACAACAACCATATATTACATACTAAAAATTCAAAGGATATTTGGAATAATTCCTAGGAAACAAAAAATAGATAAACTCAACCTGTAAACCAAAGGCATTTCCATGATAGTAAATACTTAGAGAAAAGCTTTGTGAATATTGAAGGAGTATTGAAAACACAACACTCCTAAGTAATTTTGATGCTTAATTTAAATAACATTCATTAATCCTAAGACCATAGATTTATCCAGATGAGAACTTAAACATCATCCAGTTCAACCCCCTCCTTTCACAGGTGAAAAAACTGAGGCCCTGGAGGGACTTATCCAAGATCACTATGAACAAAATGGCAGCCTAATGAGGTTATACAAATAGCTGAAGAAAGGAGGAAAGTGAAAAGTAAAGGAAAAAGGGATACACCGAACTGAATACAGAATTCGAGAGAATAAAAATGAGAGATGAAGTTTTCTTAAATGCAATGAGCAATGTAAAGAAATAGAAGAAAACAATAGAACAGACAAGAGATCTCTTCAAGAAAATTAGAGATATCAAAGGAAAATTTCATGCAAAAATGGGAATGATAAAAGACAAAAATGTTAGGGACTTAACAGAAGCAAAAGAGATTAAGAAGAGCTGTCAACAATACATAAAAGAACTATACTAGAAATATCTTAACATCACTGATAACCACAATAGTGTAGATATTAATCCACAGCCAGATATCCTGGAGACTGAAGTCAAGTGGACCTTAGGAAGCCTCACTAACAAGAAGAGTAGTGGAGGTGATAGAATTCCAGCTGAACTATTTTAGATGAGGCTGTTAAAAAGCTGCACTCAATAAACCAGCAAATTTAGAAAACTCAACAGTAGTCACTGGAATGGAAAAATTAGCTTACATTCCAACTCTAAAGAAGGGCAATGCCAGGGAAGGTTCAAATTACCAAACAATTGCATTCATTTCACAGACCAGCAAGGTTATACTTAAAATTCTGCAAGCTAGACTTCAGCTAGGCTGGTTTTCAAAGAGACAGAAGAACCAGAGACCAAATTGCCAACATTTCCTGGATTATGGAGAAAGCAAAGGAGTTCTAGAAAAAACATCTACTCCTGCTTTGTTGACTACACTAAAGCCTTTGACTTTGTGGATCACAACAAAACATGGCAAGTGCTCAAAGAGATGGGAGTACCAGATCATCTCATCTCTCGAGGAGTCTGTATGTGGTCCAAGAAGCAACAGTTAGAGCCA
The DNA here is from genome assembly GCA_028658325.1 of Potorous gilbertii. Lineage (NCBI taxonomy): Eukaryota > Metazoa > Chordata > Mammalia > Diprotodontia > Potoroidae > Potorous > Potorous gilbertii. The sequence continues at coordinate 7,923,963 of CM053770.1, read as the reverse complement.
AACATGGAACAACTGATTAGTTTAAGATTGGAAAAGGAGTATGACAAGGCTACATATTGTCACCTTATTTATTTAACGTACATGCGGAGCATATCATGCAAAACGCTAGGCTGGATGAATCAAGTCAGAATGAGGGTTGCTGGGAGAAATATCAACAATCTTAGATATGCAGATGATACCACTCAAATGGCAGGAAGTGAAGAGGAATTAAGAAGCCTCTTGATGAGAGTAAAAGAGGAGAGTTTAAAAGCTGGCTTGAAACTTAACATCAACAAAACTAAGAACTTGGCAACTGTTCCCATCACTTCCTGGCAACTAAATGAAAGGAAGCAGTGTCAGATTTTATATTCTTGGGCTCAAAGATCATGGCAGATGGCAAGTGCAAACCATGGAATTAAAGGATGCTTGCTCCTTGGAAGGAAAGCTATGGAAAATCTAAAGAGCATTCTAAAAAGCAGAGACATCCCTTTCCAGCAAAGGTCCATAAAATCAAAGCTATAATTTTCCAGTAGCAATGTATGACTGTGAAAGTCGAACCATACAGAAAGCTGAGGATCCTGAAACCAACACTTTCAAACTGGGGTGTGGGAGGAGATTTTGAGAGTCCCTTGGATAGCAAGGAAATTCAAATTAGTCAATACTTAAAGAAATAAACTCAGGCTATTTACTGAAAGGTCATTTACTAAAGATGATGTTTAAATACTTTGGCCTCATAATGAGAAGATGGGACTCATTAGAAAAGACCCTGATGTTGGGAAAGATCGAAAGCAAAAGCACAAGGGGATGCCAGAGGATGATATGGAAAGATAGTGTCATGGAAACAATGAACATGAACTTGGACAGACTGAGAGATAATGAAGGATAGAAGGCCGAGGTACACTGTGGTCCACGGGGTCATGAAGAGTCAGATATGGCTGAGTGACTAAACAACACATGAGCAACAGGTGGCAGAACTGGGATTTGAAGGGCTGGGTTCCAAATTTAAATCCACTGCTGTCTCCCATGTACCATCCTAACCAAATCACGAATCCTAATTACCTCACAGATCACAAGAGCTTTGACTTTGACCATCAGGTTCAGTCCTTAAGCATTTTGCTCATGGTTACAAAGATGACAGAGGCAGAGTTTGAATTCAGTTCCAAACCTAAAGCATTTTCTACTATTTGTGGGGCTGATGTGTGGAAATCAAAGCACTTTTCCTAAATCAATGCCCATCATCATCATCACCATCACCACTCTTTGCTGAGTAGCAGCTGATCTATAAGAGATGACACCGAGAAGTGGAAATGCGGTGTTCTTTTCCTAACATTCTTTCTCGAGTGGTCCTGGGGGAAAATTAAAGCCTGCTCTTGTAGGCTGTGAATGAACTCTGTCTCTGAATGACAAGAACAACATTTGACACACTGGAGGCAACAAAAAAGGGGAAGGAGGCATGTTTTCTTCCAAACCCTTCAGCCCAGGCATTTGATAGCAACTTGCTGAACTAGCAAAGGGAAGCTGAGATAAGATCCAAGCAAGATGTTCAGTTCAGTCTTGGAGAATCTTTCCAACCCTTAAACTGTTCTTAAGCCTAAGGATACATGAAGTGTGCTGCTGTATCCTGCCTTTATTGAGGAAAGGAGGGAATGGTTCTTTTTTTCTAATTTTTTAAAAATGTTTTCTAATTATGAAATACAGAAAACCACCCAAAAGGAAACCATTGGTGAAAAAAGAGTGGGGGAGGCTACTCTGTTAACTTTTTAACTTCTCCTTTGGTTCACTCTTTTAAAAACCTGGATCATTTCCCTGAAATGCTTTGGAGTTGTTTGTTTTTTAAACACTCTATTCCAAGAAGGGCCCTGTGTTATTTTTCTGGAACAAGAGAAGAAAAAAGCTGAAATCCTCTCCCACAGGATGAGCTGCATCATAGCACACACAGTAGAGAGTGGGGTACACTTGAGAGAACATGAACCTTGGACATGAATCTGGGCTTTTCTGCTACTATATGTGTGACCTTGGGCAAGTCTCTCCCCTTCCTCTAGGTTTTGAGGGATTGAGCTAAACAACCAATAAAATTCCTCCCAGCTCTAACCCTAAGAGGTTTGGTCCTGGAGGCAGGAAGGGCCTGTGCTCGCAAAAACAAGCAGACAACAAAACAGCTCCTCAGCAGCTGGACCATCCATCATGGGTGGCCCCTGTCATGGTCATTTCAGTTACCTGGAAACTGAGTATGAGTTTTCTTGAGGTTCTTCAGTGGGTTATTGAGAGGAAAGTATTTTGTAGACCCTAAGGCACCAAATAGATTTGGGCCAGACTTGTGATTTCAACCCTGTGGAAGTTCTCATATGAGGAGCTCTATGTTAGCCTTACAAACTTGCCTGGGGCACTGAGATGTTAGTAATATGTCTTTGGGTCACACAGCCTTCAATCCAACTTTTTATGGCTTTAAGGTCAGCTGTCTATCCACTATGGCAAGCTGCTTGGTAATCAGTAATATACATAAAGAGTGTGCATGTGCACACATGCACACACACACACACACACACACACACACACACACACACACACTTCTAGATGCTCACTATTATATCACCTCGGGTAATTAACCAGATGTATCATCAAGAAATAGTTTACTTCTGAGGGTCAAAAAGGATTGGCTTATGCCCTAGCGATGGCAGAAGACGTATTACAGAAATAATCTAAACCTACAACTATTTCTATTCTCCCTGAACATGAATTTAGGAAAATTTAATAGACTTAAATGTAATTAGTATCATGGCTATATTAGCTAAATTATTTTAATGTAAAAATAAACTATTTCCTGAGAACTACTGAAATGCATTTCAGTTTTAAATGCAGTAAGATAAAATTTACTGCTTAGGGTTTTGAGGTTCCTACAGAGTTCGTGCCAACCAGAAGAAATCTACGTAAATAAAAAGAAGCCATTTCGTCTACCAGTCCAATAATGCCAAAGAATCAGTATGATACCGATAAATGGTAAAGGTTTGGTTAAAGGTATCTTCCTTGAGTGGGTTCTAACCTTACAATTGAAGCTAAATAGACAACTTTGATCCGCAGGGTATTTTTAATGTCATAATTACTCTAGGTGGAGGTAATATGTTGTTATACTTGTTGATTTGAAGGTTAGTATTTGGTAATCATCTTGTTAAAAAAGAAATAAAGAAATTTTAAATCAAAACTGAATTTAAAAAAGAATTAGGGCTCATGATAGAATTACAAAGGTATAACCCCCGTCTTTGTATGAAATATTAAAGGGGGCTCTGTCGCAGGGGCATGCTCATTCATTACTCAGTACCATTCTGGAGCAACAAAAATACAGTCCACATTGTTCAGGGTATAAAATTAGACGACAGTAACAATGAGAACTGTAATTGCATCTTTGACGTATGACATTTGGGATCAGACCTCAATGCCCTTGGTGCTCTAAATTGATAGTATTTATTACCGATGCCTGCTCTTTCTTCTTCTGGTTAACTTGTCTGGCACACTCAGTATCTGCTCTGGGTAGGGCTCCTCAGACTCCAGGGAGAAGCTTCTGGGTGTTTTGGTTATTTACCTTGCCCTTCAGATCTCGGAGTAGTCTGCATTCCATGCAGGGGGAGGGGGCCACTTCCCTTACTGTCTGGGATTGTTCTGTGCTCTGTCTCATCATCTCCACCACAAGCCCCTCTTCTGTCTTCTCACCTGGTGACCATCTTGGCTGATGCCTCCATCACCTTTTTCCTGGGTTACTGGAATAACCTATAAATAGTCTCACTGCCCAAAGTCTTTCCACTCTCTATTCCCCACACAAGTAATTAAACAATTAGTAAGAAATAATAAAGTCAAAGTAATTTTGCCCCCAAAGTGGTTTAAATATTTTACTTTCTTTCTCTGATTGCAATGGTTTTCTATTGCTTCTAAGAGCAAATATAAAAGCCTCTGTTCTGACATTTAAAATCTTTTGCAAACTAACTCTAGCTGACCTTTTCAGTCAATGTTTTTTCCAATTTTTCTTCAGTTCTTACTAACTTTCTGTGATTCAGCGAGATGAGATTTATTGCTTTTTCCTCATAATGCTACTGTCTCCCACTTCTGGGCTTTTCCATGGTCTGTTCCCTATCTGGAAGGTCTTTCTTCCTTGCCTCCTCTCCATAGAACCCTTGAATTCCTTCAGATCTCAGCTCAAACCCCATTTGCTATATAAAGTCTTTTCTATCTCCTCCCCCAGTTGATAATGACCTAGGTCTCCCCCAAATTATGGTACTTTTTAAAACTTAAATGAGTATTATTTCCCTACAATACAGCCCAAGCATCATGAGGATGAAGACTGTATTCTAGTTTTTGTCTCCCTAGAACAGTGCCTGGCACACAACAGGCACTGGATAAATGCATGCTGATGGGGTATTTCATTCTGTTTTTCTTTTGCTGCTTTAGTTTGGAGATTTTTCCTGTTCTCTAAAAGGTTTTGTGAATGTTTACTTAACCTGGAGCATGATGCCATTGTTAGAGTACTGTACTTGAGACTGGGAATACATGGGTTAAATCTTACCTCTGATGCTCCCATATGACACAACCTTTTAAAGCCTCAGTTTACTAATCCATAAAATAATAACACCTGTTTTGCTCATAAAGGTTATTATAATTCAAATGAGATGCAGGTAAAGCACTTCACAAATCTTAAAGCACCCAAATTTTAATGTCAATGCTCATCTCAAACAACATGTAACAGGTATCCAAGCAGACTTGATTACCAAATAAGTCAGTTATTAATAACAACACAGTAGAACACAAGTTCCTAAACATATATTTCTACATAAAAACCAAGTCCACATTTGTGTAACTGTATACTCTTTCATAATAATTGAATGGACAAAAAATCCATAATTTCATCACAAGGGAAATTCCCAGTGTGTGAATTCCCTCCACCAAAACATATAGCAAACCCTTCTATGCCTTAGGAGATAATTCCAAAAGAGCTGTTTCAGGCATCATTGCCGGAGTCACACTACTAATAAATATTAGAAGGAGGATTTGCTCCCAGAGCTTCCTGACTCCAAGTCTAACAATCTATGTCACATTGCTTCTAAAATATTGTCATCAACAATATTACAAAGATTGCATATGTTGACCACATTAGATTTATTATCGGGAATACAGGAATGGTTTAACATAAGGAAAATTATTAATATAATTCATTATATTAATAAGTAAAGTAATAAATATCATGCAGAAAAAGCTTTTGACAAAATACAATACTTAGTCCTATAAAACACTCAAAAGCATAGGTGTAAACTGATTTTTCCCTAAAATGATAAGAAGCACCTATCTAAAACTAACCACAAGCTTTATTTTAAAAGGGTATAAGTTAGAAGTGTTGTCAATAAAAAAACAGAAATGAAACAAAAGATGCCCCTTATCACCAATATAGTTTAATATTGTATCAGAAATGCTAGCAATATTAAGAAGAGAAGAAAAAGAAAATGAAGGACTCGGAATGGTCAATGAGACAATAAAACTCTCTTTCTTTGCATATGATATGATATACTTGGAAAATCCTAGGCATTCAACTAAAAAGTTAGTTGAAACAATTAAAAATTTTATCAAAGTAGCAGAATAACAAACTTACATAGCAGAAAATAAACTTACATAAATCATCATCATTTCTCTATGTCACCAACAAAACCCTGCAAGAAGAGAGACTAAGAAATATTCCATTTAAAATAATGGTGGACTGCATAAAACACCTGGAGTATATCTGCCAAGACAAACCCAGGAAATACATGAACATAATTAGGAGAAAACTTTTTATCCAAATAAAGTCAAATTTAAATAATTGGATAAAAATTAATTGTTCATGAGTGGGCAGAGCCAACAAAATAAAAATGACAATTCTACCTAAAATTAATCTACTTATTCAATACTATTACAATTAAAGTATCAAAAATTATTTTACCAAGCTAGAAAAAAATAAAAGAACAAAAGGTCAAGAATATAAAGGAATTAAAAGTGTAAAGGAAGGAGATGTAACAGTACCAGATCTTCAACTATATTATAAAGCAGTAATTATCAAAACTGCCTGGTACTGGCTAAGAAATAGAAAGGCGAATCAGTGGAACAGAGACATATAATACACAGTAGTAAGCTTATGCTTGACAAATGTAAAGAGTTAAGCTTTTCATATAAGAATACATTATTTAGTAAAACTTGTTGGGAAAACTAGACCATAGTCTGGCAGAAATTGGGTATAGATCAATATCTTACACTGTTTACCAAGATAAGGTCAAAATGGATAGATGGCCTAGATATAAAGGGAGATATCATAAGTAAGCTAAAAGAACATGGAACCCGTTACCTATCACACTTATGAATAGGAAGAGAATTTATAAATAAAGAGATAGAGAGCATTGTGAGTTGTAAAATGGATAACATTGATTACAATAAATTAAAAAGTTTTGTACAAATAAAACCAATGCAGCCACGATTAGAAGGAAAACATAAAATGAGAAGGAAATTTGTAAAGTTTCTCGGATAACAGTCTCAAATCTCAAATACATAAAAAATTTTATCAAATTTATAAGAATACAAATTATTACTCACTTGATAAATTGTCAAAAGATATGAACACAGTTTTTCAATGAAGAAATCAAAACTATATATAGTCATATGAAAAAATGCTTTAAACCATTACTGATGAGAGAAATGGAAATTAAAACAACTTTTAAGATATCAGCTCACATATATAAGATTGACTAAAATGATAGAAGGGAAAAATGACAAATGTTGGAGATGTAGAAAAAATGGGACAATCTGGAATTGTGTCCAAAGAGCTATAAAACTGTATTTACCTTTTGGCCTAGCAATACCAGTGTTAGGTCTGTTTCCCAAGGTGTTTGAGGGAAAAGGAAAAGAACTTATGTAGTCTAAAATATTTATAATAGCTCTCTTTCTGATGGCAAAGAACAGGAAACTGAGGGGATGTCCTTCAATAGGGGAATAGCTAAACATGTTGTGGTATATAATCATGACAGAGTAATACCACACTGTAATGAAAGATAGTGAGCTGGTTTAGAAAAAATGTGGAAAGATTTGCATGAAATGATGAAAAGTGAAGCAGAACCAAGAGAACATTGTATACAGAAACAGCAATATTGTTTGAAAAATAATTGTGAATAGACAAGTTATTCCTGGGTACTGTAAGTATTCAAATCAACTACAAAGGACCTATGAAGGAAGACACTATCTACTTCCAGAGAATGAAGTGATAAACAGAAGTGCCAATAGTATGGTTCTACATATATTTATAAATCTGCATCAAATAGTGGCCTTCTCTAGCGCAAGGTGGGGACAGAGGGAGAAAGATAATTTGAAACTTAAAATATAAAAATAATTTAAATTTTTTTAAAACGTCATAGTTCTCATCATCACTGTTACCAATGGTAGTGGTGGTGGTGGTGGTGGTGGTGGTAGTAGTCATCCAGACTTGTAGTTTCATTGGTATCAGGAACTCCATCTTATAACCTTGGGCATTGAGAGATTAAATGTTTTGCCCTTTGACAAGCAGCCAGTATTTGTCAGTGTCTTTCTGACCAAGGTTAACTCTGTCTACTGCACCATATTGTCCCTTAAGCTTTCATTATATACCCCACATGAAGTTCAAAGATCAGAGAAGCAGTTAAAGTCCAATTAAAGACTTAAGAGTGTTTCTTCTTCCTCCACCGTCACATCTGCCCAGGAGTTCTCTGCAGAAGGCACTCCCCTCAAGGTGAACAGTCTTGGGAACTTGAGAGAATCTGAACAATTCATGCCATCCTCTGGGCAGATACTTCCAGTCCACCAAGCCTCCAAGTCAATGACTTTGGGGGTGGGCCAGCAATTTGTTAGATGACACAGGCCACAGAGCAAAAGAAAACGCAGGTGGCAAGGGAACATTAACAACCAGGGAAATCGAAAAGAATTGATGAATATGACCTGGGCCTTCTACAAATTCCAGATACTTTTATGACCATACCAGTCAACAGGAAACAGTGATGGCTTCTGCTCTTGAGGTCTAGTTTGGTCCCTTTCAAATAGACTGAAAACTTCTTAAGGTCAGGGATCATTTGCACACTATTTGTCTATGTGTCTCTGGTGCCTAGCACAGTGCATACTACACTGCAGGGGAATAATGAAAGTTCCTTGGAAAGGATTCAGGTAGTCTCCTACATTTGAAGCAATCCTCTATGCTGCTCCTTTAGCTACAGTAGCCTGTCAATCCACAAGCATTTATTAAGCACCTTTTCCATAAAAGGTAACCCTAACCCTAAATGTGCTGGTTCACTGTGCTCAGTTCTGGGGAGACAAAGAAAGGCCAAAACAGCCTTTGTCCTATGGGAGACTTCATTCTATTGAGAAAGATAGGCTCTGGCCCTCTGAGGACCTGGTAGGTAACCAGGCACCCAAGTATTCAGTCTCAAGAGAAAGTCCTTACTAAGTAAAGTGACTTACTTAGCTAAGATTTGGCGGCTAGTGAGCATTAGGGGCAGGATTTGAACCCGGGTTCAAACTCCAGAGTTTGACTCCAGAGGCAGTCAGTCCTCTTTCCTTTGGCCCACACTGCCTCTACCTTCACTGCCTTAAAAGGACTTGCACCGTCCTGCCCAGCCCAAGAGAGCTGCAGCTCAAACTCTTCCCAAAAAGGTTTGGAGGGAAACCAAACCTGAAGGCCCTAGGCCCTAATCAGAGAGTGTGCATATGGATGAGCAGAGCTGAACGGCTCAAAATACCCACACAGCTGATGACATCAGGTTTTATTTTAAACAAGGCTTTCACTTATTTAGATTGATTCTAAAATGGCCCAACAACCCTCTTAACAACCAAGAAAGGGAAAGAAAAAAAAAGGTCGTTTGTAACAGCCTTGTAAGAGAGAAAACAGGGGGAACTTTGTTTTCTAGAGGAGAAGATGTAGGCACTAGGAGGTTTAGTAGTTGTCCAGGGCTATGGAGCTGGAATTGGGCCCTGGGAGAGTAGGTCTGCCATCTTTAAACTGTCTTGAAGGAAACGAAGACATGGTCTACATATCCTGATTGGTTTTCTCCAGCAGAAGGGAAGGGTCCTTGCTGCCATCCTTGAAAGCACCACCCAGAGGCCAGAATCCAGGAATAGCTGCTCAAGATTTTTGGTAAGAAATAGCCTTCTAGTGAAGACATATACCAAATAGAAATGAAGACTCTTGTCAAAGATAAGACAATGTAAGACACAAAGAAGTATAAGCTGAACACGGGCCATTTGATTTCAAATCTAACACACTTTCCTCTGGGTCATGAGTTTGCCTTAATGATGAAAGAAATCCCAAGGCTTTCTGGAAAGTTACAAGGAGAGGGAAAGGAGCTGAGAAACTCATCTTCTACGTCCCTGTGAGTTGAGTCATTTCTTTTCAGTTGTGTCTGACTCTTTGTGGTCTCATTTAGGGGTTTTCTTGGCAGAGATACTAGAGTGGTTGGCTATTTCCTTCTTCAGTTCATTTTACAGATGAAGAAACTGAGGCAGACAGGGTTAAGTGACTTGCCCATGGCTCCAGAGCTAGCTTGAGGCTAGATTTGAACTCAGGAAGGTAAGTCTTCTTGACTCCAGGTCTTGATCACCCATCCACTGTACCAGCTGGTTGCCCTCATGTCCTGGTAGGGATGAGGTAGATCTTCATAATATCTGTCCTGCATCTTCCCCTTACCCCTAGAGTAAAACAAGATCTTGAGAGAAGATCTTGCGGGGAGGGGGTCTTCAAGCATCTGAAGGGCTGTCAGAGTGAAAAGAGATAAACTTGTCCTCCTAAGCCCCACAGGATGGGACTGAGGGAGCAAAGTGTGGAAGAGTCAAAGAGATAGACTGAAGTTTGAAGTAAGGAATCATTTTCCAACAGGGACCGTTGTCTAAAAATAGAATAAACTGCCTCGGAATTGTAGCGTTCCCTCCCTCACATTCTAAAAGTCTCTGAGCAGAAGATGCGACATCTGCAATTCTGGAATCTTTTCCAGGGTTGGTCTAGTGGCCTCCAAGGTCCCATCCAACAGAGTTCTGGGACATAGCTCCTAGCAGCATAGTGATAGAGACTCTTGGCTTTGAATTCACAGGATCCCAGGTCCAAATGGTATGACCCTCAGATGGTCCCTTTTTGTGTGATTCTCAGTTTCATTATCTGCAAAATGCAAAGGGGGTCACACTGGATTATCTAAGGTCTAGCCCTGCTTTGTCTGATGTTCTACATCAGAGGCCAAATTTATAAGGAAACACACCCAAGAATTACTGAATTTTAGGATTAGAGGAAACCTTAGGGAGGGTCAAGTCCAAGCCCTTCACTTTACAGCTGAGAAAGAAGTACCATCTCACCTAAGTCATCCAATCAGCTGATGGAGTTACTGGACCTAGAGCTTGTGTCTCAAGGCTTCCTACGAATAATGATGGTCACAACTTGACTCAGGATTTAAGGCTTACAAAGTCTTCTACCATCCACCACCCTCTAACACTCACGTCAAGGGAAAGATGTCTTCTTTTACTCATTTACCATACACAGGGGCTGAGGCCCAGAGAGACTTGCCTACATAGACACAACTGTACTCTGTACTAAACATGATAATCCATTGGACTTTTTGAACCTTGCCTAAGAGAGCTCTAAGGAAACTGATTCACACAGTCTGATATCCCATCATCTACCCAACTCCATTTCTTTCCCATGTTTTTTGTCCCTTCCCTCTTTCCCTGATGCTTCTTTCTGGACTTGGATCTAGTAGCACTTAAGAAATTTTTGCTGAATGGAATAAAATAGAATTCATTTGTGGGGGAAGAAAGGTAACAGATTTTGACATGATCTTGGTCAAGAACCAGCTTCGGTGTCTTCACCACCTCATAGCATTCCCCTGAACAAAGGACTGTGGTTGAAACTGAACAGATTTGCACAGCTACCATACCTGAAGCACCCTGCCTTGCCCAATCAGCAGTATCCCTAAGTCCTACTCACATCATTTATTCAATACTCCACTCAAAGTTCTGGCTATTGGAAAATGCCGCACCAGTGTCATAGAACCAGAATCCAGGTCCCCCAAAGACACAGCAGAGAATATATATATTTTTAAATGTTACCTATGTTTTATTGTATTTTATTTATTTTGTTAAATAATTCCCAATTATATTTTTAGATTTTTTTCACTTTCAGTTCTAAATTCTCTCTCTCCCTCCAGTTCCTCCCCAACCCATTGTAAGGCAAACAATATGATGCCATTACACATAGAAAGTCCAACAAAACGTATTTCCATATTATCTATTTCACTAAAAAAGCAAGAAAAGTTTAAGAAGTGAAAAACAATCTGTTTCTATCTGTACTCAGAGTTTATCAGTTCTTTCTCTAGAGGTAGGTAGCATTTTTCATCACAAGTTCTTTGGAATTGTTATTGTATTGATCAGAGTAGCTAAGTCTTTCATACTTGATCAGAATATTGCTATTACTGTATATTTTGCTCATTTAAGTTTGCATTAGTTCTCCCAGGTTTTTATGAAAATATTCCCCTCATCATTTCTTACAGTACAGTAGTAGTTCCATCACGATCATATGTCACAACTTGTTCAGTCATTCCACAATTGATGGATGTCCCCTTATTTCCAATTTATTGCCACCACAAAAAGAGCTCCTATATTTTTTAACAAGTAGATCCTTTTTCCTTTTCTTTGATTTTTTGGGGGATACAGATATAGTAGTGGAATTGCTGGGTCAAAGGGTATGCACAGTTTAATAACTCTTTGGATATAGTTCCAGATTATTCTTCAGAATAGCTGAAACTGTTCATAATTCCACCAGGAGTACGCTAGTGTCCCAGCTTTTTTCTCTTCCTTTATAACATTTATCATGATTTGACATAGTACCTCAGAATATTTTAAATTTGCATTTCTGTAATTATTAGTGGTTTAGAACATTTATTCATATGACTATTGGAAGCTATGATTTCTTCTTATGAAAAGTGCCTGTCACATACTTTGATCACTTTTCCACTGACATTCACCCCCACTCCCCAATCACTGTCTTCTTGTGGTGGAGATGCTTCTGTAGCTCAGTGAAACTATTATCTCAATGAAACTATGGATAATGTCATTCAGGGTTACTCAAGATGGACAGATCATCGTGGTAAGTTCTGACAAAAGATGACCTACTACAGAAGGAAATGGCAAATCACTCCAGTGCGTTAGCCCACAAAACACCATGGACAGTACTAAAAGGATAAAAGAGATGACATTGGAAGAGGAGCTCCTCAGGTCTGAAGGTATCCTGTATGCTGCTGAGGAAGGGCAAAGGACAACTACAAGTAGCTCCAGAAAGAATGAAGCAACTGGACAAAAGCCAAAAGAAAGCTCAGCTGCAGATGCATCCGGTAACAAAAGGAAAGTCTGATTCTGTAAAGGTCAACATTGTGCAGAAACCTGAAATGAAGCTTTAGGAACCAGGGTGAGCTGAGTGTGGTCAAATAGGAGATGGAAAGATTAAACGTTGACATCTTGGGTGTCAGCGAACTTAAAATGATGGTACTGAGTGAATTTAATATATTCTACTGAGGGCAAGAATCTCTTAGAAGAAGAGAAGTAGCCCTTATAGTCACTAAAAGGGTAAGAAAAGTTATACCAGGAGAGAATCTCAAAAATGACTAAATGATAGAACTTGAATTCAAGGCAAACTATCCAAAATCACAGCAACACAAGTCTATGCTCCAACCACTGATGCTGAAAAGGCCAAAATTGATTAATTCTATGAAGACTTACAGCGTCTTCTAGAAATAACACGGGGGCAGGGTAGATGGGGATTGGAATGCTAAAGGAGGAAATCAAAAGATAATTGGAATGACAGGCAACTTTAGCCTTTGGAGTACCAGATGAAGCAGAGCAGAAACAAAACAGAGTTTTGTCAAAATGACTCACTGGTCATAGCAAACACTTCTTTTCCCAACAATCCAAAATATGATTCTACACATGGACATCACCAGACGGTCAATATTGAAATCAGATCAACTATACGCTTTGCAGCCAAAGGTGGGGAAGCTCCATACAGTCAGTGAAAACAAGACCTGCAGTGACTCTGAATAAGATTTTGAGTTTCTTATTGCAAAATTCAGGATTAAATTGAAGAAAGTAGAGAAAATCATCAGACCATATAGGCATGACCTAAACAACATCACTTATGAATATGAAGTGGAGGTGATAAATAGATTTAAGGGATTAGGTCTGGTAGACAGAGTGCCTGAAGAACTATGGACAGAGGTTTGCGATATTGTACTGAAGGCAGCAATAAAAAAAAACTTTCCAAAGAAAAAGAAGAGTAAGAAAGCAAAATGGTTGTCTGATGAGGCTTTACAAATAGCTGAGGGAAAAAGGAGAACAAAAAGAAAAAGAGAAATGGAAAGATATAACTAACTGATAATGCAGAATTCCATAGAACAGCAAGGAGAGGTGAGGTTTTCATAAGCGAATAAAGCAAAGGAATAGAAGAAAACAATAGAATGGGAAAGATGATATCTCTTCAAGAAAATAGAGACGTCAAAGGAAAATTTTATGCAAATATGGACATGATAAGACAAAAAATTGGCAGAGACTTAACAGAAGCAGAGGAGATTAAGTGGCAGGAATACACAAAAGAATTATACAAAAAAAAAGATTTTAACATCACTAAACATTGATAGTAATAAGTCTAGTGGAGGTGAAGGCACTTCAGCTGAGCTATTTAAAATCCTAAAAAGATAAGGCTGTTAAAGGGTTGTACTCAATACCCCAGCAAATTTGGAAAACTCAACAGTAGTCACTGGATTGGAAAAGATTAGCTTACATTCCAATCCTAAAGAAGGGCAATGCCAAAGAATGTTCAAATTACTGAAGAACTGCACTCATTTAACACATCAACAAGGTTATGCTTAAGATTCTGTAAACTAGGCTTTAGCAATAGGTAAACCAAGAAACATTAGAAGAGCAAGTTGGTTTTCAAAGAGGCAGAGGAATTAGAGATTAGCTGGATTATAGAGAAAGCAAGGGAATTCCAGGGAAAAAAATCTACTTCTGATTTGTTGACTGCATTAAAGCCTTTGACTAGGTGGATCAAAACAAAATATGACAAGTCCTCAAAGAGATGGGAGGACCAAATCATCTTTTCTCCTGAGGAACCTGTATGTGGACCAAGAAGCATCAGTTAGGACCACACATGGAATAACTAATTGGTTTAAGATTGGAAAAGGAGTATGACAAGGTTGTATATGTTCACCTTGTTTATCTAACACATATGCATATATATCATGTGAAATGCCAAGCTGGATGAATCAAAAGCTGGAATTAAGGTTACTGGAAGAAACATCAACCATATCAGATTGCAGATGACCCCTCTTTAGCAGCATCAAGTAAAGAGAAATTAAGAAGCATGTTGACGAGCATGAAAGAGGAGAGTGTAAAAGCTGGCTTGAAACTTGTCATCAATAAAAACTAAGATCTTGATAACTAGTCCCATCACACTTTCTGGCAACTAAAGGAAGAAGAAATGGAAGCTGAGTCAAATTTTATCTTCTTGTCCTCAAAGTTCACTGGAGATATTGACTGCAGCCATGAAATTAAAAGACACTTGTTCCTTGGAAAAAAAACTATGGTAAGTCTGGACAGTTGACTAAAAAGCAGACATCACCTTGCTAACCAAGATCCATATAGTCAAAGCTATAGTTTTTCTAGTGCAAAGTGTGACTGTGGAAGTTGAACTCTAAGGAAAGCTGAGCACCATAAAATCAATGCTTTCAAATTGTGCTTGAGAAGACTTTTGAGAGTCCCTTTGACAGCAAGGAGATCAAATCAGTGAATACTTAAAGAAATCAATTTAGGCCATTCACTGGAAAGTCAAATACTGAAGCTGAAGTTTACTACTTTGACCATATCATGAGAGGATGGGACTTATTAGAAAAGACCATGATGCTGGGAAAAAACTGAAGGCAAAATATAGGGACAGAAGAATTTTAGATGGAAAGATAGTGTCATGGAAACAATGAACATGAACTTGTACAGACTTTGAGAGATAGTGGAGGATAGAAGGGTCTTGTGTGCTATGGTTCATGGGGTTACAAAGGGTCAAACATGGCTGAACAACCACAAAATCAATTGAGGTATGACTTTTATTTTTATGGATTTGATTCAATTCTCTACATATATTTAAGAAATAAGGACTTTATCAGAGAAATTTACTGTAAAATCCACCCCCAGTTTGCTGCTTTCTTTCTAGTTTTGGCTGCATTGGTTTTGCTTGTACAAAACTTTTTCAATTTCATGTAATTTAAGTTATCCATTTTATTTTCATTAATCTTCTCTATCTCTTATTTGGACATAAACTCTTCCTTTATCCATAGATCTAACAGGATATCTTTTCCCTGATACCCTATTTTGCTTATGATATCACTCTTTATGTCTAAATCATGTGCCCATTTTGGCCTTATTGTGGTATATGACGTGTGATCATCTATCCTTAGTTTCTACCAGACTACTCTTCCATTTTTCCAGAAGTTTTTGTCAAATAGTTCTTTCCCTCAAAGCTTAGATCTTTGAGTTTATTATTGTGTAAATCATCTATTCCAATGATCCACCATTCTGTTTCTTAGCTTTTACCAAATCGATCTGATGATAACTAGGATAATTTTTTCATTGATCCCTGTTGATATTCTTGACCTTT
This sequence comes from Potorous gilbertii, assembly GCA_028658325.1. Taxonomy (NCBI): domain Eukaryota; kingdom Metazoa; phylum Chordata; class Mammalia; order Diprotodontia; family Potoroidae; genus Potorous; species Potorous gilbertii. The sequence goes on along the minus strand of CM053770.1, from coordinate 7,908,278 downwards.
TTTCTTAAAGATGAATTTCACTATTATTTTATCTAGTTCTATAAAATAATTTTGGTAGTTTGGTATGGCATTGAATAGGTAAATTAATTTAGGTAAAATTGTCACTTTATTTTATTGGCTCACCTAGCCATAAGCAATTAATGTTTCTCCAACTGTTTAGATATGTATTTATTTGTGGAAAGGGGTTTCATAATTGTGTTCACATAGTTCCTGGGTACACCTTGGCAGAGAGACCACTCAATATTTCAAACTGACTGGAATTAATTTAAATGGAATTTTTCTTTATCTTCCCACTGGTTTTTGTTGGTAGTATGTAGAAATTTATGTAGGTGTGTTTTATGCCCTGCAACTTTGCTAAAGTTGTTACTTGTTTCAAATAGTTTTTTGATTTGGTATGAATATATCATCATACTGGCTCTGAAGAGTGAGAATTTTATTTCCTTGTTGCATATTTTTATTCCCTCGATACCTTTTTCTTCCCTTAATGCTATTGGTATTATTTCTAGCACAACACTGAATAAAAAGTGGTGATAACAGACATTGCTCATCTTGTCGAGACGGCTTCTAGCTTATTGTCTTTACACAGAATGCTTGTTCCTTGTTTTAGATAGATGTTACTTATTTTTTTTTAAGTCACTTATTTTTTTTTAAATTTCATTTATTCCTGTCTTCAAGTGTTTTTAATAGGAATGGGGGTCTCATTTTTTTTAGTCCAGAGCTTTTTCTGCATCTAGTAATATAATCATGTGATTTTTGTTTGTTTTTATATGATATACTCAATTATGCTTGTAGTTTTCCTAATAATTAAACCAGTCCTTTCCTGGCATAACTTCTATCCGGTGATAGTGTATGATCTTTGTGATATACTGTTGCAGTTTTCTTGCTAGTATTTTAATTAGAACTTTTGCAACAAAATTAATTAGGGAAATTGGTCTACAATTTTCTTTCTCTATTTTTTCTCTCCTTTGTTTAGGTATCAAAACCATATTTCTATCATAGAAGGAAGGGCTCCTTCCCTATTTATTTTTCCAAATATATTATATATTGAATTAATTATTTTTAAAATGTCTTATAAAATTCACTTGTAAATCCATCTAGTCCTAGGAGGGAACAATTTTTGAAAATAAACTTCACATTGAGAAATAGCTTCCTTCCTGTGGTGGTGGGGAGGGAGGGTGTGGAGAGTCCACAATTCCCTTATTTTTCTATCTTTGTAAGTTGTATAAAAAGATAAGCTCCCTTATGAAAAAAATAAGCAAGCAGAAAATTCACACTTGTTCCCTTGGTCCCATCCCTAAAACACTCGGGTAAACCAACTCTATGATTTTTCAGTTGAAAGTCAACATAGAATCCTTGAAAATGTTCCAGCTAGACCTTGGGTAAAGTGATCTGACCCCTCTAGGTTATGGTGTCCTCATCTTGATTATGCTAGATGACTGCTATGATCCACTCCAGCCCAGAGATTATGTACTCTTACATTTTAGAGATGAGGAAACTCAAGCACCAAGGGTAAAGTGACTTAGAACTCTCTTCTGACTCTAAATTCAAGGCTCCTTCCACCTCACAATTCAATTCAAAAATTTAGTAGAGACCTATGATATACAAGGAGTACTGAGAAGATAACAACCTATGTTTTTTCTCTAATATTCAAAGGGAAAAATCACAAAAACTGGGAAGGAGTGATTAAAATAATTCAACTTTTGCTTAGTCACAGAGACCTGTCTTATAATTGTAGCTGGTACCCAATAACTAACTTAAGCCCATGCCTGGTCAATGAGTAATTTTTGTCCCCAACCAAATAATTGCTTCTTTTTTTCTTATTATTGGGCCAGAGTAAAATAAAGCTTTTTGGAACAATGACATTTCTGGTTTCTGAAATTGAGCTATATCAGAGATCAATCTGGGACTTATCACAAATGAAAAAGCCATGATTGTCTTTGATGCCCGTTTTGACAGGTTCCCTTCTGCTGATTCCAAGGTCCCTAACTTCCCATTAGGTCTCCAAAATTACCGATCTTAGAGAACTGTAGAGTTCTAGTCTCTGATTTCCAAGGTAACAATTAAGAAATTGCAAATTTAATCCCTATTAATCATTATCATATCCAAGGATGTAATATATGGATATTTAATGAGTTTCTTTTACTATTGCAAGAAATTATAATTGCCTTGACATCACTTCTAAAACTGGAGTTAGATCACAGATAAGAGGAAAATTTGATGTAAAGTATATGAATACTTCTAGGGGATCCATGATCTCATTGATGTGGGTAAAAGTTCCCCTTGTATGTGTAGATCCAACTCACCTATGATTCTTGGGTCTGACAATTATTCCTGTCCTCCCATGGCTCATCTAGTATGGATCTCCCTAATGGGCTGGAGATCTTCCTCTACATCTTTCAACATTTCAGAGATATTGGCACAAAACTCAGGCTACCCACTGATTCTCCTTCATGCTCCTTCCTTGCCTGGTCCACTTCTGTTTCTGGTCATATAGGAATACTTCCTTAGTGATATTTTCCATAAAATTGATTTCACTCTACCTTCCTTAGGCTCCTCTTGCCTGTTTGGAGGGCCAGGGGTTGATATTCTACACTCCTCCCAATGCCTTCCTTTATACAGGACAGATACAGGACTCTTAGATTCCTACACTTTGCATTTGCTGCCCTTGCTGTTTTCAACTCAACAGAACAAGATAATCTCATGCCTGGTATCTCTGTTTCCCATACTGCTCTCCCTATACGGCTTTCTGGCCTCCTTTTGTGTGCTAGATGCTCACTGCTTTTATAGCAGTAGAGGGTGTTATTTTTCATTTTCAATTACTCTCCAAAGAGGAGGCACAGAAAAGGGGTCCAAGGACCTTTCCTTGAAGCATCAAGCTTGAGAAGTGACCCTTCCTCAAGATCTGTTGTCCCTTTCCAAATTGAAATGTAATATTCTTTTGCCAAGGTATTTGGGCTCTGTCTCTCTATTATGTATAGTCATTGGATGCCTGCGGGAATTGGAGAGAAATCTTTTCTTTAGGCATTAAGCATTAAAGAGCACTAATGATGGTGGAATACTAAGGACTTTGCCCCCAGAATATGGATATATAAATAGGATTCCCCCATTCCTGCAGTTTTGTGGGTACACAGAAACAATGGAGCCTAGCAGATGGCTAGTGAATAATTAGTTAAATGAGGAAGTTTGCTCCAAAAAGCAAGTGTCTGTGGGCATCAACCTTACACCCAACCCAGAGCAGGGGACTAAGATCTCTCCCCATACCAGAACCTCCCCTATAGCTAATTTTGTCTTTAAAAGTTGATTTTCAGGATCATTTTCCCAGGTGAGTTATGTTGTTGGTTCAAATAGATGACACACAGAAAACATCGATATGGATGACAATGATATCTCATAACTAGATATACATGCAATTAGCAAGTATTCACTCCATCAATGAACACACCGTGTATGTTTCATCAGTTTTTCTCTTTTCTGAGTTGACTCCAGTATCAGCAGCAATATGTCAAAGGGATCATTATCCCTGAGATTGTAAAAGAAATTAATCAAGCAGTTGTCTTTGCAGGGTAGAAAGTGATATCAAAGGTAATGGTGCTCTAAGGCTGCCAAATCAGGCGATCATTCCTAAACTCAAAGAAAGCACCAAGTGCTGCCCATTCTGCCCTCTCTATGTAGGGGCAAGGACAATCAAAAGAAATTGTATGGGCCTGCAGCTGAGTTATACCAGAGACGCTTCCCAGTGGAAATACTCAGCAATGCATGTATGGGGGCTGGGAGTAGAGAGACAGAGGAAGGAGGGGAGCAAGAAAGATGAGAGAAAAAAAATATGAGGGGAAGTTATGGAGCTGTCTTGGAAAAATTTCCTAGGATCATTGATGCAGAGTTAAAAGATTCCTAAAGAACACAGAGTCCAATTTCATTCACTTTACAAATGTGGAAACTGAGATCAAGAATTGATGTACCAAAATCTTCAGTCATCAGATTCCAAATGAAGAGGTTTTTTCTCTCCCCCACCCATACGACATGCTATCCTTCACATTCCTAGGTTTTATACTCTCATCTAGCTCTGAAAAGTTGGGCCATCTCCAGAAGAGAATATGAGAACAGTGAAGAAACTAAAGATCAAGTTATATGAGTCAGTTGAAGTTACTGAGGGCACTGAGTCTGGAGAAGGTGAAATAAGGGAGAATTGCTCTTGGACTTCTAGTAACCATAAAGAGCTGATATGGGAAACTGACATATTCTGCTTGAGCCCAGAGGACAGAACCAGGACGGGTTAAGATTAAAAGATTATGGGGATATAATTTAGGTCTTTGCTCATTTAGAAGGTGAAGAGAAGTATCTCATTGAAACCTGATGGAATTGTAGGATGGTTAGCCAGTATCTGGTTGAAGGATTATTTATACTTTGGCTTTAAAAAAAATAAAGCAACTAACTTGGACTTACTTATGGGAGAGAATCAAGAAGACAGCTAACTATGGAGAAAAAACTCACCCCTTGTGAGGGCATAGCTCTTCACCTTTTCCATTATGCATCTTCCAGTGTCTAGCCAAGTATGATGAGATCTTTTTCTTCCCCACCCCATCCCCTGAAAAACAAACCCAACAACCTGGCAATAGTGACATGCAGTGGAGGACTGGAAATTTGGAGGGCAAGAAATTCTCAAAGTATTAGACATTGGGCTGACAAGTGTGTGCTAGCCTGCCAAAACCCGCTTTTGCTGAACAACATGAATTCTAAGAAAATAAATCTCCAATTGCGTGTGATCCTCTAACATGTGTAATCAACCCCAAGACTTTACTATGGCAGGAAAAAAACAACTCATGAGCCCCCGCCCACTTGCAATTATATACTGAAGCTCCTTATAATTCTTGAGAATGTCAAACGCTGAACACTTTTTTGCTTCTCAGATCACACACACACACACACACACACACACACATATAGACACAAAGAAAGAGTAGGAGTGATAGAAGAAAACAAAGGTAAATTTTCACTTTTATTGGGACAAGGCACAACACATCTTGGGTCTAGCAGATGTTCATACTCACTGAATTGGATAATTGCAGACATTTGCAAAGTGAAAGAAGCTATGATCTAGGTTCCAGACTCTTCTGGTGTGAACTAAGCATGAAATAAAGGAAAAGAAGAGGAATGAGGATGGATGAGCTAACCACGTCATGGAATCCCTCGCAAGCATGAGAGAAGTACAAAGCATGCCTTGAAGAAATACTCTGTAGCTTGAGATTCCATAGCAGAGCATTCCCCAGCCATACCATGTCCTAGGTTCCATTCATGAGGAAGGATTCAATGTATCTTTATGCATTTCCTCATAGCAAGGAGGATATTTTCCTTGAGGGAGAGGCCCCAATGGTGCAGAGGATAGCCATTTGATGCCTCCATTCAAGTTCATACCAAAGCAGATACTGAACATGATTTTCATTTTCCAATGACTTTGACTTTGGATCAACTTTCAACTTATATTAGCTCAAGCATCAGTTGCCATGGGGTCAGATATATTTGGAACTGGATTGGGTTTCCCTGGTCACCTAATCCAGTCCCCTTCATGAGGAGGCAGATGAGGCAATGGAAGCTGAGGAGATTAAGTGACCTGCCTGAGGGAACACAGGTCAGAGAGGTAAGATCTGAACTCAGATCTTCCAACTCCATATCAGTACTATTTGCACTACATCATAGTGCACCCTACACCTACCCCAGCAGCAACTCTTATCAAACAACCAAGCATTTATTAAACATCTACTCTATTCCAAGCACCATACTAGGTACAAACATTCCTCTACCCTCCAAACCTGCAATTGGGAAAAAGCAGTGTGGATTAACCTGAATGTTGAATACCCATCTTGCCCTTGTGGCTGGATTTTATTTACTTTTGCTATTTACCATAAGTTTTTGCCTTCTCTTACAGTACATTTAGCTTTATTTTTCACTCATAATCTGATCACCAAAACAGAGAATAGTTCTCCAAAACAAGATCTTGAAAAATTTATGTCCCTGCAGATTTGACTGGTACAGTTCTTGTCCCTAATCAAGGATTTTGTAAACATCTGGGAAAAAAATATATTAGTGTCCCATACTGCAAATCAGTATCCACCATCCGTTCTTAAGCTTGTCTCTATCCACAATGAGTTTTATTAAGTCTATGGGAGAGTAACGAAGAATATTTAGAAATGTAATTTGTGAGGGTGGCCTATGAAAAACATAAGGTCCATGGATGTAAATTGTACAAGTTTGTAACCCATTATCAGCCAGATTTTCAGATCACTTTTCTCCTTGATGAGAGTTTATACTGGAACTGGCTCAGTGGTAGAAGGAGGCATTGACCAACCAAAAACTTGGGTGCAACTTCCAAGCTGGCATTTTTATCCTTTTTTCTGTGCTGGTCTGGACTCAGAAGCCTCTAAAGACAGCATCTTCAGCTCCCCTAAGGGGATATCCCATGTCTACTAATGGATACTGTTCTTGTCAATCACATGGAGATTGACTAAGGATCCAAGAAGGTTGAGCCTACTCCTTCCAGTAAAGGAGAATCTTAAAAATTGGTTTAAAAAAGTTATTTTATTTTCTTTGTACATCTCTGAGACATCATTTAGGATAGTGAACTCCTTGGAAAAGAAATTTCCATTATTAGTGCAGTCACTGATGTTCTGCCACTTGACATCCTAGGCCCTTGCCTAGCCAGGGTCCAACAGCCAGTGATATCAGAAATGGGAATTAAACCTAGATTTCCTGACTCGAAAGCCAACTCTCTATCCATAACCCCATGCTGTCTTTCTTATAGTTTCCTTATTGGTAGAATAAGGGCATTGGACCAGATGACTTCTGAGGATCATTCAATTTCCAAGTCTAGGATCCTATGACTTACTGAGGCAAAGTTGTCTTCCACCAACACATTTCCCTTTCACATTCTCTCCATTCAGTCAAGGTAGCTTGGTAACTTTACCCTCCATACACACCATTCAATCTCCTGACTCTTTCTTCTGTAACTTCACACAACGATCTCCCCAAGCTGGAAGGCACTCCTTCCTCACCTCCATAAGAACTTTCCTGATTCCTTAAGCCCTGGTTGTTAGCACTCTCTCCTTCCTGGATTTATTTTCTATGCACTTTGTATTTAATTACTTATGTGTATGATTTATCCTCCCTCCCCGACCTCCAGTAGAATGTAAGCCCCTTGAAGAAATTTACCTTCTTTCATCTGTGTCCCTAGTATCTGGCACAAAGCCTCACAATCATCAAAGAAAAAGGGAATCTTTAAGCACCAGTCAGACACTGTTAGGGACTAAGACACAAAAGCAAAGTGAATGAGTCTCCACCCTTAAAGAACTTCCATTCTAGAGGGGGAAACTAACAACATGTAAAGTCCTAACGAGAATAGACACATGATGATTCAGGGGAGATAGTCAGAGTTGGGGGTCGATATCAGGAAAGGTTTGATGTAGAGAGTAAAGACTGATTGGAGCCTTGCAGAAAAATGCATGTAGAAGGTGCTTAATAAGTCATTATTGAATTGACCTTTGGGTGGTCAGTGCTTAAGCCAACTATCTTTGATCTTTTCCTAGGCTACTGAGTAACTATGCTCTCATCCCTCTGCTGCCTTTAGTCATGTCCCAAGAGAAAAAAAAATCCTAATATCAACAGCATCTGCACAAATGTTAGGTATTTCTTTGGCGAATATCCTGATGTGGACACACTTTAAAAAAATCTTAGAAAGAAAAAAATTCTAATGTTACAGAAATTCTTGCTCTGAACTATAATCTGCTTTAGCAACCTGGGTAATGGTTCATTCCGTGTTCAAATCCCAAATGCATTGAATGAAATGTATGCAAAGTGAGCCAATAGACTGCTTTTGATCACAGCACCGAAACTCATTTGGTGTCCATGGGAATCTAGCACAGCCTGGCAGCAGTGAAGCAAAAGAAACACTTGGCATTTAAATGCATAAGGAGGCTTTCAAGATTCTCTCATTTTAAATCAGTCTAGAAAAGCAGATTAAAAATATCTGACGAATAGCATGCTTTATCAAAAGGTTAAGTCAGCAAGCAAACCCCACCTGGTCCATCACAAGACTCACCTCTCATAGTCCCATTTGCTACTAAAGGTCCAAGTCTTCCATCTCCTGAATGTTTCCTAAATGATCAATCATTTATGAAAGTGAATTCTATGTATATGGAACTGTCTTATGTTTCCCTTTGGAAACTAAAAAGGATTATGAGATCACAGAATTATGGCTTCTCAGTGTTGAAAAGAACCATAGGGAGGGCATGTAATACCATCCAGCCTTGAACAAGAATCCCTTTCCACCAGCACGTGCAAATGAGCATCATCCTCTATCAAAAGTAGCCATGTGAGTTGGAGATATTCTCATTTCCCCAAAGTCCTTGATGGCCACTATATTGTGAAGATGCCTCTCGTTGCAGGAAGCTGTAGCAGCAGAGACTTTTTCTTTTGGAAGTCTCTAGTCTTTGATCTTAGAACCTGAGCTCCTGCATTTCCCAAACTGGAACACCTTTGTTTCGCCTATACACACCTAATGTACACACATCCATGCCCATATATACATTATTTCCCTTGTTAGAATCCCAGGACCTAGAACACTGCCAAAGAATGCTGTCCCTTCATCAACTCTCATTTGATTGAATTGCAGATCTTCCAGCTAGAAGAAACCTCTTCCTCATCAAATTCCCCCAGAGCTCTGTCTGACTATCTTTTGTCCCCAACACAGGATCAAAAGATCTGAAGTGAGAAAGGATCTCAGAAGTCATCCAACCTGAGGTTTTTAATTTCAAATGAAAATAATAGAGCACTGAGATGTTAAGTGATTTATCCAAGGTCACACAGGTGATCAAATAACAACTGAGATTAGAGTTCCTACAGATTATCTGTTCCTACAGATAAGCTCCTTGAGGGCAGAGATTGATTTGGGATTTGTTGGTTCTTTTGAGGGGTGGGAGGATACAGAAATACATTTCTTGATTGCATCTGTTCACTGTTGACTTGGCTCTCTTCCCTCCTACATCCAAACCTGAGGACTGGCTCATAGCAGTGAGCTCACTAGATGCTCAGGAGACCATGAGCTGGCTCAAAGAGAAACGAGGATAACAGGTAGGGGCAATCATGCCACGCTGGCTTGGCAAATGACTCTCGACTGGTGAGACACGAAGAAGGCGAACATCTGGGGGAAGGTGACAAATAGTCTCAGGGTGAGAGGTATGAGAAAAAAAGTGGCCAAAAGTGCCAGCAAATTTGAAGAATGAGGTTGGTTGTGAAAAGTGAGGGATGAGGCAGGGAATTGCTCCCCCATTGCCATCAGACTCCAACTCAGCCAGTCTGAAGGGAGTAAGAGGCAATCACCAGGGAAGGCAGAGGCTTGGTATGGATATCCAGACAAAAATGTGTGATAAATAAGATCTAAAAAGTAGTTAGGAATGAGTACAAGACCAAAGGATCAGAGCCAGATATTTAGTACTGAGAAGTAGTAGGCAAAGTGGTATATATACTGAGCTAGGGAGGGAGGATGTGCAGGTAACTCATCTGACTTTGGGAAAGTTACAACTTAGCTCAGGTGGTAAAACAAATACCACTCAAAAAAGAAAAAAAATAACATTTTTGGTTTGTGTCCCTAGCACATAACACACCACTACTACACAAAGTATTGTGATTAGACCTACACACCACACAAGAAAATAAAAACTATTTTTTTTGTTTTGTCTTTACATTCTCAGTATTTCACACAGTTCTTTACACATAGTAGGCATCTAATAAAAGCTTGTTGAGTTTTATTGTTGGATACTAGGGAGCATAATCCTCATACTTGTCATACAATAAGTGCCTAATAAATGCCTGTTGAATTGGATTATTGGAAACCAGATAATATTTTCCCAGGAGCAAGCATACTGCCTGGCATATAGTAGGTGGTTAATACATAATGCTTGTTGATTGATATGCTGAACGTGAGACATCCTTTCCCACCGATAACCCAAGCCATGGGATAGAAGGCACAAGGTAGACTTGAGGGAAGGATATAAGCCTTGAAGGACAAGCCAGGCTCAAATAGGCAGAGAAAATGAGAGTAATAAAGGCCAAATTGCCAAGGTGAAATGCAAAGAAGCTGCAGACACATGGGGTGGTGAGAGAGACTCGAGGAGAGAGCATAACTGTCTTCAAATATTTGAAATCTCTAACATGGAAGGATTGGATTTTATTTTTCCTGTTTGGCACCACAGAACAGAACCTTAAGCAATCTGTGTCAGCTGCCAAAAAGCGGATTTAAAGGAAGCTAGATTTAAGGAAAAATCTTCCTACCAATTATAGCATGTGGGTATCCAATATGCTGAGGCCTGGTCTAAGGATGACCTGGCCTTCCAAGGACCATGGACCCTCTCTGCACCCAGGCTTTTGACCAAAGTTGCATGTACATGTAAACAAAATCCTGGCTGAAATTCCCATGCCCACACACTGAGCCCAGTGTACCGCCAAGCTACATCCCAATGTGATAGAGGTCCCAGGGTTGGTGCTCCAGAATCATCTTCAGACTGAGTCTTATACTACAGTTCCTACCCTCCTAAGGCTAAGTCAGTGTTGGGAATTTCAAAAATACATTTAAAATAATAATAAATTGGCCCTAACTTCTATATCATTCATCACAAAATGTTTGGGCCAGAGGGAACTTTTAACTACTTGGTCCAACTCCTCCATTTTTTTAACCAGTAAAATCTATGAAAAGAAATTATATTATGGCACAATAATGTAATAGAATATTATTGGGCTGAAAGAAGTAATGAGTGAGGAATTGGAGAAATTTTGGAAAGACTTATTTGAACTGATGCAAGAGACCCAGTACATACGACAACAATAGTCTATGAATATGGTGCTAAAAAACTAGTCAAACTCAAATTAATTACAATGACCAATCTTGATACCAGAGAAGATATAATGACATTTGCTATCCCTTCCTGGTAAAAAGGTGGGGACCTATGGGAGAGAAATGTTGTGCATGCCATGGGACAGTCTGTTCATCCATTGGTTTTGTTTCTGTACTTTGCTATGTTATGAGGGAAAATTCAATGGAAGAGTGTAAGATATAGCAATAAAAGACTGATCTAAAAAATTGAAGACATTGACTTTTTAAGCCTGCAGAAAGAAGGCTGCATCACAGAACCCATAAGAACTTTGGAGAACAAGAGTGAAAGATGTCATCAAGAAAATGGATGATAAGGAAGACAACAGGCTGGTGGTGATACATGAAGGGCCAGTGTGTTCTCTGGTGCCCTCAGAATGTCAGAAGGAAACAAGGCAGGCTTCCCATCTGGTGGGTAGTCTTCCTCTATGGCAAACTGATAGAAGCATATGGACCCGTCATACAGTGTGGTTTTCAAATTTTTATTAGGGGGTCTATTCAGACAACTGAGAACAGATTATGAGGGTCTTTGAGTGTAGACAGAATCCTAAGGCAAGTATATAAGGTGATGAGAATTCATAACCATTTATGAGTAAAGAAGAGAAAGGATACATGGAAACAAAAATGTGCATGAAAAAGCCAAACAGAAGAACAGTCTGAAGTTTTCAATTGAGAATGACTTCATTGGAAGAACCAGAAGAATGTTGTGTAGTGTACCAGCAACATCGTACAGTGATCAACTGTGAATGACTTGCCTTTGCTCAGCAATACAATGATCCAAGACAATTCTGAAAGACCCATGATGAACAATGCTATTCACCTCCAGAGAAAGAATTGATGGAGTCTGAATGCAAATTGAATCATCCTTTTTTAACTTCATTTTTCTTGGGGGGTTTTTGTCTGCTTTCTCTTTTGCAACATGGCTAATATGAAAATGTTTTCCATGACTGCACACATATAATCTATATCAAATTGCTTGCTTTCTCAGCAAGGAGTGGGAAAGGGAAGAGGGGAGGGAGAGAAGTTAGAACTTAATTAGAAAAATGAATGCTCAAAAATTTATTTTACATGTCATAGAGGAAAAAATAAAATATAAAAAAGAATATAAGCTTCTCAAGGTCAAAGAATATTTGAGTTACTAGTATTTGTATATATCACCTGCATTTAGCACTGTGCCTGGAATATAGTAAGTACTTAATAAATACTCTAATGATGAGAGAGAGAGATGACTTCATTCATACTCTTACATTAACCTACCCTAACTACACCTCTGATTGCAGAGGAAAATAGTGTTATAATTTCCAGGTACCAGGCATTATGGTCCATGACCTCATCCAGTTATCACAGCTACCTTGTTACAGAGGTAACACAAGTCATTTTGCAGATGAGGAAACAGACTCAAAGAAGTTGACTTGTTCACAGTCGCACAGCTAGGAAGAGACAGAGTCATGACTAGGACCTAGCTCTTTTGGCCCATATGCTGACAGACACTGCCCTAGGTACTGTGAATACAGTCATCAATGAAACCAGCCCTACTCTCAAAAGAAAGGATGAAATGACGTGTGCAGGACCCAAGGAAGCTGGTTTGGATGGAATGTAAAGTGGATAAGAAAGTCTAATATGAAATCAATCTAGAAAGATAGACTGGAACAAGACTATGAAGGGCTGTTGTCAGTTGTCAATGCAAATATATAAGATTAAAAGCCATTTCCCTAATAGATAAAGCTTGGTCAAGGGGCATGAATAGCTTTCAAAAGAATTGTAAGCTACAAATGACCACAAGAAAACGGGCTCCAAATGACTAATAGTAAAAGAAATATTCGTTAAAACAACTTGGAAGTTTCATTTCATATACCAAAAATTGGCAAAGGTAACAATCCCCAGAAATGGGAACAGTAAATGTTGGAGGAACTAAAGGAAATCAGGCACACAAATGTACTGTTGTTGAAATTATTCATTAGTCAAACTGTTCTGGATAGCAATTTGGAATTGCACAAGAAAAAATAGTAAAATATTCACATCTTTGATTTGTTACTCAGTCTTGGGGAAGAAACCATCCCAAGAAAGTGAAACAGAAAAAGATGTTGTGTATATACCAAAACATTCATTTTTGTGGTTAAAAAAATTTAGTAGATGTCCATCACTTGGGACATCACTGAAAACCTTTTGGGGGAGGAGAAGGGAAAGTGAATAGTGATCTATGATTTCATTGGTATAGTGAATCCTGCTAAGAATTCCATTTACCAATGAAGATTGATCCCTGTTCTGAAATTCTAGTCTTAGAAAGTTGTCTAAGGGTACTAAGATATTAAAAATAAAATAAAAAAGTTACATGATAACTTTATCATATAATTAAAATAGCAAGTTGTACATAATAGATTTTCAGTTTCATGTGCAATCATCTTTTTTTGTATTCTACTATGCTACAGAAATACTTGTTTTATTTAAGTTCAGAATTTTTTTTAAAAGTAGCCCAGGATCACACTGTCAGAGTTAGGTCTGGAATCTAAATCATCTTGACTCCAAGACCAGCTCTTTAGCCACAATTCCATGCTGGCATCATGAAGATCATTGTGCTGGAAGAAATGAGTCTTAGAGAAGCCCCTCTTTGTGCATCCATTGAGGGAGCTTAATGTAGATTTGTGGTCCAGTCTAAGGGTTTTGGTTTTGTGTTCCCTTTTGACCTCCCCTCCCTTGTATGGTGTGTTCTTTATAGCAAAACTCACTCAAAATAAAACAAAAATTAGCTTGGTTTTATCTGGAGATAAAATTATTTATAAAAATACAGACAGAAAATGAACAAGGTTTAAATAGAGCAGGGAACTCCCAAGGGTGGCAATGCCAGTTGGCCAGCAGTAATGGGCCAGGGAAGAGAGAGCAGAAAAGAGGTGACTTCACCATGCCCTGCAGTGTAAAAAGGAGGCAATCCAGGGCAACGGCAAAATCTGTGCAGATAGATCATTCCTTAAGTGGGTCATTGAGTAGACAAGGCTCTAAATGCTAATGATTAACATTCAGTTAAAGCTAACAGTTCCTCTTCACTATGCATCGTACAGAAGAACCTGGGCTTCCCCTGTTCCTTACCCCTTCTGCTCTCCCCTTCCTCCTCCCATCATTCATTCCTTCCTTCCAGCTCATAAAGAACTATGCTTGCCATCTGCTCCCCTGCTAATAAGAAGCTATAGGAGGAATTCAGAGAAATAAGGGTGGATACATAGAAACAGATGCAGAATGAAACAGGCAGAACCAAAAGAACATAACATATGACAACAATTAAAAATAAACAAAATAGCCCTAATGGGAAACAATGTATACGTTGTCAGGCGTAATCAGATAATTTTCGCTATTTCTGTTACAAGGAAGGGCTTTAATCTAGGTACAGGTGGGGGAAAGAAGGAATATTTCTCCCTAGAAGTGATTTAATGACAAAGGGCAATATACATACATACATATATATATATATATATATATATATATATATATATATACATACACACACACACACACACACACATATATATATATATATATATATATATATATATATATATATACATATAAGGGAGAATGGGAGAGACAGAGAAAGAAGTTTGTATTTTAGGGACTGATAGATGGTATGATGGAGAGTGATGAGCTTAGAGTTAGGAAGACCCAGGTTCAAATCCAACTTCAGATTCTAACTAGTGAGACACCCAGGCAAGTCATTTAACCTTTTTGAGTCTCAGTTTCTACATTTGTAAAATGGAAATAATTGCAGTGCTTACCCCATAGGGTTGTTGTGAGGATTAAATCAGAGAATATATGTAAAACAATTTACAACCTTTAAAGTGCTTTGCAAATGCTAGCAATCATCCTGGAAGCAGTAGGGAGCCATTGAAACTCCTTGGAAGGATGGAGATGTCAATGTGGTCAAACAAGTGTTTTTCAGTGTAGGATCCTTTTCCATCTCCCTTAATGCTAATACCTTCTGTCTGTGATAATTTCCAATTTATCCTGCCTATTTCTTGTTCATACATAGTTTTTTATTTATCATTCTGTACTCTCCTCCCCTCCCCCACACCATTAAATTGTAAACTCTTGAGAGCAGGGATTGGTTTTACTTTTTTTGGTTGTTTGGTTAGGGTTTTGTTTTTGTATCTCCAGTGCTTAATATAATACCTGTTACATAGTAGGGTCTGAATAAATACAGAATAAATGAAGATTTACAAATCTGGAAAAACTCAGGCAAGGAAATATTGGAAGGAACATTTTGGAGGAACTGAACTTGACAGTTGGGATAGTCCTTCATGTCAGGATAATTCGTCTTCTTTATCGTCTTCATCATCATCATCATTCTTGGAAATGGATGTCTGCTCCAAATATGTGACTAGTTTCAGCCAGCTCATTTTTTTATGAGTCCAAATTTAGTTTTCTCAGACAATCTTGACAGCAGTAGGGTTTTGTTTTGTTTTTCTTGTTTTAACTGTGTCAACCACCTTTCTTTTGTGCTCTGAGTTAACAAAAAAGTCCACATCACACAAAAATTAAAGAAGGAAAAATACCAAGTAGCAGGAGTGGTTGAAAGAAAAAGCTCTTTGTTCTGAGCTGACAGGAGTCTATGGTTCTCCTCACCCAAGGCAGGGTGATTCTGAGGAACAGAGTTGTGGATTTAGAGCTTGAGGACCTGGATCTAAATCCTATCTTCGCTAGTCACTATACCTTAAATACATCACTTCATTGGGCTTCAATTCCCTCATCTGTAAAATGAGATAGATTGGACTGATGGATTGGACTAGTTCAAGCTCTGGTTAGATGTGAATGCAAAATGTTGGTCTCTTTTTGCCCTGTTCCTCTATGGAACACCAGGTACAACAGAAAGAGCAGCCCTGGCCTTGGAATCAGATACCAGAGTTTGAATCACATCCTGGATGCCCACTGTCTGTGTGACCTTGGACAATTCACTTAAACTTTTGTGTATAAGAAGAAGAGTTGGGATAAATGGCCTCAGAAGTCCATTCAGGCTCTATTCCAAGGCATTGGAGTAGATCAGTGTCACTGTCAGTTTGGCTACTTTGGCCATGAAGCTAATGCCAAGTACCAGGTTTGTTCCTCCCTCTTTTCTGTCTGCTACCATATAGTCCTAAATGGGTGCAGACCAGAATATAGAGTCTTAGTCTACTGTCTGCACAAAATGATCTGAAATGAGCAAGAGGGTATTACTCCTGAGTAAAGGAGAGGCAGCATCAAAGAACTGAGTAAAAAGAAATCATAAGAAGTCATCTCACAAACTGTAAAATGACTGAACATGCTTAGAACCATTGATAGGAAGGCAAATGCCAGCTCTTGGGTTAATGTGCTTCTAGGTTTGCAAATAAAATGTAAGAAAGGAGCTTTTAAATGAGTTAATGAACCAAAATAAATAAGATTAATTGTGTGGAAGACAACCGAGTAACTTTCTATTTCTCCATCATGACATCCCAGAAACTAAATAATCATTCCAGACGCTAGGTCAAGTCTCATCTCTGTACAAGGAACAGTCTTCTATGCCCTCATTTCTCTCTAGTAGCTTGTTTTTGCTTAATGTTGTTCACTGCTATACTACTAGAATTGGGGAGGGAAGAGAAGGGGAAAACCTGCTATGCATTAGACAAGAACATCCAGTACTTTGCAAAGGTCAAGTTTTCTTAATTACTCATGTCTTCGACTGATGAATTTTTTTAAACTTTGTTTTAAATATTCTCTCTGTGCCTTTGCCCTCATTCCCTGCGATTTTTATAATACCTCAGAGGCTTGGAAAGTTTCTGAGGCTACATATATACATACACTCTTTGCCCTCTGAGTTGTCTGTGCCTGGAAACTCCCCCTTTTCCTAATGTAGGATTATTTCCAGTGAAACAAAATCCCTTCTTCCAGATTCTTGTACCTGTGCGCTGCATTTGCATGTGTGTAAGTAAAAAAGTACCCATGCTCAGAAACACAAGGTTTGTGCCGGTGCTGTGAGTGTGTTTATACAGAGATGGAGAGGAACGCTTCCTTCCCTTTCTTTTCTAGCAAGGATTTAACGTAGTTAGGGCTGTTCTTTCCCCTTCCTACTCAGTCTCTTTCCTCTCCCATCCCCCAATTCTATTTCTCTCAGGATACGAATTTTCCTAGTCATTCAGTGCCATGTACTAGCCCCAGCTCTCCTGGAAACCAGAGTCCCGGAGATCTCGTAGATTCTAGATTAGACAAACCCATCTCACCTCCCCCCCATCCCCTGAACGCCATTTCCAGCTCTTCTGTCCAATTCTTCAGCACTAAGCTCCATGCTCACCAGTTTCCAGCTTTCAGTTCTGTGGCTGAAGGAGAAATGAAGTTGCCTTTTTCCAGAAATCACCATGTAACGACTCATTCTGGACAAGAGGCAAGGCCGCGCATCCGAAGCATCCTTGGTTCCCAGGCTCAGCAGCCTCAAGGACTGGTGTCCCCGCCTGTTTCTCTACATCTCCGTTTTCCCACCGAAACCCCCTCCCAGCACCTCAGCCTGGTTCGAGACTGGACATCACTTACACACACACACACACACACACACACACACACACACACACACACACACACACACACACCACCTCTCCTGAACTTTCTCAAGAGCCCCTCATCTCGGTGAATATCATGGATGCCCGCGGCGTCTAAAGGGGAAGATGCTGAGCATCCCTCCCAAGCAACACGTTGGAGGAACCAACTTTTCAATCTCTTTTCTTCTAACACAAGCCTTTGGATAGGGGGCAGGGGGGTTAGGGAAGAAGGATGCTTGGCGCTGGCGCTCTTGGGTCCTGGATGCCCCTACCCAATGGGCTCCACCTGCTTGGCAGAAAGGGTCCTACTAGCTAGAACTCAGTAGGGGAGAGGACTAGATTCCCGCGATTGGACAGTCTTAGCCCAGGGAAGAGGGCAGAGGAAAGAGAGGGGGCATTAGACCCAAAGGGAAGCCTCTCCCGGCCGGTGCCCAAGCTCTGCCCGGACTGAGTGGAGAGCGGCACAGCGAAGGAACGCTCACTCACCTTTCCCAGCCGCAGTTGCCTCCGATCCTCTTCCGCAGGGTACTGGGGGGAGGGTCACCCTAACTCCCCCTCCTTTCCCCCGCTGCCATCTTCCCAGGGTGCTAGGAACTGAACCCAGAGTGGAGTGGAACCGGGTGCGGAAAGTTGCCTGGGCGGCTCCCGCTGCCTCCGGGGCTCCAGCTCATGCCGGGTCCCTGGGGGTTGAGGGGAGCCCCGCTGGGGTAGGATTGGGACCCGGGTTGAGTTTCACCGCGCGTCTCAATGAGCCGGTGAGCCAGCTAGGGAGAGAGGGAAGGAGCGAGCCAGCCAGCCAGGGCTGCGCGCCTCTGCCTCTGCCTCTGCCGCCGGGCGCCTCTGCCGGGGGACGCGGGAAGCTCGTGCGGGAGGGCGGCTCCAAGGAGGGAGGGGAACGAGAGAGGGAGGGATGGAGAGAGAGAGAGAAGGATGGAGAGAGGGAGGGAAAGAGGAGGAGGAACGGAGGGCGGCAGCCTAGTGCAGGAGGCCGGCCGCGACGGGCACCCGCCCCGGTGAGCAGCAGCTCAGGAGGGATGGACTGAAGGACTGACCGACTGACCGACCGACAGCCCAAGGGAACCGAGAGCCGCAGCGACCGCCAGCTGGGTTGGGTGGGCTAAAAATAGCAACCCCGAGGAAAGCGGGGGAGGGGAGAGGAGGGGGGAGGAGAAGGGGAAGAGAGGAAGGAGGGGAGAGGGGAAGAGGGAAGGAAAAAGGGGAGGAGGGAAGGAGGATGGAGTTCTGGCCCCGCCCTGCCCTGGCTGGGTGGCCTTTGCACCAACCTGGGGAGGCGTGGGGTGGGGTGCTAACCTGGAGCCCGGGCGGGGGGGCCTGCGGGGGTACATCCCGTGGGAGGCTTAGGAGACTAGGAAGCTCAGCCCTGGGCCGGAGGGGCAGAGGAGAGAGCGCGGGGTGAGGAATGGGGGAAGGAGGGGTTGGGATGCTCTGAGAGGGACTTTCTCCCAGAGGAGAAAGCTGGGTCACATGTAGAGCGGCAGGTGGGAAGGGGGCTGGGCGTGGGTGTAGACGAGAAAAGAGTGGGAAGTTGGAAGTGGGTGTAGACCAGAGACTGGGTAGGGAGGGCGAAGACAAGAGAAAAGTCGGGAGGTGGAGGAAGGAGGCAAGGTGAGTAAGGGAACCTGGGGGGGATATGGGTGGGTTCTCCAGATCTGAAGACGCTGGGGACCCGACTCTCCCCTACTCCAGGTGGGAAGGCGGGGACGCTGCTGATCCGTACACCTCAGCCCTCAGTCTTAGCAGCGGCTGCTAGGGGGCGGGGTCCACAGCCAGGTGTCCGCAGTCTAGGGCCAAACTCGGGCCTTTCCCTCGCTCCCGATCATGGCCTACACCCACCCCTTTAAAGCTCCAAACCAAGAATCTGTCTAGGGAGATTTGTCGATTTACTTAACTAAGGACAAATTGGAGGAAGCCTGCCCCCCCACTTCCCTCCTCACTCTCCAATCCACCCTCCACCTACCCACCCCCACATACCCACACTGCCAGTCAACCTGATCACCTTAGCAGCCTTATTTAGAGCCCTCAACCTGTGGGCCACTCTGGAGTTACTTATCCCTAGAGGTGATGAGGAAAGAGATATAGGAGGGACAGAAGGATGCTTTGAGGTCACAAGTTTGTGAGCTGGAAGGGACTCTAGGGCTTGCCCTCTTTAACCTGGTTATTTTACAGATGAGGAAACTGAGGATCCAAGAGGGAAAGCCACATATAGGCTCCTAGGATTCGAGTTAGAAGAGACCTTGGAGATCATCCTTTCTACTTCCTGAATTTTGCAGATGAAGAAATGGAGGCCCAGAAAAGAGAGTTAATGGAGGATGATGGATCAAGTAACAGAATCTCAACTCCAAGCCTCTACCTCCCAATCCACTGCTCTTTTCCCTATACTCCTGGGCCTTTCATTTCCTAAATTATTTTTGTCTATGTTCCATGATTTGTATTTCTATATTCACCTTACCCTTAGGTTATTTGAATTTACTACTTTATTTTAATGTAACGATATCTCATTTATAGACCAGAAAATGTTAGAGCTAACCCTAATCATCCTAAATGTAACTTGCTTGGGTTTTTGACTGGAATTTGAGGATCCCACCTCTACTCAATGATTAAGTGAAGAGAAGGCCTCTATCATCCTTTGAGTCCCTACAGGATAAAGAATGGGTGCCTGTGGGAGAAGGGTATCCTCTCCTCCCCATCAAGAAATTTTCCAAGCAATGTGGTATTTAAGGACATGAGAATGGACCACCACCACTGGGGGCTACCTCCTCCTTTGCCTTCCCTTTTAGGTCTGCCTGGATTTGGATGGTAAGGGGTTCCACAACTCCAATCCTTCAGATGAGATGAAGGACCATCACGTCCTACTATTTGCCCTAACTGCTTATTCATTCATTCCTTGTTCAAATTTAGAATTCAAAGGGGCACCAAAGGACATCTAGGCCAATTCCTAATTTTACTGAGGGAGGAAAGGAGACTCAAGGTTACAGAAGCTAGAATGGGCAGGATCTCCTATCAGATCCTCTGATGCTCAGTGGAGCATTTTTTCAAGGGGACAATGGCATTGGTCTACAGAGTCAGCCCTAGATTAAGACTAAGCAAATGTCATTCAGGCTAAGAAACCAAGAAATCATATTGTCTAAGTTCCTTATTTAATAGGTGAAGAAATGGAGACCCAGGGAGGGAAATCACACAAAAGCAAGACAAAAACCAGAATAAATGTCTCTGTGATTCCAGGTCCAGGCCTTTCTAGTATATTTTGCTATTAGACCGCTGCATAAATCCAGAGAAAAGGGATGTTATTATTATTAAGAATTATCATTTACCATTTTAGGGCACTTTACAAACAGCATGTCTCTTAAACCTCACAAAAATCCTGGGAAGTAAGTGTTGTCATCATGCCCATTTTACAGATGAGAAAACAGATGGAGGTTGGAACCTGCCCGGGCTCAGACAACCAGTCATTCTGAAGCAAAATTTGAACTTAGATCATCCTGACTCCAGAGACAACACTCTCCCCACTGTATCATCTAATTTTTTTTCAGAGAGTGGATTTTCAAAGATTGATCATAGTATCCCTTTCAAAGCTTTAAATGATCTTACCTCCATTAATTTCATTGCTCTCTGGTTCCTAGAGAATGAATTGAAATGCTGAATGTGGAGTCGGGAATTCCCGGTGTGAGTGAGAGGTCTCTGAAGGAGAAGTAGTCCTGATGGACACCATTAAGGATATTTCCCCCATGAATTTTTGAATGGAGATGAGATTAATCCCCTGCCTGTCTTCTTAATAGGCCTTTTCTTATGCAAAAATATCTGAGAGACAAGTTGAATCACCTGCCCTTGCTCATTTACAATACACTTGGGCTGCATTAGTCACACAGGAAGACAAGGTGTCATCATTTTGAATTAACCAGCTGTCAATTCAGATAAAGTGCAAGAAAACCCCATATGCCAATGGAGCTTAAACATGAGCATCTTCTTCTTTCCTCAAAAGTATGGTGCCCATTTTACCCATGGGAGATTATATTTTTAGAAGTGGGAGGAATCTGTGAGTCCTAAGCTCTTATTTTACAGATGAGGAAACTGAGACTTGAAGAGGAAAATGGCTTGCCTAAGATCACATGCACAGTAAATGGCAAATTTAGTTTTAACCACTTGACAATCAAATGAGCATTATTTAGCACTAAGCAAATGCCAGGACTAGTGCTGGGCACTGGAGATGCAAATACAAAGAATGAAGCTACTCCAGAGAAGCTTGCATTGTTACTGAGAGGTAATGTACATGTGTGGGCATTTGTGTATCTTTATATAGTTACATCTGTATGTATTTTCAGAACAAATGTAGAGAGAATAAGTGAAAATAAATATGAAGTAACTAAAAAGAAGGCAATTCGAGGGGCCATTACATTTTGAGGGGTTCCAGAGACTTTGGAGATGATTCTTGGGTTGAGTCTTGAAGTAAGTGAAAGATTCTGTGAGACTGAGATGAGAAGGAATGGGATGGAGCAAAGTGTCAAGTTCAGAAAACCAGGCTTGGTAACTGATTAGGTAAATAGGATAAAGTAGAATGAACACTCTGGGGTAATCTTGAGGTAACTAACCCAGGAGACTAGAAGGATTGAGGTACTTTCAATAGAAGTTGGGAAGTGTGGTGCAAGATAATGAGTTCTTTTTAATATAATGAGTTTGATATTGCTCTGGGACAGGAATGAGGAACCTTCAGGCTCAAGACCAGCGGTCTTGTGATTGAATCCAAGTTATACAGAACAAATCCTTTTATTAAGGGTATTTGCTCTGTGAAATTTGGATTGAGTCAAAGGGTTGCACCTGTGGACCTAGAGGGCCACATATGACCTCAAGGTCACAAGTTCCCCACCCCTGCTCTGAGATAACCAGAATGTCCAACATTGGTCATATAGGACTGAAGCTCAGGGAACAGACTGGAGTTGGTTGTATACATCCAGGAGTCATCGGCTCTAATTCAACCCTTGGGAGTTGAGATTACTGAGAAAGCGGAGAAAGGAAAGACAAGAGTCTAAGGTAGACTTGGGTAAGAAATATCCCACAGTTAGGGGATATGACAGGGATGCTGAGCTAGTAAAGGAGATGAGGAGTGGTCAGACAGGTAGGAGGAGATCCAGGAGAGAAAACCCAACGAAGAAAGGATGTCCAGGAGGAGAAGGACCTCCAAATTCAGCAGAGAGGCCCAGAAGGTTGAGGCTTAAGAAAGGGCCCTTTGACCTCATACCCAGTGCTGAGTGGCCTACAAGTACTGAATATACTGTGTGTATGTGTGTGAGTGTGAACAAACACAGATAGAAAATATCAGGAATCAAATACTTTCTTTGAATAGGTGAATTAAAGATGAATTCAAGGTGATGAGGATAATCCCATGATGGTTGGAGTGTTGAGTTGTTGAGAGACTATCAAAGAAGAGATGGATGGGTCCCGAGGGCTGGTTTTCAACAAGCCAGAGCTCACACCAGAGGACAGACTTCTTAATCTCTCTGCCCCTGCCCAACAGTTCTATGTTTTCCTGCTCAGTAGATGCTATTTTTCTTCTATAAACTGAGAACTATAACAAAAATCAGAGATGCTAATCCAGCAAGGAAAACTTTGACCTCACAGAAAACACTGAAGCCTGGAGGGAAGAGATCTAGGAGTGAGGTAAAGAACAAAGAAAGGTTAAAAGTAGTGGGGATTAGGGAAGCCAGAAGAAGTCTTGAATGTTTAAAAGATATATTCACATGAGGAAATTCAAGGACAAGAAAAGAGGACATTTGGGTTGATATGGACAGAGGCAAGAATAGTAGTAGCATTAGAATCTGCCACAGACCCCCGAGACAAAATGAGTAAATGGATGAGTTCAGCAAGCAGTTCGTAAGCCTAGCTTATAGAAAAGATATAGAGCTTATGTGGGGGCTTCAATGATTTAGACATCTGCTCTAAGTTCTCTCTTTGCCAAAAATACAGCATCAAATAATTTTATGACTTGACTTGAAAGAACCAATTAATCAACTAAAAGGTATTTATTTAGCATTTATTATTTGGGCACCTAAGGAAAGGGGGGAGAGGGTGAAAAGTTTTGTCCTTAAGTTCATATTCTGATAACTTCATCTTTTTTAGAAGGTGGATAAATCAATGAGGAAACCTTTTCTTCTGGACCTAATTCCCACTAACAAGTAGGAACTTATGTATGAGCAGAAATTATTTGACCCTTATGGGGAACTGAACCTTCCATCTTGGAATTTTTGACAGATGGGTAGAAAGCCATGCACAGCCTCACATGCACACTAGATTTGTGGAAAGCAGATTGCAAAGCACTTAGGCAAAGGAGAGGTAGAATCACATGGCTTACAATTCTAGAGGAAGTCAGTCCCTGAGAAGGATGGATAGCTCTCAAGAAAGAAAATGGGTAGACAAAAATAGAAACAATTCTGAAAAAGAGGATGTGTTCTAAAAAGGGGAAATTGTCTAAAGAGGCCAATTTCCAAGAATTTAGATTTTTTTTCAGACTTACATAGAAAATGAAAATGATAGAAGATTATGAATACAACAGCCTCCTATAGTTCTATAAGCACATCTTGAGTTACTAAAACTAAGAGTAAACTAATCCTAGTTAAGAAACTTAAACCCAAGAAAAAGGGTATTTTAGTGAGACTGAGGAAAAGGGGAATCAAAAAAGGAATCAGACTAGTACTACAAGTAGACAATAACAGTAATGGATGGCAGAGAAAAACAGAATTGTTCAATTTATTTTTTCTTATTTTTTGGTATAAAAGGACAGAACAAAAATAACTAATGAGAAGTTGATGCTTAACGTAATTAGGAAGATACTAAGAAAGGATCAAGCTGCTCTTGATGTATTCACATCACCAAGCCCAGATAAACAACAGCCCAGTTTATTAAAGGACCTGGTAGATGTGATAGCTGAGTCAACGTAATTTCTTTAAAAATATGGAGACTGAGAGAACCTGGAAAAGGCAAATGTGGTTCCAAAATTTTAAAATTAACCATCTCTGTCCAGATGCTCAAAGTAGGGAAGAAAAATGGGGTCTCTGAAGTCACTGAGCTTGACTTCAATTCCTAGCCAAACTTGAGCATATATTTCTAGAGATGACTAGCTAATATCAAGAATGGAAGCAAGGATCACAGAAAACTAATATGGCTTCATTAATAACTTCTCATGCACAAAAATTATATTTACAGATCTGATGCCATAACAAATCACCAAGGAGTTACTTTATAGAACTAGGCAAAGAGTAACAAAATTTCATTAGGTGAAACAAAAAGGTCAAGAATTTTATGGGAAGTCATGGAAAACATGTTGAAAGAAGGAGATTTACAAGTATTATATACCAAACTATACCACAAAGTAATAGTCATGAAAAATGTTAGTAGTTAAGAAATTTAAAAGTTCATCATTCGAAAATATTAAGTATACAGAATTGCTCAAACATAGAAGCAGAGTGTTTCTTAAATCCACAGACTCCAGCAACTGAGGGAAGGACTCATTCTTTGGCAAAAAAGTGCTATGAAAAACTGGAAAAGTAGTCTGTCAGAAATCAGGTTTAGAACAATATCTCACACCATATAACAAGATAAGTTCCAAGAGGAAATGACTTAGAGATAAAAGGTCTTATCACTATACACACACACACACACACACGTGTGTGTGTGTGTATAGTTTAAAACTCACGTTAGACACTTGACACTAGCTGTGTGACCTTGGGCAAGTCACTTAACCCCAAATGCCTCATCCTGGGTCATCTCCAGTCATTCTGATGAAT
Organism: Potorous gilbertii; assembly: GCA_028658325.1. Taxonomy (NCBI): domain Eukaryota; kingdom Metazoa; phylum Chordata; class Mammalia; order Diprotodontia; family Potoroidae; genus Potorous; species Potorous gilbertii. Next base: position 7,883,034 of record CM053770.1, on the reverse strand, counting down.
ATCTTCTCATTGGATTCAGATGGTTCTGGAGGAGAAGTGAGGCTGGTGACCTGCACTGCCCTCCTTCACTCAAAATAAAGTCAAGTTCAAGTCATGTCATTATTTCTCTGATGGCATGGTCTTCTTTGGCAACAAAGGACAAATACACACACACATATATGTGTGTGTGTGTGTATATATATATATATATATATATATATATATATATATATATATATATAAAATGTCAGCTCCCTGAGGGCAGCAAATGTATTTACCTTCTGTTTTGTTTTGTTTTCCCAGTGAGTACACAGTTTCTGCACCATAGTGAGTAATAAATGCTTTTTAATTTACTGACTGAGAAGGGAAGGAAATGTCTTCCACAACAATGAACAAAGCAATAGTTCTTGACCAAATAATATTTATTCTTTGTTCTTCATTTTCCAATTGGATCAGTGACATCACAAGTGATGTCTTGACTTGTGCAAGAATTGGATTTAAGCAAGGCATAGTTGCATAAAGTCATCAGCCTCACTCTCTTCCTGAGTCACCCAAGTCTAGGGGCAAAACAAACTTAAGGATGACTGGTACTGGCCTGGGATGCAAAGGATGACCTTGGCATCTTTGATGTCTGCCCAGGTTCTAAATATTCCACAGTGCCTGCTTCAGCTGCCTTCATGGATGCTGGAACAAACTGTTCTCATCTGTCAGTTCTGCCAGGGGAAGTTTTCACATGATTGAGTGGATATCTTCCTAACTCACCAACAATTTTAAGGCTTGTCAGGTACCCTCAGCCTGGTTTAATCTATCTGCCAAGATGGTTTGCTGGGATAGAAAGGATCAAAGTAGATAAAATATTTAATTTTTATCACATGAAATTTAAAAAGTTCTGCACAAACAAAATCAATGCAATAAGAATTAAAAAGCAAACTGAACAAAGAAAAAAATCTATGCAGCATTTTCTGATGACAGTCTGATATTTGAATTCTATAGAGACTAGATACAAATGTTCAATGTGAGGTAGGAGCCTAGATCTTAAGTTTCAATGACTTAACATTAAAATTTTGGGGACATCCTGTATAAAAACAAAAGTCATTTCTCACTAGAAAAAAAAATGGCCAAAGGACAGGAATAGGAGTCCTTAAAAGTAGAAAGGCAAAATGTTTTTTTATGTGAAAAAATGCTTCAAATCACTAATTAGAGAAATTCAAACTAAAAGCTCTTAAATCCAACTTTTCACCCATCTGATCGACAAAGATGACAAAAAGGGTTCCTCCATCACACATTTCTGGAAGTTAGCTCATCAAGCTTCCATATGGGCAGAGAAATTTGTGCTTCAAGGGCCCCTATATCTTGGAGGAGGGTATACTCACACCGATGAAATCATCAATCTTTTATATATATTTAAGTAAATGGAATGCGAATGTGAAGGGAAAACTTCATGGTAACACATTAGACAATCTAATGAAGAGAGGAGTTTTACCTTTCATCAGTCCACACAAGTTAGAATTTCCTCTGAAAATAACCACCCTAAGACTGCTTTGGAACAAGATCTAAAGGGAAATGTGAGCAAATCTTTGTTTTTTCTTCTTTGTTTCATGGAAGGGAATTGTTTATGATTTCTTTCCCCAAGAGAGAAAATCCACATGGCAAAATACACTCCTGGGGCACATCTGTTCTTGTGTCCCAGTCATTCCCCAAAATGTATCCAGTGTTTACTGTTGATAGTAGATGTGATAATGCATGAGAAAGGAAGCAGCAGTGCCAAAATATTCATAACAGCACTTTTATGGTAGAAAATTAAAACTGGAAACAAAGAAATTGCCTATTGATTCATGAATGGCTGAATATATTGTGGAATATGCATGTAATGGAATATTGTACTGTAATAAATATGAAAGAGCTAGATTCAGAGAAACATAAGAAGACAGATGAACCGATGCAGAATCAAACAAAAAGAATTAGGAGGAAAATGTTCACAAAATATAACAAATAATGTTGTAAATTTACAGAAATTTAAATGAAGTGAACACTAAAACAAACTCAAATAATGCAATTATTATGACTAAGTTTAACCTTGGAGAAGAAATGAGGAAAGCCACCATCTTTCTTTTCCTGGAGTTGTAGGGAACTAAGGTTATAGAATGTCTTTTATATTGTTGTTTCCTTGGTTTCACTTAACAATTTTAATGACTGTAGAGTAAGAATAAAGAACATTCATAAAACTCTCAAAAAAGTGAATGAAAGAGGAAAAAAATCAGAATTTTCTTTTCTTTCATTCTTTTTCACTTTAAGTAAGGAGCATTGAACAAATAGACCTTATTAATTTAGACTTGATAATTTTGGATTAGTGGGCACTTTTTAAAGGGCTAGGCTGTTCTGTCTAAAAATTTAAAAAAGCTATTGTTAATTAAGTGAAATCCTAAACTAATTCTGAAGAGATTTAAGAAACATACTTCCAAGAAATATTAAGCGTTTGGGAAGTTGTATTTATATATAAACCACTAATAGGTTAATTAGAATTAATTATTACCAACTTATTAAAGAGAACCTGCTGAAGATCTCTGTAGGGTTGATTACTATAGGCTCTTGAAAGTAAAAAAGTGAATTTATTTTAAAATATTTTATTTCTTCATTCAGGCTTTCACTAATTCAACTAGGCACCCTTCTTAATAGGATTACCTAATCCAAATACTTCATCTTTGAGGTGAGAAAAATGAATCCCCAGAGAGGTTAAATGAAAACCCAAGGTTACTCAGGCAGCAAATTACAGAGCTAGGATTTGAACCCAAGTTCTATGAGTGATTATAAATGCATTCCCGTAATTCTAAATCCACTTGTTCTATGATACCTTCCTCAACCTATACAGAAGTAAATATTCAAGCTTACATCCTCACCTGGATCACTCACTACTTTATATTAAATTATTACATCAGTCACTAACACCAAAAGGTCACAACAAGGTGGAGATGTGGAACACATACATACAACATATACTTCAGGAATAAATCCCTGAAATAGTCATTTTACAGAAAATCCTGTTTGGGTGCCTCTGGAGACTCAGGCTTGAGTTCTTCATCCCAAATTCCAGCTTTCCAGTTGCCATATTATCTCATCTGATCCAATCTAATAAATATTTAAGCCCATTCTATGTTCCAGGAGCTGTGCTAAATCCTGCAGATATAATTAATACAAGGAAAGACAGTCCTTGCTCTCAAGGATCATATAATCTAAAGGAGGAGACAACACATAAAAGGAGATAGAAAAAAGGGGTAATCCCAGAGGTATCTTCTTCCATGGAGTTGAAACCAGGCAGGACAACAGATACAGAGGAGTGAGTGAAGTCCAGTTTCTGCCCTGAAGGCATTGGGTGTGGTTCTCTACCCTCCAACTCTCCAATCAGAGGACTTAAGAGGTTTAGGGAGGTGGTGTCAATCAAGGTTTAGCAAGAATTAGCAATATGGTGTTGAGTCTAAACAGTTTACCCCAAAAGGGACATCTTATTCCACTGCAGAGCAGCAGATGCACAGTAGAATGTGGTGGACTATGGCCTGCTTTCTGACCCTTTTCTGTGTGTTACAATATCTTGGATTCTGCTTTGGACTTCATGCTTCCTTTCCCCAGGAGAAAGGTTTTCCCAGGATCTTGGTATTACCTTTACTGTTAGTCCATGTTATATACACCCACACCTACTTGAAGGGGTGCAGAATTCTAAGGAAGTGAGGAAAGGAAGCCTCCAGAGAAAGATCAGTGTGAGAAAGTGCACATTTTCTGCAGAGCTTTGATAGAAGACATGAATATGATATATTAAGTAGCAGTAATCCAGGATTGCAAGCAAGATAGAGCTGGAGATGTCCAAGAAACAGGCAGGAGTAAAAGACCAACAATATGGCAAGCAAGAAAAATATTGAGGAATACATATGATCAGATGTCAGAAACCTGACAGAAAGAAGATGGTAGAGTGCCAACAATCCAAATGCCATGAGGCAGACATGACGCAGAGATAAAGAGTCTGCCCTCCCCTCCAGGACATTGTCAAGGCAGGAGCATCAAGGAGCGTCAGCTGTGGGGAATCTCCAGGTGCAGGCAAGTAAGGATTTGCACAGAGTGAGCTGTAGCAGAGGGGGCTGATGGAGAAGCAGTTGATGGAAGGTCTTGACAAACACAGAGCTTTCCACATGAAAAGAATGATGGCTTTGAGGAGGTTTCTACAGACAAAGTAAGTATTTTTTTTACTCCAGGGAAGAGAATTCTTCAAGAAATATCAGACATCCCAGCCTGATGTAATTTTTTTTTCTTGGACTCATTAAAGTGGTCATGCCCTGGCTATTTCTTAAACAGGCCTATTCAATGAATGGGCATTACTTCACCCTAAGTGAGTACCTATAAAGAAGTTGACCTAAACAGCCCAAAGTCTCCCAGAGCATCCTGGGTCATCTCCAGTCATCCTGATGAATATCAGGTCACTGGATTCAGATGACTCTGGAGGAGAAGTGAGGCTGGTGACCTACACAGCCCTCCTTCACTCAAAACAAAATCAAGTGCAAGTCATGTCATCATTTCTCTGATGGCATGGTCTCCTTTGGCAATGAAGGATGAACACAATCTATTCAGTATACCACACTGCCTCTCCGTGGTACTCAAATGCAACTCAAGAGAGTCTATGCCTCACTTGTTGCTCAGACTTGTCTTCCAGCTTGGACAGACAATACTTGGGATGAGAGTTAATGGTAGAAGTCATGGAATGAAATGGAATCTCAGGAGCTCAGAGCTGGAAGAGATTTCAAAGACCTTTGGGCCAACTCATACTTAGATTTGAATCTCCTCTATATCATCTCCATCTTCAACCTGAAGGCCCCTAGTAAGAGGACATTCACTATTTACCTGGGCAGCTCACTTCACTTTGGGTTAGTGTTCATTACTGGCATGATTTTTTCCCTCCTTACATCAAGATGAAATCTGATTCTTTGCCACTTTCACCAACTGCGTCTAGTTCTGCATAATTCTGTACATTAACTTCTTCTTTCTAACAACATTTCAAAATTTTGAAGTCAGAGTTAAGCATGTCTCCCCTAAGTCTCCTCTTCAGTCTAACCATCCTTAGTTCTTTCAGCTGATGCTTATCTAACATGAACTGAAGAACCAATCATCCATTTAGATTTTTCAAACATCTATGATTTTCCTAGCATGCAAGACTGTCTATATCACCATCTCCCCTCAATGATCTCCAGTGACTCCCTATTACTACCAAGATCAAAATTAAAGTCCTTTCTTTGGCATTTAAAGTTATTCATAATCTGCCCCCTTTCTTCCTTCCTTTTCAGTCTTCTCTTTAGTTACCTCCTCTCTGTTACCCAACAGCTCTGGCCTGCCTGCTGCTCCCTGAACAAAACATACCATCTCACATCTCTGTACAGCTATGTTGCCTGTTTCCCTTGTCTGAAAGTCTCTCCATCCTCCCCTCTCCTCTGAGAAGTTCTGCCTTCCCTCAAGACTCATTCAAATGCTCCCTTCTACTAGAGATCTTTCTTGCTAACCGCAGGAGCTAATGCTTTGCCATCTAAGGTTGCAATCTGCTCTGTATGGATCTAACATATGCCTATTTATTTGTGTTTTGCCTTTCAAAAGGGTGTAAGCTCCTTGAGGGTAGGGATAGCTTTCATCTTTATTTATAGTCTACCACTTACCATTATGTCCGGCACATAGTAAGTTACTAATAAGTGCCTGTTAATTGGTTGATACATTTTCAGTCAACCATCCTTTAGCACAGATGTAGACAACCATGATTCTGTTCAACTTCCACTGGACATTTACTTATTATTCATCCTAATAATTTTTCATAAGGGGAATATATGCAAGGGCCAACTAACCACACCTAGACCCAAAGCTGAATTTGTAATCTTAGAAGCCTCCCCTCAAAAAAGACACATCCATGACTTTAGAAGATCCATTTACCCCACCCCCCCCCTTCAGCTCTGGGATTACAATACAGTCCTCAACTGACTCCAGGCAAGCCTCCATAGCATCATAGGAAAGCCGTTGTAATTTCTATCGGTGCTCATTCGGTGCTCAGAAGCTCATGTTAGGAAGACTGCTGAAAAGTGGGACAGTGTCCAAAGGACCATCAGAATGGGTCCATACCATTTTAGTTGAATGAAAGGAAGGTGTTTCTTCTAAAGAGAAGAAGGGGTGAGGAAAGAGATAGAAGGAACTAAGTGTTATTTTCAAGGTTTTGAAAAACTATTGAAAAGGGATTTAATTGTTTATATTTTGGTCCAGAAAGTGAAACTGGAAGTGATGGAAGTAATGCAGAAGTAGATTTAGGCTTGGTGTTAGAAAAACCTTTAAACCAAGAGAATTAGCGCTGAGTGGTGGGCAGCTAGGTGATGCAGAGGCTAGACTGCCAGGTCAGAATCTGGGAGACTCCTATTCCTAAGTTCAAATCTGACCTCAGACACTTTGTAGCTATGTGATCTGTGTGATACAGTCACTTCACCCTATTTGCCTCTGTTTCCTCATCTGTAAAATGAGCTAGAAAAGAAATTGGTGAACCTCTCCTGGATCTTTGCCAAGAAAGGCCCACTGACAAATGACTGTCTGACAAAACCAAGATTGGCATGGGCTATAATAAATTTCTCATAACTGGAAGTCTTCAGGCAGAGACTAGAGGGCCCCTTGTTTGTTGGGCGGTTTTAAAGATGGGATTCTCTTTCAGCTACAGGTTGGACTAGGTAGTCTCTGAGGTTTCCTCCATTTCTGAGATATGATGAACTAGGAGATGAGATGTTTATAGCCCCTCATGCATAGGGTATCAGTATGGGTTTGATTTATAACACGCTTTGGGCGTATGTTGGTGTGCGTCCCATTCTCTCCCAGAACACTTGGAATAAAACTTGAATGAAGCAAGAATGTCAGAAAATCAGTTGGTTTCATTCAAACACATAGTTCAGCTTTGCCTTGGTATTTCAGCTAATATTAGCAGACTGTTATTTCTGAAGTGTTCCATTCCGTTTCTGTTTCATGCCACTTAGTTGAGGGGAAGAAGCCTGCTGATGGCAGAGGAAGCTGTCAGCGCTCTGATTCCTGCCTACAAACATTATCACTTGCTCCTGTTCCCCAATGTGGTTATGAAAATATTAGTACTAATGTTACAATGTGCATATGCTCTTGGGGTGGAAATAGTGTGACTGCGTGCTGTTGGCTCACATGCTATGTAAACAAGAATGGAAAACCAGTGAAAAGTCAACCCATGTATAAACAATGGTGAAGGGTATCACTCACCCTCCGGGAGATACACAACATGCCTCAGAAGCTCCTGACTTGAACTCTTCTCTTTTCAGGATGTCATGTGATCTTTACTCATAGGACAAACAGCAGGCCGGCCTTTACAGAAAAGCAGAGTCTAGGGATCACAGAACCTCCAAACTGGAAGGGCCCCAGTGGCCATAGGGTCTAACCCAATTGTGGACCAGAATCCCATGCACTACACCTCTCACAAGGGCTCAAGGGCACAAGCCTCTGTTTGATGACCTACAGCAGTAAGAGCAAGCCCATTACCTGCCCAGGAAGCATATTCCCTTGTTCAAGGCTCCTCTCAAGTGTTATTTACCCATAAAAACCCTCACCTGGTTGCACTCATTTGCTAGCACCACCCTTCCTCCCTACCCCTTTACTTTGTATTTATTCTGTATTGTTGAGAGTTCTTCTGAACATTGGGTATTTATTAGTCTCTTTGCAACTTCTACCATTTGCTTCTGGTTCTGGACCCTGGGGACTTAATAGAACAAATTGAATCCCTCCTTCATGATGGCCTTTTAAATACTTGAAGAGTCAGGTTTAGCTTTCCCGGTTCTGTGAACCAGTCCTTAAACAGCATGAACTCAAGGCACTCCATTGTCCTGATTGCCATCCTCTGGATAGCTGCCAGCATTTCAGTTTTCTCATCCTTCCTAAACTCTGACCCTGAGAACTGAATGCAAAATTCATATGTGATCTGATCAGGTCAGGGAACAATGGTATTATCACTTTTCTACTTCTGGCATCCATATCTCTCTTAATAAAAAAAAGATGATGAATGGTTGGGGTAGAGGAAATAGGTCAGAAGTCAATCATATGCAGGTCAGAGGGAAAGGTGGAGCAGCCCTGGGTAGGGAAGGTGTCTCTCTTGGACAACACAAGATGCCTGTAAGTCACAGCTCCAGCCACTGAAGTCTACATCCAAGACAACTTACTTTAAGGGGCCATGCAAGCACTGCTCCCCTTTTTCTACTCAGCTGCAGCAGTGATCATGGACTGGACAAAGTTAGACCCTGAGAATACGAACCCCCAAATGGATCTTTTCTCTCAAAAGTCCACTAAGCCTCTGTCTAAAATGAGTGACCCTCCTAGATAGAGTTCCACATTGGTGCTGAGATTCTGAACGACTTCAGAGATAGCATCATATACTATGAATGAAGATGCTTACATGGGAATTATACTTGTTTCTCTCTGGGGCCATATTCTTAATGAGTATTTCAAAATGTGGGGAGCCTTTTGATTATTTCTTGTGTTGATTCAAAGCCCTGAGAGTCTTCTGGTAATTGAGGTTTTATATCTTATGGACTGTTACAGTTTTATGATAATAGTCTACTGGGAGATTAGGCATCAATTTTGGTCTTGACTTTCCTATTGCATTGGAGAAAAATGGTCTGTTTTCCAATAGCAAGAACCAGGAAAAAATATTTGGTACAATATTTTTGAGTAAAATAGTTCACACTCAAACTGATTAATAAATGTTGATAGAATGGAGTAGGACCCAAGTCACCCCTTCAAGGTGAGGGGACCTAGAAGTCACCTGAACCCGCAGTCTGTGATCTCCAGGCTGGTTTTTCACTTAGAAAAAGCCATCAAAAGCAACCACAAAATACCCAAATACTCAGTTATCCCCTAAAATACACTCCTGCCAAACTGGACAAATTTTGACTCTACCTGACATTCATTTCCCAGCTTTGGGCTTCGGCATAGGTATTCCCAGCCCCATATATGGAATGCACTTCCTCCTCCCCTCTGCCTCTGAGACTTTTGGGGTCCTCTTAAGGCTCAGATCAAGTGCTACCCCAAAAAAAGTCTTTCCTGACTTCCCATTGACAGTATCCCCCAATTGTTTTTTATTTATATTGTCTCTTTTTTATTTATCTATCTGTGTGGGAAAATGGAAGTTCTTTGAGGGTAGTAATCCCTCAGAATAGATCAGGCATAAAATAGGGGCTTCATAAAGTTTATGAAGTAGCAAATCATCTGGAGGATGGGATAGGAGATGATATATGTAGGGTGGCTCAAGCCCCTGCCACCACATCCTTTTGGATCCTGATGGAAATAGCCCAGGCCTCAGCCAACCCTACCCCCATGACCACCATCCAAGGGAGCAACACTTGTGGAAATGTGACTCAGTAAATGCAGCCTCTGCCTCCTAAGCAGTCATAGCTTTGGTAGACCCCAATCAGTGGGGTTCAAATAGTTCAATATCAGGAACTAATATGGTTTTATTAATGCAAATTGCAGTAAAAAAGATATATTACTATCTGCTTTGCCACTGTACCCTGAGAACCACAAGATCTTTCCATCTAACTAGTAGCTGAAAGCTCCTATGTAGGTCATCTTCCCCATTAGAATGTAAGGTCCTTCAGGGAAGCAGCTTGTAGCATATTGGAGAGAGCTTCAGGTTTGGAGTCAAGTAGATGTGAGTTCAAATCTAACCTCAGACTCTTGCTAGCTGTGTGGTCCTGGGCAGGTCACTTAACCTCTGTTTGCCTCAATTTCCTCATCTGTAAAATGGAGGTAATTACAATACCTACCTTCCAGGATTGTTGTGAGGATGAAATGAGACAATAACTATAAAGTGCTTAGCAGTGCCTGGTACATAGCAGTCACCACATAAATAGTAGTCACCATATAATAGCTATTATTGTGAAGACAGGAACTCTCTTGGCTTTCTTTGTGTGTCCCCAGTACTTGGCACAGTGATTTGAACTGTGAGTATAAGTAGTGCTTAATAAATGCTTTTTCATTCATTCATTCCTTCACTTAGAAGGTCCCATTTACATTCAGCAACTAGTTTATATAAACATTTTCAATTTGGAAAAGGAATATTTGCAAAAGATTAGCTACTCAACTTGGGAAGGGTTGATTATTAGAGGTTCTTAGATACATGAGAATGGTAAAGTCAAGCAGGGAACCAGCATTTGTTAAGCAATTAACTACATGACATGAATAGTGCTAAGTACTGGAGATAGAAGTATAAGACACACACACACACACACACACACACACACACAGTCCTTGGCCTCAAAGATATTACATTCTAATTAAGGAAAACAACACATAAAGGGAAGCTAATAATGCCTTGATATATGCTCTGAGGTGGTAAAGTTCAAAGAATTAGTAGAACAGCCAGAAGGGGAACTGTGCCTGTCTGGACTGGGACCATCTCCAAAAGGAAGGTCCACAAAGAACTCGCCAAAGAGAAGAGGCCAGCATGGTAGAGGGATGGATATTCTGGGCTGGGAAGGTAGCTGAGTCATAGCGATGAAGTCTGAAGAGTCAGAAGTACAACTGTGAAGGCAGTCTAGTAGAAGCTAGAGTTCATTAATCGATTACTTACAATTTATTCTTCTCTATTTTTGTAAATGTTACCCAAATAGTCCTTGAATTGAGAAATAGTTTACCACAGTGGACAGAGTGCTGTCTTCAAAATCAGGAAAGCCTGGTCCTGCTTCAGATATTTACTTGCTGTATGATTTCAAACAAATCACACAACATCCTTGTGCCTCTGTTTCCTCATTTGTAAAATGATATTGAACTTGTTGGTTACTAAGGTCCCTTTCAGCTCTAAACTTCTAGCCTTTATTTTACTGATTAAAGCAACTTGGTCACACATTTAATAAGTATAAAGCAGTACAACCTGAAGGTAGGGCAAAGCCAGTAGATGGGGGCTCAGAGCTAACCAGATAGAGCAGTTCCATCAAAACTACACCCACTAGATTGTCAAGATGGTGTAGTTACTTAAAGAAAGGAAAAGCTAGGAGACAAAAAATTTTCCACTCTTTGAGAACAATGGAGAGTTTGCACTTGCCCAACATTACCACTAATCAGAGTTGAGTGCATAACTGCCAGGTACTTAAAAATGATCATGACATATAATCAATTGCCAAGAGAATATATAGACCATGTCATCCCTCCCCATTCAATCAAGCCCAGGGGCTCACTATTACCCCCAGTATCAAGTAAAAAAATCTTGTGCTTGGCAATTAAAACCTGTCATAAAAGGATCCCTACCTACTTTTCCAGTCTGCTCCTCTCCACAAGCTGCCATCCAGTGACACTGATCTCCTTACTGTTCCTCAAGTTCAATACTTTTCCTCTCAACTCTGGGAATTTTCCCTTACTGTCCCCCATGTTTGGAATGCTCTCCATTTTTATGTCTTCCTTCTGGATTTTCTGCCTTCCTTCAAGTCGCAGCTAAAACCCCTCCTTAATCCTCCTGAATCTTAGTGAATTCCCTCTGAGATTGCCCCCTCCCCAATTTATCCTGTCTAGATCTTGTGTGTACATAGTTGTTTGCATATTGTCTTCCCCATTAGACTAGAAAGTCCTTATGAGCAAGAACTGTCTCTGTGTCACTAGGTCTTAGTGTGGTGCTGGCACTGAGTGTGCACTTCTAAATGCTATGGGCTATGAGTCAGAGTCCTGGAATCAGGAGTATTCTGGAAGGGTTTCATGAAAGAGATGAGCTTTCAGTTGGGTATTGGAAGATGGAAAAGAGGGAGCATGATGGGATTGAAAGTAGAGGCAGAACACAGCTCTTGGTGCTTCATATTTCAAAAATTCCAATGTGGGGAATCCATGATAAGTGGTATTTGAAGAGGTCTTGTGCATTGAGGTCTTGGTTTGGGTGGTCTTGACCTGAACCAATATGCATGTGTGTATGTGTGTGTTTATATGCTACTTTGCTTACAAATTTACTTTGTAAATTTTTACAAATTTAGAAGTGCCTCATTTGTGGGGATCCATACATCATCTATATCAGGTACATAATAAAGAGGTAAGGCTATAACAAGTCAAAGAAAAGCCCCAATGTGCAGATTCAGACCATGTGAAGTCCCAGTCTGAGGACTGAAGCCACGAATCACTTTGAATTATCTGTGAGCATGTTGTATTCCCCCAGGAGAATGCAGGGACTTCATTTCCTTTGGTGTTTGTGTGCTCCAGTGCCTGCTGTGCTTGGAAAATAGTAGATACTTAATAAATGCTTAATGAATTAGATTCCATTGAGGAGTGGTGGAAAATGAAGCTCGAAAAAGGTAATTTGGGACAAAATGTTCAGTAAGTCTTTAAAATCAAACTAAGATAGCAAGATTATAAGATTACATAGAGATATAAATGTGATAAATCTGATTTCTCAAGCAAAGATTTATGTGATTTATGTCAACAGCTTATTTTTGGATAAAAAATGCTATTTTGGTCACTTTGAATGTATCAGAGGCCCAATTTCAGATTGTTTTAACACATGCAACTTTGTCGTTGTCCAAAATAAATACATTAAATACAAAATGGAGAAGCTTAAATTATTCATCCTCATATTTGAAGGTCACTGTTCACCAGGAGACAAGTAGAGATCCAATGAACACCATAGCCAAAGATCTCACACTTAACATTTCAATCTTTGTCTAAGTAACCAAAACATTGGCTACTCATTCAATTTTTGTCCCTCCTATGGCCCTTTTTGTTCCTACTTGAAGTTAGGCTATACTTTCACATGGTAATCCTTCCTGAAGTGAATCTGACAGTCCTGACTTTCAGTAACACTCTTGGTGCATTACATGGTCCTAATGAGAGTTTTTGCATATTATTCTTCTCACTCCATACTAAATAATCATGAGCTTCTGCACTTCATGCTTTATGGTAAACCAGAATTCTGAACTCGAGACTGCAACATGCAGTACTGACAGGTTCAACATTTGCCCTCTGATATGTATGGGCCACCAGTCCTTGGAAAGGATGATTGCTCACGGCATTAATCAGAGTTCCGTTGTCTTTCAATGCTGGTCTCCTTTAAATGAGATTACTGTACTCTTGATTCTGCTTACTTGATTCTGCATCCATTGATATAATCATTCCCAAGTTTCTCTGAATTCCTTACTTCTTACACTTGAATAATATTCCCATTTCTTCAGCCATTTGCCAGTTGACAGGCACCTACTTCCCTTCTCTGGTTCTTTGCTGCTATGTTCACTTTCTTCCGAGTCATATTTACCTAGTCTGTTCCAGTGATAAACTTTCCTATTTTGTTTAACTAGTACTAAATAATTTTAAGGATTACTGCTAAATTACAGTTTAATTAAAGTCTGGTAATGCTTGGTCCCCTTAATTCCTACTTTTTTTTTCAATGATTTCCCTTGAGACTCTCATCATTTCCAGATTGTCTAGCTCTATAAAGTAACCCTCTATAAAGTAACTCATAGGGACCTACTTTCCTTGTGAATTTTTGTTTTGTTGGGAGTCATAAATCAGAGGGATGAGTTATTTTCCCCCCAGCCCATTCCAAACAATGAGAAAGTAACCCATGTATTACTAAAATTAATCTATCTGTAGATGAGTTATGGGACTGGATTACTTTGTACAGATTTTGTTTTTAAAAAAGAGACACCTGCTTCAAAACTGGCTTGACTTTGAAAAAAGGGTCACCTCCTCTTGACTTCAGAGCCTAGCATGTAGAAGGTACCATGTGTTCTCCAGTTCTCAGAACACCTAAGTAAGCAGCATGGAAGATCTGACCAGATGAAAAATCAAGAATTTCGCTTGGAGACACAGGTCTTCTCAGGACTCTCTAGTCATTCTCTTTTCTTCCTGGTGCCCAAAGGAGCACTTTTTTTCCTTATTTTGCCTTGACTCTGTCTTTCTACCTTCTCCTGAAGCACTGGGCAACAGAGAGTGCAGTGGTTCTGCTTTCTGTCTCAGCTTTCTTCCTGGGAGTCATTCATGAGGTGCTTCTGATCTTCTCTTGTGGCCCCACTGGTCCAAAAGCAGGGACAGTTTGGGTATCCATTTCCATCCTTTCAGGAATGTTGTGTATCTTGTGCTTTTAGAGTCATGGTTTAAGTCCTATGGTAACAGTACATAGAAACTGTCTTGATGAAATTCATCTATTTTCAGAGCTGAAAACTTCCCTAATCCTTCATGTACTTGCTAGTTCTAATTAGATCTGTATATATATCTCTGTCTTGTAACTCTGTGTCAGTGACAGTCTCTCTTTATCTCTGTCTCCACTTCTGTTTTTGTCTTGTCTCCATCTTTGTTTCTGTCTCTTTCTCTCTATCTCAATATCTCTGTCTTTCTTTCTCTTACCTCTTCCTTCTCCCTCTCCCTCTCTTCCTTCCCTCTCCACCACACTTGTCTTTGCTTTTATAGGGTATTGCCCAAAAGATCCTAAGGAAAACAAAATACTGACCTTTAACAGTTTTAGTAAAGGAATTACAGATATAGTTTTAAAACTGAGTATTCCTGAATCATTGACAAAAAACAGTCCCTATATACACCAAAATATTTATGGCATCACTTTTTGTGGTGCCAAAGAATGGGAAACAAAGTAGATGCCCATCGATTGGGGAATGGCTAAACAAGTAATGGTACATGAATGTAAGGGAGCATCGCTGTTCTGTAAGAAAAGACGATTGTGAAATATGATGACTACAGAGAAGCATGGGAAGGCTTACTGCAACGGACAAGTGAAGTGAGCACAGCCAGGAAAACCATACACATAATGACTATAATAATGTAAATAGAAAGAACAGTAGTCAGGAAATAATCAAAATTTTAAAGAAAAAGCTGAACTCTAACAAAGAGTCATGAGAAGATGAGCACACACACACACACACACACACACACCAACGTTCCCTCCTTTGCAGAGGTGTGGAAGGGAGGGAGGTTCACAGGTATGGAATACAATGGTAAATTGCATGTAATGTCAAAAATGCCTGATATATTCATCAATTTTGCTATTTTTTCTCTTTCTCTTTTTATCTTTCAACCTTTATTATAAGATATGGCTCTCTACGGGGAGAAGGGAAATGGAAAAATCTAGGTAGCATGAAAACAAATGAAATAAAATACTTATTTTTTTAAAAAGACTATTGCTCACATTTCTAGTTGAGTACCATAGTGTCCACATTCTCCAGTGTTTGTATCACTTGGCTTTCAAGCCACAAGCCATGTTTTCCTCCCAAATCCGTGTGTTTCATGGTCTTTAACACATGCTCCATCCAAACTGGACTCCTCTGCTTCCTCAGCACAACTTACAGTTTGACATGCCTGTGTCTTTTCTTTCTCAGTTTTCTTTAAAAAGAAACTCTCAGGAATGTTTTTATGTCTTTGCACCAAAAGTTTTTGGAAACACATCTCCAACTGGGTAGTGCAAGACAATGGGGAAAACATGATTCTGTTTACATAAATTAGCTTCACAGCCAACTTCAAAGAAAAAATTTATGAATGAATCTCCCAGGCAAGAAAGGCTCAGCCATAAGAGCTATCTCTCTTCCCATTACCCTGAGTTTGCCTCTTTGATACTCCTACCCCATAGTAATCCTTTAGAAAGTGTCTGTTTCTCCTAGTTCTTTTTCCCAGTTGTGGAGACACT
The DNA here is from genome assembly GCA_028658325.1 of Potorous gilbertii. Classification (NCBI taxonomy): domain Eukaryota; kingdom Metazoa; phylum Chordata; class Mammalia; order Diprotodontia; family Potoroidae; genus Potorous; species Potorous gilbertii. Next base: position 7,867,385 of record CM053770.1, on the reverse strand, counting down.
CACACACACACACACACACACACACACACACACACACACACACACATACTGAAAGAAAAGCATAGAAATAGTGACTCTTATTCTCAATTAACTTCCATCTAGCCTTCATGGTTAGACAATTATTGGCTGGGACAACTAACATGTTAGCATGACTGACCCAGCTCCTGTTCAACCCATCTGATAAACCTAATGACAGTAGTACTTCCCTATTCTGGCTCAAAAGATTCTTTTCCCACAACTCATTGGTGAAGTTGCGTCCTTCATCCTTTTCCCAAAGGTCTCTATTTTCCCCGGACATCCTATTTTCATCCCTGTCTCCATTCCTCCATAACTGCCAAAACCAGGGGTCGTTTCTCATTCCTCATCTTTCTTGATGACTCTCCAGCCTTTCTCACTATAAATTTCTCCTCTCTTCTCTTGGTATTCATGCCAGGGTTCTTTACTCATTCTCTTTCTCCCTTTGTGTCTACTCCTTCTTGACCACCTTCCTTAGACTATCATCCATCCCCTCCCCTCTTATAGGGGGTGGGTCCCACAGCTCTGCCCTAGCACTTTAAGGGAAGTTATAGATACAATTTGTTTTTGCAAATGATCCTTCCTAACAAATGCTCAGACAATCCTCCTTACAGAGTACATCCCTCTTAAAATGGTAACTCAGCCATTAACATGAAGAAGAAAGTCTGCCTTCCACCATGATAACTTTCCCATGTTATCTGACTGAAGTTTTGTTGCTTCTGTGTTGTCCTTAGTGACATTGTTGTGTTCATTGTGTACATCCCTTTTGCTCTTCTTCTTTTCCTGGAATCACTTCAAACAGCTTTTCTCTAAATTCTTCCCAGTCATCATTCCTTACAGCATAGTGATATTCCATCACAGTCACGGCCGTAATCCTCATGCACACATACTTCCTGTTATCATAAAGAAAACTTCTCTGGATGGTTTGGGAAACGCACTTCCTCTCTTGCTGTTAATAACTTCTGAAAAGTTACTGGAATAATAAAAACTCATGGACAACAGGAATGGGCAATCTAGCATTTTTTTCTGTACAATTGCAAATCATTTTCCAAAATGGTCGAAGCAATTCACAACTACATCAATACCGGAAAAGTGAGCTTGTCTTTTTGCATTTACTCCAACAAGGAATTTTCCCATCATTTAGCATCCTTGTTAGCTGACTGGGTATGAGGTGATGTTTTGATCAGAGTTGTTTTGATTTCCGTTTCTCTAACCATTAGGAATTTTGGACATTTTTCAGGGGGATACTCCAGGTTCATATATTTTATTTTAACAATTATTCATAGCCTTTAGCCCCTTTTCTTTTGGGGAACTACTCTTAATCTTATAAGTTTGTATGGAATTCTCCATAGATTTTGAATGTTGCTTGTTTGTTTGTTTTTACCAGAGGTATTTATTTAAAAGATTTCTTCCCAAACATCATCATTTCTCTCCATTTTATCTGCAATGATTTGTGTGAAAATTTCTGCATTTTGTATCATTAAAATTGTCTATTTTGTTCTTTTTGTGATCTCTTTCATCCTGTGTCTGGTTCTTATTTCCCTCCCTTATCCTTGGGGTTTTTTATCAAGTGATTTTTTTTTTATATTTAGATAGTTTGTTCTTTTGGAATTTATTGTTATATAGTATAGGATGCCATTCCAATCTCACTTTTACCATAGTACTTTGGAGTTTTACCACCAGATAAATTAATAAAAATCTTTCCCAGCTAATATGTGGTCTTGGATTTATTGAACACTAAGCTACAGAGTGCTTTTGTTTCTAGGTTTCGCATATTGTCTATTCCATTGATTTCAGCTATTGGTATCCTATATCAAATGGTGTCAGAACTGCTGCTTTGTAGTATCACTTCTGATTGGTTAGCACTAATTCCTGTCTCCTTTCTACTTCTTTTAATCGGATATTCTTGACTTTTCACTTATCCAAATGAATCTTGATAATGTTTAGTTCTGTGAGGCAACCATTCTCTAAATTGATTAGTGTGAAAAAGGTCAGTAGAGAGTACAGTGGATGGAGTGCTGAACTTGGAGTCAGGAAGAGTTCAAATCTGGCTTTAGATATTCATTAGCTGCATGATCTTGGGAAAGTCATTTAATGCTGTTTGTCTCAGTTTCTTCATCCTTAAAATGAACTAGAGAAGAAAATGTCAAACCACTCCTATGTCTTTGCCAAGAAGTCACAAAGAGCTATACATGACTAAAAAGACTGAACGGCAATAAAAATCTACAAAAAAGCAATTGATTTGATGGAGTTTTTCTTTCCTCCACAGGGAGACCCAAAAGTCTTAGTGATGCTTTCATCTTTAGTAATTGAAAACTGCACTAAGACTTTTGGGATAGCCTGTATTAATGTAATCAGTCAGACCCACTATGAACATCTCCAGTTATTAGGTCTTCTTTTCCTTCTGTAAAAGCTGTTGAGCACTTGTGTCTATATAAGTCTTTCATATTTCTTGGTAAGTTAATTCCCAAATATATAATGCATTTTTTTCTTAAATGGAATTTCAAAATCAATATGTAATATTGATTTTGCTTCACTATCTATGATACATTTAAGCATTATGTAGTTGCCTTACTTATCTCTCTTAACCATTTCTATTTTTACTATTGCTTTGTCTGACATCCTGATTGCCAATTGTTTTCTGGGAGGTGGGGGAGGGGTTGTTGTTTTGGATTCAGCTGAGGTGTGATCATTTCTATTTTAACTCTGTAGGAATCTTCGTATTTTAAGTGTGTTTACTATATTCAGAAAATTCTTATTTGTACTTTCTAGTCCATTTCTTCCTCTTCTGTTTTATGAGCAAATTCATTTCATTCACAATCACAGTTATGATTATTAAGCTTCCTTTATTTCCCTCTGTTAAATATTATTATGTCATCATACAATTTCTTTTTTATTCTTGAAAAAAGGAAGAAATAAGCACTGGATGGTTGCTATCTATATTGCTTGGGACACTCTGATCCTAATCTCTTCTTCCCCTCTCTTCCTTTATACCTTGCTTAGATCCAGGGGTCTTGTCTCAGTTACTTTATTCTACTCATATTACTTTAATATTTTTAACCTTTTCTTGCTTGTGTCAGCTAAGTGTGTGGTTCATGAAATATCCTTTCCACCCTCACATCTAGATTTGAATGTCTTTCACCTACAGTGCCCTTATTTCAATAAATATGAATTCCTCCTCCCCTTACCCTTCTTTCCTTCCTAATGTATGTCTTTCTGGAATAAACACAAATATCCTTCTCTGTTTCCTTAGTAGTCTTTTGACAAAATGAGTCTCCCAAGGAACAATATTCTTTTTTACCCACAAATCATTTCCTTTCTCAAATTTCTAAGTATTGGATTATCTTTATGTCAATTATATTTACAGTTCCAAAATTATGCCTCCTTCTGCTTTTCTATGAACTCAGGTTTGGCCCACAATCATTCTATTTAAAGTCAGCTTTTGAGTGGGACTACATACAAGTTTTCAGGATAAGTTATTATTGTGTGCAAAGTATTTAAGTGCATGAATTTTTCTTAGATGTGAGTTGTCTTAGTAGATTTTGACTGGATAGTCTTTGTATGTTATTTATGTCATCCTGGCTACTGGCAATATTTTCTTTTTATCTTCGTAACTCTAGAGCATAGCAACCACATTCCTTCATACGATAAACCATGGATTTTTCTCTGTTAGTATCCTATGGATTTTATCCATCTGAACTTGGCTTTCTAGTTTCAGTACTTCAGACAACATGATATAATGAAATATTTTTATCCATTTTGTTTCATCATGTTTTTGGAAGGTTAGTTATGCTTAGATTCTCTATTTAAGCCCCATTTTCCTGAATGAACAGTGTCAGAGAGAACATACTTAAAAATGCATGGTGACTAATTATTATGTTTTCATTCTAGAGATCTTAGTTATTCTCCCAATTTTACTACTTTTGATTTTACTCTAATAAGTTCTCTTGTATCTTTGAAATATTACTTATTTTTTTCCTTTTTCTCAGGGAGTGTACACTGGTTTTTTTTCTTATTTTTTAATTTCTATCTAAGTCATTGGTTCTTGTTTACAAGTTTTTAACTGACTTAATTTCACTCCTGTCTTCCTTCTATTCTATTAATAGGACTTTTAAAAACTATAGGATTTTTTGCGACCATTCTATTCTCTGTTCTGGGGTTGTATTTATATTAATTATGTAAGTACTTTCTTTTTGTGGAGATTTTTCCTGACATTTTCTTACCACATAATATTGATTCATTTTATTAGGGATTTGCTTTTACTTGCTCATTTCCTTTCATCTTGCTTCTGATTTTTATTATGTGTATTTATTTCCATTCTTCTCTTTTAATCATCGCTGAACAAATTAGTCTTTTGAACAAGATGGTATGTTTTTATCCTGTTGTAAGGTAAGGAGAGAGAGTTGAACTTAATGCAATTCTCAGTCATCTTACCAGAAGTCTTCTCGCTCCTTTTTATACATGGAATGTCTTCCTTTCTCCTCATTTGTCAAGTCAATACCTCCTATAGAACATAATGATGATTAGAGGTGCTCAATGTGCTTAAATGGTGAGAACCTGCTGAGGAAGGGAAATCAGGTTGCAAGCAAAGGGGTGATGAGAATGTTGAGCCAAGATGAAGCCAAAAATTCATACAAGTCAACCAGATGGTTAGTCAAGAGTCATGCAAAGTCAAGGCCAGAGCACTGATCAACATCAATAGGGACGTCAGCAAAGAGTGATTTGACATGTCAGTAGAGCAGAGGATCAGGTGTTGTATCTTTTAAGATTTCTTTAATAGGCTAGGAGGAGCAGGGCAATCATTGCTATGTGGGAAGTAGGCAGAGGTGTCTGTATCAGTCTATGGTTAAGGCTCATGCTACTCCAGGATTCCAATACAACATGCAACAAAATCAGGGAAAGGATTAGTGAAGACAGATTTGAATCACTCTAGACTATCACTTCAACTCTAGCTCCATGCTCCATTGGTCATCTGAATGGTTTCAGCTGAACTGATTCCCAGATTACTATCCCTAGTGAAGGGGACCAGGGAAGTCAGTGACTCAGCAAATATGGCAGGAACACCAATACTACCATGGGATCACCCATTACCTTGGTAGGAACGGCTTAGGCCCTGGGTAAGCAATCACAGTAACTGCCAGTGTTGATGGGAGACTAGGGGAAACAGGAAGAGCTCAGCAGGAATGTCTTGGAGAAGTTAGTCTAGCAAGGTATCCTATAATTTCTGTAGCAGATACTGCAAGGAAATCTTGGATTGTGTGTTTACCCATAGTCTAAAGACAACAGGAAAAGACATAATTCCAGCCCTGTAGCAATGTTGTTACAGCAGAACAAGGCACATCATCACACTGCCGCCATTAAAAAATAATAGTAACTGACATTTACTTGGCATATTCAATTGAGCTTCGTAGGAAACGTGAAAGGAAAGTATTGCAGGTATTATTTTCTCTTTTACAGATGGGGAAACTGAGTCAGAGAGAGAAAGTGACTTTCATAGATACATAGCTACTATGTATCAGAAGTAAAACTTGAACTGAGGACTTCAGGACTCCAGGTCCAGTGCTCTATCAGTTATATTACTTACATCAAACAAATCATGATCACTCCATTGACAATAAGTGTCTCCTCTGTGCCAGGCATTGTGCTCCACACTTAAGATACAAACATGAAGATGAAAAGAGTCTTGACCTTCAACAAGTTTACAACTTTGCTGGAGAAGGCAATGTATGCTTATGTGAGCATTTGCAAAATAGATATAAGGTGGTCTGGGAGGAAAGGGGCATCAGGAAAGGCCTCATTTAGATGCTTATTTTTATCCTTAGCTTTAAGGGAAAATAGGTGGAGTATTCTGCTTGTGAAACAGTAAGAAGGCCTCTTTGGTTAATAATGTCCATGGACAGCCATGGACCAGAAGACTGGAAAGCTTGGAAAAGCTTTTCAATGCCTATAGAGAAGCTCATGAGGTTATTGAGAGCAGGGACTGGTCTGTATCTTCCTTCGAATCCCCAGAGTCTAGGATGGTGCCTGGTTCATAACAGACATTTCCAAAATACTTCGTGAGTGACTTGTTATCCAAGAGACAGTAATAAGGAACCAGTGGAATGTTTTATCGTGAGGTGACATGGTCAGTTTGGTTTAAGGAAAATCGCTTGTCAACTTTATCGAGAATGAATTGGAGAAGGAAGAATACGAATGGGAAAGGAACTGACCAAGTCATGAAATCAGGCACTCACTATTCAGTAAAAGGGACTTCCAGGGTCCAGTGGACATTTCAGAGGGTTCAGGTTATCAAAAAAAAGAGCAGATTAAAACCCCTGGTTTACAGAAGCAAAGGCTGAAGTTTGCTAACAAATCTCAACCCTCTCTTAGCAATCCTCTGATATCAAACCCCCGAAATCAGACCATCCCCTCTGGAACTCAGAGTACAAAGAGACTATGCAATAATAACACTCGTGTTTTATATGGCAATGTAAGATTTGTAAAATACTTTCAACACATCGTCAGATTGAACTTCAAAACTATCCTGTGAAGTAGATTCTGTAGGTGTTTCACAAATAAGGAAACTGAGGCTCAAAGTAGACATATGTTGCCACCACAGAAGTCTAACCTCACATCTTCATGAACATCCATGCCAACTGCCTTCTCTATCCTCCCTCCACCTCCAGCATCCACCATAGAGAAATGTCCAAAGTGGGCAAAGTAGGTTGTCCCAGAGGTGGCAGAATGTTCCATGCAAGAGGTTTTCAAAGACAGAATGAATGACAACTTGCCCAATAGATCATAGGAAAGATTGTTTTGCCAGTCTGAATTAGATGAAGTGGCTGCTAAAGTCACTTCTAACTCCTAAATTTTGTGATTTTGGGGTTTAACAAAAAAGAAAACTGGGTTTGGATCCAACAGGTGTGGTTTTAAAGCCCATCCCTACTACTTACTGTATGACTGTGGGAAAGTCTTATCACCTGTAACATGTTCTTCATCTGTAAAACATGGAAGATGATGACATGTTTGACTTGCCAGGATAATACCTGGTACAGTAGGTGCTTAAAAAGTGTTGGTGAATAATCAAGAATGAATGAACTAATTAATGAATGAATACCTTACAGCATTACTGTAAGAAAAGCCTTTTGCAAATGTCATTAGTATTGGTCCTAGGGTCATACACGTAGATCAGGAAGGGACTTCAGAGATCAGGTCTAAACCTCCATTTTACCAATGAGGAAACTGAATCCCAGAGAAACAAAGAGACTTTCCCAAGATTGTACTTTTCTTGAAGGGAAGAGGTCTAGGTCTTCTGTCTTGTTTGCACATCCACAAAGACACAATGACCACTTTCCTGAGCCCCAGAAAGATCCTGGATGGCACTGGGGCTAGTGAGGCTGGAATGCAGCTGGGCATTAGCTTTCCATGGCTAGTGACTGATCTATGCCGTCTTCTCTCAGCCATGCTTAAAATACCTTTTTCTTCTGTCTCCATCAGAGTCTTTGAGGAGGCAAACAGATTGATGTTAATAAGCTGTTTCTTGTTTCTCATTGTCGTTTATTTGAAGCCTGAGCTCATGAAGTGAATTGATAAGAAGGAAATTAACATATAGGGACATGAAACAGAATTTATTTACACACAGAGTGACTGGCGATGAAGTAAATCGCTAGAGGCAACAACAATCTTCAGCCATGTTTTCTGTCTCTGTGCTGGGAAGCAGTGAGTGGGTAAAGGAGAGAAGGGCCATTTGGTGGCAGAAAACTCCCATCCTCTACAGTATCCAGAGTCTTCCTCTGATGTTGCCTTATCAGGATTTTGGGAAGAATTTGGGTTATCAAAGTCCTTACTTTGGCAAGCTCTGGCTTTCTTTTCCAATCTGAGAGCCTCCAGTGTGGGCCAGGGGATCCCAAGGGATCAGTGTACTGGCACGACTAAATTCTGTTCAACACCAGAGTGATCATAGCCCAAACTTTAAATATCCTCTGTTGAGATACTGAATGGCTGAGAACAGCTTAACTACCCTATCTAACCAAGAATTGGAAGGGAGGGGATCAGGAACAAAATCTAGTCCCTTAGATATACCTGGCTACCCCAGGGGAGGAAGTCTCAGTGGACCTTGATACAGATTCTGGTCCTGTCACTACTAATTGAGCGACCTTGGGTAAGTCACTTGATTTCTCCAGACCTCAGTTTCTTCATTTGCCAAATGAAAGGCTTGGACTAGATGTCTCTTCAAGCCTTCCAATGCTAATTCTATATATTCTATAATTCTAAGTCAGTTCACTTTTCTAGGTCTCAGTTTCCTTAGCTATATGGTAAAGGAGTTGGACTAGGTTGCATGCTGAAGTATCTTCCTGTTCTAGATGTTTTGCTACATCTAGCAAATACTAAATGAGGGGGCACAAACCCCAAGGCTACAGGAACTCTGGAGCATAAGAGCAGTTCTGGCTGGAGTAATCAGTTAGAGAAGGAGAGACAGAGACAGACAGAGACAGATATGGAGATGGAGAGACAGAAAATATAAAAGCCACAAACAAAAGTATGCATAGTGTATGCAAAGTGTACCAAGCACATGAATGTCCTTTTCTAATCAGAAAAGTGTTACCCTGGCAATCTTTCTATACCTCTTTCCAGTCCTACTTCCTTTCTCCTCTCTGATCAATATCTAATTTCTGTAACCTGGTTCTCAATCTTGAAATAGACTACTTCTTCAAAAGGCTTTCGTTATTGTTCAGCCATTTCAGAAGCGTCTCATTCTTTGTGATCTCATTTGGGATTTTCTTGGCATAAATATTGGTGTGCTTTGCCATTTCCTTCTCCAGTTCATTTTACAGATGAGGAAACTGAGGCAAACAGAGTGAAGTGATTGGTCCAGGGTCAAATAGTTAGCAACTGTCTGAGGCCAGATTTGAACTCAGAAAAAGAGGAGTTTTCCTGAATCCAATTCCAGAACTCTATCCACTGCACTACCTAACTGCCCTTATTTGTAATAACTTACAGAATATTTGAACAAGTTTTTTTTAATGGAAGAAATATGATTGTCTTTCCCCAAGATAATATCAAATCAACAAATATTTATGGAGTACGTAGTATGTCCAAAAGAACCAGTGGAGGTAAGGATCAGGATGAAAGAAACCTTTGACAGAATGTGATTCCCAAAAGGATTTTAATATTCAAAGGTCATCCTGCATGAAGGCATTGGTCTACTACAGGGCTATCCCTTTGAAATGGGAGGTAGCATGGGACAAGTGACCTTGGGTCTTCAGATAGTCAACATAGCTGTGGATAGGCAATTTTACCTCATCACTGAATGGAGGTCAGGCTGTAGTATGTTTCCTGAGCAAGAACTTCCAAGAGCCACTAAAGATTTCCATGATGGACCTTGTCACATCCCTAAAAAAGAGGATAGAAATGACTCTCCAAGGATGCCAGGGAGGCCTAGGAGAGGCTGACTGACCATTTTCCTCAGTGCCATGAATATAAATAATTATTATTAACGATGATGATGATGAAGCATTTATGTAACGCCTTAAGTTTTGCAAAGCACTTGGTCATTAGAGGCAAGGTATGGTCAAAAGAGTAGTGGTTCTGGAGGCAGAGCACTAGTCATTTTGCTTCTCTAGGCCTAGTTTCTTCATTTGTAAAATGAAAAAGTACAGCTAGGTTTCCTCAAGTTCCATCCAGCTTTTAACATGTGATCTTATGATCTTTCCCATGAGAACTATGGTAGTCTTGTTGAGTTTCTCCCCAGGATACCCCCAAAATTACAGATTTGTAGATCAAATGAGCAAAAGAACCATATTAGAATACTTCCTGGTAAATTATAAGACCTTCATTTCATCTCTCTTGTCTTCAGCAGGGACATTGGTGTCAAATACTGAGATAGATTTGAAATCATCCTTTTTTATATAAGTGGAATATAAATATCTTCATGAATCCAACAAAGCTGAGTGACCAGAGGTCTGCAATCAAAGTCAACAAGTCACATAAACAAGTATTTATTAAGCACCTACTATGCATCAGGTTCTCTGCTAAGCTCTGGAGATACAAAGAAAGACAAAAGACAGTCCCTGATCTCAATACTGCTCATTATTAATCTAGAGAAATGAGAAATAGGATGAGGACTATAATTGACATGAAGATACCATAGTTTGGAAATAGTGATCAGAAAGTGACTGGAAACCCTGGGTCCAAGCAAGATAAGCTAAGAACTCACCTACACAACCCACTGTCACAGGAAGGAAATACAAGGTTCCAATGGTGATCGCTGGATCAAAAGTGATGTAATATGAGATGGCTTTGAACTTGAATAGAAGTCTCTCTTTTTCTTTGCAATATAGTATGTGTTAAGGAAACATTACCCTCAAAAGATCTACAATAGTATTTCAAAAGACACATGATTTTATTAGTCTGAGGGCTTCTTTCAAATCGAGTTTGAATAGTGAGAGGGCTTCATGATTGGTGGTAGGTGCTCTTTCTAATGATGCAGATCTCAACCCATCTCCTTGTGTTCTTTTCAAGTCTCTGGGCTGTCTATCAGGTGAATTTCCCACGGATCATATCATATCCTCACTATGGAACTCTACTACTTCCATTTTGGTCATATTCCTGGATTACATCTTTCATGCCCCGTTTCAAACTCAAGGCACCTTTGGCGATTTACTACAGCAGGCATCTTTCTTTTACAATACACTCTATTGATGTCTTTTATTGCTCTAGCATGATAATTTCCATCTATACCCTGCATGTCCATCATGCACTACCACCATCACTACCCTGGAAATGAACCTTTCCTTGAAACAAAGAAAATCAGCAAAGTAAAAACATCCGGTGAGGTTGTAGCACCTGAAAATGTGTGCCCCATTCTGTCCCCATGCCCCCACTTCACAGTCTCATAGTGAATCTCTCCATTTCCATTTGGGTGGTTTGTGATTCCCTTTCTTCTGAGATCATTGTACTCTATGATTCACAGTAGTGTGGGTTCATTGCAGGATACTAACATGAAAGGCAACTGAATGATGGCTTCAGACTTTAGTGGCTCATTTCTATATTCCTATAAAAAAAGCCTCCTTGTCTTGGAGCTCCTTAGCCTATTATCTGTTGGCTACCACCAAAAAACAAAGGACCATCAAATGACGTAAATGCCTCACATCAACCTCAACATAGCCATCGTATTCGGAATTATTTCATAACCATGAGATAGTTTGGAATATCTGGAACATATTTCCTAACCTTGTTATATATGGCTTTGGCTGTCACACCAGGGAAGAGAAACAGCTTGAGTCTCACAGAAAGAGCATTGACTTTAGAGTCAAACAACCTGGATTCAAGTCCTAGTTCTCCTACTAGTTGGGTGCCCTTGCACAGGTCCCTTAGCTTCTCTGAGACTATAAAATGGAAATTGCCCAGAGTGCACTCAAGCTCACAGGAACATCAGGAGACTCATATGAGAGTGGCAGATGTTGTAAGGGCATTAGCTTTGGGGTGTGGTGATTAGAGAGATGCCCCAAAGCCTGCAAGATCTCATTTCAAATCCAACCTCTGACACGTGACCCTGGACAAGTCATTTTACCTCTCAGTGCTCTTGATAATTACCTAAAACACTATATTGCATAAAGGGTGAGGACTTGTACTAGTAGAAGTAGCTTTTTCCCCCAGGAATTCTCCTTTCCCCATCACCAATATCCTAAAATGTTACTATTTCTTATTGATAAAGATCTTTGTGATAAACAGCCAAAAGTCAACAAAATTGCCAAGTCTTTTTTTTCTGAAGTGTGTTCACACACAAAACATAGAATTATGGTTCATAATTTGTCTTCCCATTCTCATCTTTCTTTCCCTCAACACGACTTACTTCCTTGCCAGCTGTGCATCCATGTGTAAGATGACATATTTTCAAGAGTCATCTTCCCCAGACATCCGCACCCAGCCCACAACTGTAATCACCACAGACAATCATGAGGCTCATTCAAAAGCATCCCTCCCCCCAGGACACTCCATGAGTTACTGTTTTCTCAGAGTCTTATAAATGACTGTTCTGCATAAAGGAAAACGGGAGGCAGGGAGATGTTCGTCAGTGGAGCTGAGGCCGCTGCCAGTGACAGAATTGAGATGAAAGGCACAAAGAAACTCCGCCTAATGAACCAGCCTGAGCCCCAAGAAAGAAACAGACGCTCTCTGTGATTGAAATGTAACTGCCAGCCACTCACAGCCCACACGGAGCTGTCATGAAGGACATCTAAATCTGTCCCTGTCTGCAACGGGTGTTGTGACAGGAGCTGACAGCCTATCAAAGAGTGGTAATTGCCACCTAAACAGCCCGCATTTGATCAACTGTGCACATGTTTAGGGAAAGCAGTTATTTCACTTAAAAAACAACCATTTTCTTTTCTCCTTTCAGAACCAAGTGACAGGGTTTCTTTTCTTCAGAGCACCAAGCCAGTGTTGCCTTGTGACTATTGGGGCTAGAATATGAAAGGGTGAAAGAATCATCAGGAAAGTAGAGGAGTCATTCTAGACTTGAGACAGATATTCAAGTTGCTTCTCTGGAGAATCTTTGAAATAAACAGTGCTGGTGAGTACAGAGGTGACTCCTTGCGATACTGGCCAAAGAAAAGAGGAAGATGTGGCAGATGTTGAAAATGTTTTCCTTCCTCTTATTTCATACTTATGTGACACTGGACCAGTCCTGTCTTGGACTCTGAGTCTCAGCTTACTCATCTGTGAAATAAGGAGAATGAACTAAATAATCTCTAAGGTTGCCTTCAGCTCTAAGTTTATATTCCTCTGATCAAAATCAAAAGCCAATCTATGTTGTATAAACAATAGCTTATCTCAAAGAATATTCCCCAGAAAAGAGAGATGACTATCTCTGAAAGTCTAATAAGATTCAACTTGAAGAGAATGAAGTTTGGCACTGCCCATATATTGCTTCCCACACTACAGAAAACCCAGAACTATAGAGTGTGCACACCATGGGAAAAGGGACATAAATCAATGATCTGGTCACACAGACCCCACAAATGGGTTGTGAAACTTTGGGCATCACATAACCTCTCTGCATATAAATTTCTTCATTTGCAATTCAATTCAACACATTTGCCATTAATCTCGTGATTTTAATCAAGATAACTGTAAACTTAAAAGGAAGAAAGTGGAAGAAAATTATTGTCATTGATCTCCTAAGATTGAGACCATGGAGAATATCTTAAGGGCAATAGGGAAAAAATGAAATTAGGAAGAAAAATTTACCTTGAGAGACATCATCCAGCACAAAGAAATCCAGCAATTTAGGACATGACCTCAGTTATCTGTAGGCAAAGGCACAAAATATGAATACTAAACATTGTGAATGAGGGTTCAACAAGGGAAGAAAATTAGGCCTCCTATGTATTTCTGAAGCTTGGAGGAATAAAACTCATAACTAGTATATAGGTCTGAAAAAATAAACATACTTCATACACAAGAAAGAGAATATTCACCTCTTATTTTGTGTTTGCCTTCTCTACCAAAGAGAAAGATTTTAGGATTCAGAAAGATAAAGTAAACTGGATATTAGGAAGTAGAATCCCAAGATAAGAAGTCATGTAGCATGGAGCTGTCCTTCATGAATTCAAAATCCCAGATGAAATATGTCCTTGGGCATTGAAAGAATTTTTATTGAGCTACTATTGATGATCGTTTAAAGATTTTAGAGAAGACAAGAGGTATAGCAGGACTGGAAGAGGAGAAAGGTCATCTCAATTTTCATAAAATGGGAACTATAGACCAATGAGTTTGACTTTGACTAATTCAAGGCAAAATTCTCAAACATATTTTTTTAAAAAGATGTACTGTAAGAATGTGGTAAGTGAAGTAGAGATCACAAATAGCCATCATGGTTTCATTAAGATGTCATGCCAAACTAACCTAATTGCCTTTGTTTACAGGGTTTCTAGCCTGGAAGGTCATGGCAGTAGTGTAGATATAACATATTTAGGTCTCAGCAAATCATTTGGCAAAAACTTTCTTCATGAAAAGATGGAGAGATATGGCTGATAGTAATAAGATAGGTAGATTTCAAATTGATTGAATGACCAAAATCACAACACAGTAATTAAAAAGTTGATACAATTTGACAGGAAGTCTCTAGTCAAATATCCCAGGGAATTGATGTTAAAAGAAGAAAGGAAGGAAAGAAGGAGGAAAGAAAGGAAGGAAGAAAGGAAGGAAGGAAGGAAGAAAGGAAGGAAGGAAGGAAGGAAGGAAGGAAGGAAGGAAGGAAGGAAGCCAAAGCTTTTAGGTCTGTTATCATATGACAGGAAACTGGGAGGAATTGCTAACACTTATAATGATGGGGTTAGGATCGATGAAAATCTTGTCAGTTTAAAATAATGGGTTAAATTGAATAAGATGAAATTGAATACTTGGGTCCAAAAACTCCACTTCCTAGGAACAAGAGAGGGACATGCATCAAGGCAATAGATCCATTGACAAAGATCTTAGGGTTTTGTTTGCCTGAAAGTTCAAAATGAGTCAACGGTGTGACAGCAGTTCCAAAAGCTAATGCTATCATAAATTGCATTAATGGAGGCATACACCAGAACATCTGAATAAGAAGGTAACAGTCTTGCTGTGCTCTACTCTAGCCAGACTTCATCTCATGTATTGTGTTCATTTCTGGGCAGTGTCATTTCAGGACCTTGATCAAAAGAGGAGTGTCCAGAGGAGGGCAGCCAGGATGGGAAATGACCCTGAGTCCATGTTACATGAGAAATGGGAATGCTTAGTGTGGAAAATAAAAGACTCAAGTGTTGGGAGGAGGAGAGGGGCATGAGCTGTGCTAAAATATTCAAAGAACAATTACATCAAAAAGGAATCAGCTATATTCTGTTTGGCATCAAAGATCAGAACTAGGGCAATGAATGGAAGGTTCAAAGAGATGACTTTAGATTTGATATAAAAAAAAACCTGCCTAACAATTAAAACTGTCTAACAGTGGGATGAACTGCCTTGATAACAGGTGAATCTTTGGAGGTCTCCAAGCAGAGACTGGATGACTGCTTATTGGGTCTGGTATAAAGGAGATTCCTTTCGGTATGGATAGTACCAGGAAAACAAAAACTAGGTCCCTAAAATATTGTGATTTTCAGCTCTGTTCTGTGTCCCACATTCAAACAGGAGTGATCAAAAGAGGGAAAGCAGTATTATGAGAAAAATGGAGAGCCTGTCACATAAGGATTTGTTGAAGATGTGATAAGCCTGTTCAATCCTGCAAAGATTTAAAAAAAGAGAGAAGGCATATCTAAGACTGCTTGTTGGCATCAGACAATATTCAAGTAGAGGGATAGTTTGGAATAACAGAAGTGGGGTGAAGATGATTGTTGAACATGACTAGAGAAGATAAAGGTGGAAGTTGGGGTGTTAGCCTTGACAAGAAGATGAGCAACCTCATGGATTCCCCTTTGGAATATGGAACTTCTACTTCAGCCATATTAATATACTTGCTATTCCTTGCACATGCTTTACACATGCCTACCTTTATGTCTATTTTCCCCACTGCTTCCTTTTTTAAAAGTTATTTTATTTTTAATTTATTGAATAAATTCCCATTCCCATAATATAGATCAATAAAATAGATGACTGCCTATGAAACTGCAAATCTACTATGTCCAACTTGTTATTCCTCTTAAATAGATATTATCGTATAAATTTATTTTTTATGTCTTCCCTTCCTCCCTCCCTGCCCTAGAGGTAGCACCAGGAGACACAAATACATGTATATGTATAACTACATACACACACATAAATATATACAAACATATATTTATTCTATACATATATATATTCTATACACACATAATATATATTCCATATATCTATTACCTATTTTTCAATTCTTTCTCTGGATGCAGATAGCATGTTTCTTCATATGTCCTTTATAGTTAATTTGGGTATTTATAATAGTTAAATATGATTTATTCACTTAATGTTGTTCTTAATGTACTATTCCCTTTTTGAAATGCCCATTCATCCCTCTTCTGCCTAGCCAAATCCTACCCATCCTTCATCCCAAGTTGTAATGCTGATAGCCCTTGCTTTCAATGATCAATGTCTTTAACGATAACACTAGATCAATTACCATGTAAATTTATATATTTCCTTACTTTATTATCTTTTTATATGTTTCCATCTTATCTTCCCCACTAGACCATAAGTTCCAATGTGTCATACTCTGACACTTTGATGGATCTTTGATCTCCTCAATAGGGTTGGAAGGTAAGGAGTCTTTCTAATGGTGCATATCACACTCCATGCAAGTAGAGTCACAGAGTGACCAACTAGAGAATTAGGCCTCTGAGGTCATCTTATCACATGACATTGAACAACCTCATACATATTGTATCTCATAAGTGGTCAATTGACTTTCATTTGAAGATTTCCAGGGACAAGGGGCAGACCTCCTGGGGCAGACCCTTCTACTTTTAGACAATTTGAATTTTTTAGGAACTTCTCCTGGAATCAAACCAAAAGGTGACTCCAGCTTCTTTCCATTTCTCTCTGTAAGGCCAAACAGAAAAAGTGGAATGACTCCTCCATGTGACAACCACTCAGATACTTAAAGATAACTATCATTGTCTCCCACCCACTCTCACAATAAATCTTCCCTTCTCTAGACAAAACATCCCATTTCCTCCAGCCAGTACCCTTATGATGTGTGTTTCTTGTCCAGTAAAATTTGTAACTCCTGAGACTTTTCTCAGTATTAGGGTAGGTGGAAGGAATTTATAGACAGAGGACACAAAATAAGTTGAATATGAAGGGATAATATCTGAAAAATAAAATTGAGGGATGAGAGAGGAATATATTGGGAGAAAGAGAAAGGGGGAAATGGGATGGGGTAAATTATTTCACATAAAAGAGGCAAGAAAAAATTTTTTACAATGGAGGGGAAGACAGGGGAAGTGAGAGGGAATGAATGAACCTCACTCTCACTGTATTTGGCTTAAGGAGGTAATAACATATGCACTCAATTGGGTATGAAAATCTATCTTACCTTACAGGAAAGTAGCGGGGAAGGGAATAAGAGGGGGCATGATAGAAAGGAGGGCAAATGGGAGGAAGGAGTAATCAGAAGCAAACATTTTTGAGGAGGGACAGGATCAAAGGAGAGAATAGAACAAGGGAGGTGGGATAGGATGGAGGGAAATATAGTTAGTTTTTCACAACATGACTGTTATGGAATCTACCCAACATGGTAGGGACAATCTTCTGGAAAATTCAAGCCAAGTTACCTCCATTGATACCTTCATCGCCACCTCCTTCCCACTTGACCCTTGGGCTTTGTAACCACCCTGCTCCCTGACAGATATGGTTTCATCTTATCTTGCCAAGATTTAGACATCCTACTCATTTTTCAGTCACTTCTAAGTGGTTTCTATACATACAGTATATTCTTTCCCCCACCCTGCTGTCCTCTTTTTATGTAAAACATAAGGTTAGTAAAATGTAAGCTCCTTTGGGGAAGGGAGTATATTATTTGCTTCTATTTCTTTTCTCTGCATTTAGCACAGTGTCTGGAACATAGTAAGTCTTTAATATCTGTCTGTCTATCCATCCATCTATCTATCCCTCCATCCATCCATCCATCCATCTATCTCTACAGCTCTTGACATTGTGCTATTACCAAAGGATTTTACAGCCTGTCCATTAATTAATCATTCATTGGTCTCAGCTGATGACCATCCCACTTTCTTTTCCAGGCATATATCACTCTGATGGTGTCCTTCACACTGCTTCACTTATGCAAACTTCTTTGTTAATATTTTCTGACTATTCATGTATACTGGGCAATTCTACATTGCCCTTTGAGAGACTCTTGACTTCTTTGGAAATTGTTTTACTTTAGCATTTGTACCCATAAACCACTTCAAAATGTGAACTTTTATTTCAGGGAGAGGTTTAGGAGTTATTAAAATTGGCATTACTTCCCCAAAACAATATAACTCTCCTTCCTGTTTCAGATCAGCTCTGGAGCTGACTCATTTTCTACACATGGCTTTGGTTCCAAACATATGTACTGATAGAACATATTTTTAGGTTGTCCATCCAATTATTTATCCCAGTCTGGACAACAGACATTTTCAATACCTGTAGGGTTTCCTATCTGTATGGGTAGACCAAAGCCTTTGGCATAATCAGAGATCTCATCTGAAGGACTCTGAAATGTTTCTCAAAAAGGAGCAAGTGGAGTACTTCATCACCTATAGGAAATCTCTCTTCAGCTTGAACCCTGCCAAGACATCCTCTATGACAGAGACAAATACCTTTGGGGAACATCTCATTCTGTTTCATGTTTTACTTGGTGTTAAAAATCTGAGGGTCATCCAATGAATTATCTCTCCTGTAAGATCCATCAAGGGATCTAACATGATATATATTCTTATCCTCCGAGAATCTAGCAGTAGATTTTCTATATGCCAGAGATACATCATAATACCTGTGATTTTGTCAGTGTGAGAATGTATACTTCCTCCACTGACAATGACAGAATTTATATCTCCCTTTTAATATCTAGTTTCCTCAGTTGCTATAGCCAAAAATCATTATCTAGTTGCTAGCATATAGTTTTCAATCTCTCCAAAAATAGCTTGGCCATTCCTGAGATAACACCTGTCACTAGGCACAGATTCTCAAGCCTAATAGTATTGATCAGGCCTAGGCCTATCTGGCATAACTTTTGACCACCTACAGCCATGATGAAGCTTCAGAGGAGAATCTTAGTAGAGGAGATGTCCAGTGCAATTAATTAATTACAGGTAAAAAGCCTAGGTTTTGAAGACAAAGAACCTTAGTTAGAATCCCAGACCTACCACTGACTGCTTGACTGACCCAAGGCAAGTCACTTAAATTCCCTTGTCATACTCCTTACCAACAGTTAGCATGGTTCCTGGTTCATAGAAGGCACTTGATAGATGCTATTTGATGGACTGATTATAAAATAAAGGAGAATAGGAGATACTAGGTGGCATTTTATATTCCTTTAGCTCTAAATCTATGGTCCTATGACCTAATCACAAATGGCCTTTTGTATGTTCAGTCTTCATGTGTCTTGACTTGTTGACTGCTCCAGACACTGGGGATCAGCCTGTTTTCAATATTCCTTTCTTTCCTTAGATTTCTGGTTTTCTTTCTAGATCTCTTCTATTTCCTCCTCTTTCTCTTTCACAGGCTCGTAACTGCTTCCCCCCAAACCTTTAATGTAAATACTCTATATATACACACTTTCTTTCATTGCTGCTTCATTCACTCTATGTAGATGAATCTAACATCTCCAGTTCCAGTGTTGAGTCCTTATTTCTGATGACCATCAAGGAATCTCCTCTAGAAGGTCTCATCAGTCTCTCAAACTCTCTGAAAGCAATTTGAGTATCTTACCCTCTAACCCTGTCTGGTCATCCCTGTTCCCCTTTGTAATCTATCCACTATCTTCCACTATTTATATTCCCTCATGTTTTAAATCCATCCAACTGTCAAGTTGTTGAACTCATGCTTTGAAATACAAGCAAAAGAAAAACAACCTGCTCTCTCAAGATTTTACATTCCAAGGGGGAAAAATAACATAGGAACTAAAACAGGTAAGGGAGTGGGCTGCCTGCTTGGGCATAGAGAAGAAAGGTCTGGGTTCTTGCCCAAAGTGGACATTCTAGGAAGAATTCTCTAATAGCAGAAGGGGACTGATGAGGCAGAAGGAGAAAGCAGATGAAACATGGTGGTAAAGTCCCAGGTCCCATTACTTCAGTCCATTCAATTGATCCTGAATCAATCTCTTTTTCTTTAGTCCCAGTTCTGTCTCCATAGTCCAAGGCTTCATTATCATCTACCTGTACTGGTGCCTCCTGACAGATTCTTCCATTTTCCTTTTGTCCCCATTCCACTCCATCCTTCATACCACTGAAAGAAGATTTAAAAAATTTTTTTTGATTCTGCCTTCACAATATTTCTTACATCTTTCCCTTCTTTCTGCTCCCATGACCACCATCCAGGTTCAGATACTCATCACTTCTTTTCTAGGCAATGGTGATAGCCTCCAAAAAGATCTTCTGCCCCCACTATCTCCTCACACCCATTCATTCTTCTGTATATGGCTGCTAAAACAATCTTTCTTACAGATGGATCTCATCGTGTCATTCTTCTGCTGAAAAAAACTTGAGTGAATCCCTATTGCCTCCTTAATAGTGGCCAAGTTCTTTTCTTCTTGCCTTTTAAGACCCTGCGTGTCCTGATCTAAGCCCGTTCCCAGGCTTATCTCATATCAGTCCTCTCCAGTCAATCTAGACCAACACTTCTCAAGCTGCGTGTCATGCACCCATGGAGCCATGAAAAATTTGGCAACCATACAAGGTCTCTGAATGTGCAACAACCAAAAATTAATTCAAAGTCAAAGGTGTAATGAATCTGAGATATTTCTGGCAAGGCTTGCCCATGTTGCACATGAAACTTCATTGCAACCTTGGTTCTGAACACACAGTATGCACACTTTGCCTTACATATACCCTCAAGCCATGCAGTGCCAACAAAGGCTGCTGAAACTTGAAAAGGGGTCATGCATGAAAAAAGTTTAAGAAGCCTTGATTATTCTAGACAACTCTTGGCTCTCTGATCACACACAATGCTTTCATGTTTCAGTATCTTATCTTTACTTTGGCTATTTGCTCTGCCTAGAATGCTATCCCTTCCTCTCTTTGTCAAACAAATGCCAACTTTCTTGATCCTTTTGGCTCCTTATGACATGTCTCTCTCAAATCTCCCGTAGGACTTGGGGTGGTGACTGGAGGACTAGATTGGGAGCCAAGAAGGCTCAGATTCTATTCTCCTTTTGATACTTTCCATTTTTATGAGTCAGGAAATGTCACTTAACCTTTCTGTTTCCTCAGCTGTAAAATGAAGGAGTTGGACCAGATGACCTTTAAACTCCTTTAAAGTTCCAAATCTATGATCCTGGAATTTTGTTTTGACTCTTTTAAAAGCATTTATCTTTTATTGCAGCTATCCATCTTTGTTCCCTACCTCCTGGAGAATTCTTTAAGTGCAGTAAGCTATGCCTTACTTCAATCTTCTCTCACCCCCAGCAATGAGCACAGTGTTCTGCGCACTTAAATGTTTGTTGCATTGGATTGTTGGGTCAAAAGATAACCTACAAAGCATGAAAAGGTAGACAGGAAAGAGAAAGTACAAGGGACTTACTACAGTTGAACTGTTTCAGTGCCTACATGGAAACATAGTATTTGTAACTCTTGAGACTTTTCTCAGTATTACAATAGTTGTAGGGATTATATATATAGACAGAGGGCACAGAGTGAGCTGAATAGGAAGGAATAATATTTAAAAAATAAAATTAAGAAGCGAGAGAGGAATATATTGGAAGGAGAAAGGAAGAAATGGAATGGGGCAAATGATCTCTCATAAAAGAGGCCAGAAAAACCTTTTTCAATGGAAGAGAAAAGTGGGGAGGTGAGAGGGAAAAGTGAAGCTTACTCGCATCACATTTGGCTTAAGGAGGGAATAACATGCATACTCAATTTGGTATGAAAATCTGTCTTATACTACAGGAAAGTAGGGGACAAAGGGAGAAGTAGGGTGTGTGGGGGCATGATTGAAGGGAGGGCAAATGGGAGGAAGGAGTAAGAGGTCAAAAGAAAGAATAGAATAAATGAGGGGGCAGGATAGGATGGAGGGAAATATAGTTAGTCTTTCCCAGCATGACTATTAGGGAAGTCTCTTGCATAATATGTAGTCTATATTGAATTGCTTGCCTTCTCAGTGGGGATGCATGGGGAGGGAGGAAGGGAGAGAAGTTGCAACTCAAAGTTTTGGGAACGAATGTTGAGAATTGTGTTTGCACACAAGAAATACAGGTAATGGGGTATAGAAATCTATCTTCCCCTACAAGAAAAGAAAGAAGATGTGGATAAGGAAAGGGGATGGTGTGATAGAAAGGAAGGCAGCTTGGGGGAAGGGGTGATCAAAATGCATGGTGTCTTGGGGTGGGGGAGGGGAGAAATGGGGAGAAAATTTGGAACTCAAAATCTTGTGGAAATGAATGTTGAAAAATAAAAATAAATAAAATGTTTTAATAAAAGATGACCTAGAGCAGAATGCAAGATGGACTGAGGTGAGGTGAGCCTGGAGACAGGAAGACATGACTCCAAGCATGACCTGACTGCTCCTATATGATGAAAACTTCCCAGTAGGCATCAGAGAACTCACAAAGAGGTTTTAGGTATATGAAAATTTGAGGTCTATGCTTGCCAACACCAGTTCTGGATTTTTATTAAATAAAGATATCCTCCTTTACTTCATTTCTAATGCACATAAATAACTGATTACTGGAATTTGGTCTCAGCCCAGTATGTGAGCCTCTAAATGTGAACCTGACAGTGTCTTTTATCAGATGGCATGATTAATGATGTTCTTCTCAGGGTAGCTTTAGTTACTATTTATTAAGATGCCTCCCAAATCCTAATGTTGTTTTTCAAAGATAGTCAGTTGACAGTTGCTTATGTGTAGTCTGCAGGAAGCAGAGAAGATTACTGCTGGGTTAGAATAGCTTAGAATAATCTATTTTATTCAGATTTTATTATTTGGTATCTAGTGAATTCTTCCCTCTTTTTAACTGTTTTTGTTCTATAATCCTTCCCTCTCTACACTCCCTCCCTCTAGCCCCTGAAACTGGTTGATTTGAAATTTGGAAAATTGCAATAACAGGTCATTCTTATTTATTCAAGGCTCAGGTTCGGTATTACTTCCTCCACAGGACCTTTCCTGATCTGATCCCCTTGTATACTCTGTATGGGAGTACTCTTGCCATTCCCAGACCCTTGAACATCTCTCTCTCTCTCTCTCTCTCTCTCTCTCTCTCTCTCTCTCTCTCTCTCTCTCTCTCATTTGTGTAAATGTTGTCTTCCTACCCCTAAGTACAATGTAAGCTTCTTGAGGTCAGTAGCTAGGGTTACTTTTATTTTTTTTTGTCTTTGTATTATTAGTACCCAGAACAATATCTCAAATATAGCAGATATTTGATAAATGTTTGCTATTCCCTGCCATCATGTTATAGCAACTCAAAGCTCTCAGCTTCACCCCTAGCCCTGGCCATGGTGCTGACCTCTGCTATAAAACTCAAACTAAAAGCATCTCTTAAGTCCTCTCTCCCCTCACCCTTCACTTTGTTAGTGGGGAGGGGATTTGAGATTCAACTTCCTTAGATGCATATAAAACCAAATGGCCCACTCCAGAAAAAGCAATAATAGTTTTCTTCTTCCATTTGTTGACATCTCTTGTGGTTGTCAGCATCTCCAAGATCATGTGATTGCATCCTTTCCCTAAACCTGACCGCTACAACTTCCAGCCCTGTCTATAGAGCTCTATGTTCCCATGGCTAGCCATCTCTCTTTTCATAGATTTCTTTTTACTTTTTACATGAAGGACTAGATGATACTGAGGCCCACTCCAATCATGTTCTGTAAGCAATTGGTACTTTGAGGGGGTGCCACTGCCAACTCCTCCTGCACCTTCCTTTCTTACCCCTTCTCTCTCTAGGACCCAAGTTGGAACTGAAAACTGCTTCCAAAGCACCTGAGACATCACCTGAGGGGCTAGTAACAGAGTAGATGCTCAGAAATCTGGGAATGACTAAAGAAATGAGTGGTACATGATAGACACTTAATAAATGTCATAAAATTATAAAGAACAAGCTTGTCCATGATGGAAGGAAGAAGAGCCCTCTCTCCTCTACTTGGCAGAGTTGGTTGTCCACAGATCTGAAACATAATATGACAACATATTTTAACTAATTTAACTAAAATTAATTTAGCTTTCTTTCTTCTGCTCTTTAAAATTCTTTGATATAAAGTCATCAGGAAGGGAGAGGAGAAGATTCAAAGGGAGGGAGTGTAAGTGATGTAAAAATAAACTATACCAACCAAGCCTACTTTTATCAGATTCTGCCTGCCAGAGGTTTCTCTTGTAAACAAGGTCCCCTGGAGCAGTCACTGGCCCCTTTCCCCAAAGCTCTAGCCATTGAAACAGAATTTTGAAAGACCAAAGATTCTGCTCCATGGGCCAATTTTAAAGAGGTGGCATTGTCTTGAAGTCCAGTTGAAGTAAAGGCTGACTGTCCAGACTCATAGGAGCCTGAACACTACCTACTTAGAACCAGATGGATATTTAAACCCAGAACTTCATCTGCAGTTTCTATGACTTTGCCTTTGCCCAGGCTGTCCCTACAGACTCACTCCTCATCTCCACTTCCTAGAACCTTTCATTCCTCCAAGCTTCAACTCAAGTACCACTTTCTACTTGAACTCTCTTCTGATCCCCTCCCCATCAAAAGAGAAGGGAGGTTAGTGCCCCTATCAATCAGTTCATATCTATTTTGCATACACTAATATGTGCCTGTGTCATCTGTCCTGATGGAATGTAAGATTCTTAGAGTCAGGTTCCCGTTGTTGAGTCATGTCAGTCATGTCCAAATCTTCATGACCCCATTTGGGGTTTTCTTGCCAAGACACTGGAGTGGTTTGCCATTTCCTTTTCCAGATCATTTTATAGATGAAAAACTGAGGCAGAGAGGTTTAAGTGACTTGCCCTACAGCTAGTAAGTGTTTGAAGATGGATTTAAACTCAGGTCCTCCTGACTCCAGGGCCAGTGCTCTGCCACCTAGTTGCTGTAGAGAGGCAGGTACTGTTTCATTTTGTTTCTATTTTGCTAGTGCCAAGCATAGTTCTTGGCACATAATAGGTGTGTAATAAATGTTTATTGATTAATTGGTTGACTGATGGATTGATACTCCTGTGGAGGTTACATGATGAATGCACACTGAATTTAGAGTCAGGAAATCTGGGATCAAATCCCAGCTCTGAGGCATCTTAGGCAAATTACTTAACTACTCTGAGGTTCAATGCTCTCCTCCGTAAAATGGCGCAATTGGACAAGATGATATCAAAGGTCTGTTCTAACTCTAACTCTATAATCTATGACCCTACAATTTATTCCACTGGATTAACTCCACTGCCACATTATGCCTGCTTTCCATGCTCATGGAAAGCTAGGACTGTTTAGTGATGCAGTGGCTAGAGACCTGAGTTCAAATCCTTTGTAAGACACTTAATTGTGTGACACTAGGCAAGCCATTTCTGCATTAACTACATAGATTTTCCCATCTGTAAAATGGAGGTGATCACTATAGCACTTACCTCCTCAGATTGTGGTGAGGATTACAAGGCTTTACAAAACTCTTGGGAAAGGCTTTGCAAACTTCCAAGTGCTAGATTACGGCTAGCTGCCATGGTCAGATCAACTCCAGTAATTCAGAAGAATCTTGATGGTTTTTTGGGCCTTTGCTCTAGACATATTTTCTCCTCCTTCCTGATGATCTAACCCTCTTCTGGACTTTTCAGGAACTCATGGGACTTTGTTAACTAGCACCTCCCTGCCTGTGACATCAGATTGTGAAACCCCTCAGGGGTGCCCCAGTGAGATTCCCTGCCTCTCTCCTTAAAATTCCTAAACTGACTGTTTGGGGACTGCCTCAGTAAGGTGGGGTGCCCCCATCAGGAGCACATTTCTGTAGCACATGTAACACTCTCAGCATGGGGAGGGGTTCCAATTGCTAGTCTAATCTTTGAGGTGATGCCATTAGCCCCTCTGTGATTCTGAGGGAAGCATTCACCCATGGGGGAGTGGAGATGCTAGTCATCCCCCATAGAAAATCTGGAGGAAGAATACAGCAAAAGAACTATATCTGGGGGAAACTGAGGCCAAGGAGCAAAATTATCTTCATGGAGCTTCCCCCTGCCCCACCTCCTTCCTCTTCAGTGATACTCAGACCGTCATGGAATCACATGGTAGCACTTTGGCACAGTGGGAAAAGTACTGACTCTTCAGTTGAAGAACCTGGGGTTCACATCCTGTCTCTGAAGCTTACTATCTGTGTAACCTTGGACTAGTCAGTTCACTTCATCAGGCCACAGTTTCCTCATCTGTAAAATGGAGAGGCTGGACCAGAGGACCTCTCTGGGGTCCTCACAGATTCAGATTTAGGATCCTATGCCTGAGGACCAGTAGCCACTGCCATTCCCTCTATCCCATGCTTCCCCTATTGTTCTTCTGGGTCTCTTCTTAAGGAAGTGGTCTAAAAAGCTCCGGAGCAGGCACCTTTAACACTGCTTGCCTCCTGAGTCCCCAAAAGGACTTCAATGGCCTGGGACCCAGCCCATCTTGTAGAGGTCTCCCTACCTCAGTGATTTTATGCTCCAAGATGGCTCCCTTGGAAGTGGCTTCTCCATCTCACCCTTAAGTCTTGGTGAAATGATGTTCAGAGTCAATCAGGGCTTTGGCCTGTCCATACTCCTTAGCTCTCTGACCCTAGGTAAACATTCTCTCAAGTAAAGTCTTGGCTGTTGGACTTCTTACTCTCTACACCATTGAACAACGTGACAAGGACCTCTGTAGTTTATGCACACAGGCCAAGGTCTTGGGCACTGAAGTCTCTCGATGGTCTCTCCTTGACCAACCTTTTGGGCTGTCCTGAATTTCTCAGGTCACTCTCTCAGGAGGGGATCCAGGACTAAGGTACTGCTGGGTCAGAATGCTGCTAGTATCATTTGAGACATTCAGGAAGTCATCACTATCCCTCAAGAGACCACAGTGTCCAATGACCATTAGCCTCATGAGTTCAAATTTCTCTGCCATACCCATGAATAGTGTTTCTGGAGTAAAGCCTGTCCCTTCTCCTGTCCTCCAGATTCTTTCATTCCTTAAAATAATGCATTTGTTACTAAGCACTGAAGTACCAGGTATTGTGCTAGACATAGACAAAAATCAAAAGTCAGCCACTGTGCTCAAAGAACTTAAGTGCTACAGAGAGTAACCCTCTCTGCGCAGATTATAAAAGCCAAGTATAGGCTTCAAGATAGGGTCATATAAAAATATAAGCAAAGTCAATACAAAGTAATATTAGAGGAAGGGCCTTAGCAACTTGGAGAGAAGGTAGGAGGGATTGGAGAAAGCCTAGGATGTGTCAGGGCACTGACTTGAGCTTGGAAGGAAGCTAGGGATAGCATTCCAGGCACGAGGGCCAGTCTGGGCAAAGGTGTGAAGAGGGGAAGGTAAAAGGTCATTCACAGGGAATAGAAAACAGTACAACTGAGTAGTACAGTGCAACATATAAGCAAATGAACTAAGTTGGTAAGTCTGGGTAAACAAGTAAGTCTGGAAGGTGGAATGTGAATGGCCTTCAATGTCAAACAGGAGTTTGAATTTTATCCCCAAGGCAGCAGGGCGCCCAAGAGTCTCTTAAACAGGGGACAGACATGGTCAGACCTGTGTTTCTGGAATGATCCTTGAAATGCTTGGTTCTATCAGTCAAGGTCACCAAAGCTCTGGACACACATACCTAAGTCCTTAAATTGGCCTTTCTGAAGGAAGTGGTGCCTTCCTAGTTGAGGACGGCGGTGGGAGATGGTCCATGCGACCTGAGGCTGTGTTCACCCCTGTTGAAGTCCAGCAAGCCTTTAGTTATACTACTACAGCTGTGACAATGATGCCCCCAGATGGCCAGGAACCCTCTGCCTGGCTGCTACTAGCTCACCAGCAGAGGGCGCCCCTCCTCCATCAGAGAAGATGGGGTGAGCAGAGGAGCCTTCCCCTTATTCCTTCTCACCAAGGCTGCAAAATACAAAGGAGGCTGACAAGCGCCCTCAGGCACTTCAAGACCCACATCAAAATAATGCTCTTACAGGCTCAGGGAAGGGTGGGGCTCCACACACTTTGGAGGGGGGAGGATTTTTAATGTTTTCTCCAGATATAAAGGATATTATAAGTCTTTCTTTAATTACCGCATGGCTAATCCATTCAAGCTTTAAGAAGATTCCACACTTAGGCTTTCCCCTTGCTCTGAACCTTCAGCCATCTGATATTGACTTGGAATCAATCCCTTCCAGGAAGTCCTTGCTGACCAGTGGTCCATGCCCTCCCATCTCCTAACCACCTTCAGCACCTGTTCTGACACTGCATCTACTCCTGTTTCTGGGGTCTAAGGCAAATAGCCCTGGTGTTGACAAAATTACACAAAAAGGCGCATTAAACAAAAGCACGTGAGGAAAGGACTGAGTCACCAGTGGAGTCCGATCAAGACCCAGATTTCTGCACAAGGCCTGCCTGCCCTCTCAGCTTTGCTCCAAGACCCTCGCTCCTTCACCTTAACAGTGTCTTCATTCTGCCACAGTTCTCTCCAAGCATTCATACATAGACAGAAATAGTCAGTCGGAAGAAAGCCTGGCAAAGTAGTCACTCATAAATGCTTATTGATTGAATAATTCCAATCTGTAAGACATCTTACAACTTACAAAGAAAGTTTATGTAATATATAGCAATATATTATACTTACATTACATATTATGTTATAGATAATATACATCATATTATGAATAATATTCTCTATACACTATATACACACACATTTATGCTATTACATAACACTTTCCTTGTAATGACCTTGAGAAGTCAGGAGCATAAATGACCATTTCCATAATTCCAATGTAAATAGCATTTTAAAGTTTTCCTAGGGCATTTGATTCACACAATAGTCCTGTGAGGGAGTTGCTGTGATTGTCCCCACTATAAGGACAGGGGTGGAGGCTCAAGCAGGGTCAGTGATTTACCCCAGATCCCTGGACCATCTGTAAGTGAGGAGAGCAGGCCCTTAGATCCAAATCTGCTGACTTGATCTAAGGCCAGCTGTCTCTCCACTATGATTCCCATTTTATAGATGAAGAAACAGGTTAAATGACCTGCCCACAGCCATTCAACTAGGACTGGATGTTTAAATCTAAGACTATTGACTCCAAAGCCAGAATCTTATTCCATTACATGAGAGTGCCTCTTTTTTTTTTTTTTGACTGGGTCTCCCTATGTCACCCAGACTCAAAGTGCAGGGGCTGCTCATGGAACCAGCCTTACCATTGATTGGCACAAAACCATCACCCTAGTCGATTTCCAACTTGCTGTCATGGCAAGTCGATGAGCATTTGTTAGTCACTTGTGTGCCAGGCACTGTGTTGAAAATACAAATGCATACAGAGAGAAAAGCAGCCTTTGCCCTCAAGGAGGTGGAAGTAGAGTGGTGATGTGAGGGGTGAAGGACCTTGGCGAAGGAGTTTTGTGACCAAAGTCCCAGAGTAGAGTCAGTGGTGTGGCCTGGAGGGAAAAGAGGACATGACTGGTCTGAGTGTCCTCCTTAAAATAGAGGTTATGGTGGCAACCAACCAATCAGAAGGAGAGACTGCTGCAGCAGAGGGTGCTTCCAGGGTGAGAAATCCAGAGACAAAGTGAGCTTCCAGGGCAAAAAGATTACTGTGCTTTGCAGAGAATATCTCCAGGGGTCCAGAGAAGAGCCTAGAGAGGAGTAGGGGCAGGGGAAACCAGAGCTAATTCACTCCCTCTTAGACAGCTTGATGCTTACTCCACCCCTCCCCAATGCTGACGGACTCCTCCTATTGCTGTTGGATTGAGTGGGGACATCAGGTCGGTTCTAGCCCTTCTGCAGCTCAGAACTCTGGAGCTGAAGTCATCCGCAAGCCTAAACCTCTCTAGGAGCAGGGATTGTAGTCATATACCACCTCTGTCACGTGGGTGCCTCTTTCCAGCTGTGTGGCTTAGTGGATAGAGCCCTGGGTCTGGAGTCAGGAAGACCCAAGTTCAAATCCTGCTTCAGACGCCACTAGCTGTGTGACCCTGGGCACATTGCTTGCCTCCATTTCCTCTCTTGTAAAATGAGAATAAGAACACCTTCCTGAGAGCTGCTGTGATAATCAAATAATATAATAACTCTAAAGTGTTTAGCACAGACCCTGGCACATAGGGAGCTCTATATAGCTATTAGCTACTGTTGTGATCCAATAGAAGTCTACTAGCAGACCTATTTAGGATGATGCTCACTCTTGCAGGAGGCATGTGCCAAGGGGAACCATCTCTCCACTCTTTCTCATAGTAGACTATACATTTCTTAAAGGTAAAGACTTTTACTTTCTATCTCTGTATCCCCAGGGCACAGCACAGTGCCTAGCACATCATAGGCAATTAATCACAGACTGATCGAGTTACATTCTAATTAATTACAAAAGCCTTCCTGAACAAGAAAAAAATTCCCAAAATGTTTTGATCATTTAGAAGGTGTGGTGCACAAGGCTGGTGTTGATGAAGAAAATATTGGTAACAGCCAATTATTATGGATTGCACATTTTGGTAAACAAACTCAAAATAGCAGCTGGCATTTATAGAGTGCATTGAGGATTACAGAGCCTTGAGGATTACAAATATTATTTCACTTGGTCATTGCAACAACCCCATGAGATTATCCCTAGAGGAGAAAACTGAAGTGGACAAGGCTGAGTGACTTGCCCAGGGACCCACAGCTAGTGTCTGAGGTTGGATTTGAACTCAGGTCTTCTTGACATCAGCCAAGTATTTGATCTACTATGCTACGCTGCTCTTCTTAGCAATGTTCCAAAATATCGTAGTCATCAAAATTGCATTCTTTTGAAACGGCAGACAAGTTGGGCATGGTGGCATATGTGTCTCCTGAGTTCAGGAGTTCTGAGATACTGTGGGCCAAGCCAATCAGGTGTAAACACTAAGGTGGGCATTTATATGGTCAGCCCCCAGAAGAGGAGAGGGTAAGGGCACAAACCAGTCAGGCCAGAAAAAGTAGTTCTAAGGTCTCCGGTCTATCAGAATGAGACCACCTCTGTACTTCCAGTCAGGTTGAGACAGGGGACTCAGTCTTAAAAAAAAGGAAAAAATGGCAGTTCCTTAATAGGCGAATGTTAATTCACAGATCCTCCTTTGTTTGTATCCCCATGTAAACTGAAATGTATATAAAAAATGAATTACTACAAAGTATATTCAATGCAGCAAATATTAAGGGCCTACTCTGTGTACAGTACCAGGCTAAATGTTGGAAAGTACAGCAGCTCTTACAAGCTTTGAGAAATTTAATTATTGCTTGAGTCTTTGTGCCTGGATTTTGAAGTAAGGCATAAGGACAACACACGTTTTCTAAATTAAATTTTTTGAAAACAACTACAGATCTTTCTCCCTCATTCTCTTTCGCTCTCTCTTTCTCTCTCTGTCTTTGGCTCTCTGAACCTCTATCTGTTCTTCTCTCCCTCTCTCTCCCTTTAAAAAAATATTTTATTTTTCTCAATTACATATAAAAACAATTTTTAACATTTGTGGTTTTTTAAGTTTTGAATTTCAAATTGTAGCCCTCCCTCTTTTCCCTTCCTTTTCCCTGAGATGGTAAGGAATCTGATATAGGTTATACATGTAAAATCATGCAAAACGTTTGCATATTAGTCATTTTATGGAAGAAAACAAAAAGAGAGAGAGTATGCTTCAGTCTGAAATGAGACTCCATCACTTCTTTCTCTGAAGACAGACAGCATTTTTCATGAGTCCTTTGGGATAGTTTCAGATCATTGTGCTGCTGAGAATAGCTAAGTTATTCTGAGATGATCGTCACACAATACTGTTGTTACTGTGTACAGTGTGCTCCTGGTTTTGCTCACTTCACTCTGTATCTGTTCATGTACATCTTCCTAGGTTTTTCTGAAATCATCCTGCTCATCTTTTCTGATACCACAATAATATTCCATTATAATCATATACCACAACTTGTTTCATCATCCCCCAATTGATGGATAGCCCCTCAATTTCCCATTCCTCAACACCACAAAAAATCTGCTATGAATGTTTTTTTGTACAATTAGGTTCTTTCTCTCTCCTCTGCCCTTTTCTTAATCTCTTTGGGAGACAGACCTAGTAGTAGTATTGCCAGATTGAAGAGCATGCACAGTTTTGTAGCCCTTTGGAATCTAGAATGCTCTCTAGAATAGTTCAATCAGTCCACAACTCCACCAATAATTCATTAGTGTCTCAGTTTTCCTACATCTCCTCCAACATTGATCATTTTCCTTTTCGGTCATATTAGTCAGTCTGATGGTCAGAGTTGTTTAATTTTCATTTTTCTTATCAATAGTGATTTAAAGCATTTTTCCTGTGACTATAGGTAGCTTTGATTTTATCTGAAAACTGCCTGTTCCTACCCTATCACTTGGAGAATGATGTGTATTCTCATACATTTGACTCAGTTCTCTCTACATTTGAAGACTGAGGCCTTTATCACAGACCCTGGTTGTACTTAGTTCCCCCAGTTTTCTGCTTTCCTTCTAACCTTGGTTCCTTTAGAAGTCATCTTCCCTGATCTTGCCATCTTACAGATAAGGAAACTGGGAGAAAAGCAAAAAGATGAAGTGAGAGGCCCAAGGGCAGCCAGAGGCAGAACTGGAATTCTGCTCCTGTCCTCATAGTTCTTCCTTTGTATAATCTCAATTTACCTCGGATCTACATGAGATCAGCCAAACTAGGCAGCAGTACAGTGGGTGATCATGTCCTCCAATCCATTATTTGCCATTCTCATGCCTCTTTTCTTAGCCTATTATAATTGACTAAATAATTTCAATCTTGGCTTAAGAAAAACTTATTTTCTGGGCAAGGATGCCTGGGGATAATGGAGGCTTCTAAATCACAGGGGAGAACACAGAGCTGTCCAAATCTAGGGCTAAAGATCTAGACTTCAAGCAGGATCAGGAGATCAGCCAGTTAACTAGTATTTGTTAGGCATCTTCCACGTTCCAGGACAGCTAGGTGGTGTTGCAGGGGGCAGAACACCAGGGAAGACCTGAGTTCAAACCCAGCCTCAGACATGCACTATCTGTGTGACCCTGATTAGGTCATTTAACCCTCTTTGCCTCACTTCCTGATCTACAAAGTGAGCTGGAGAAGGAAATGGCAAAGCACTCCATTATCTCTGCTAAGAAAATCCCAAATGGGTCCCCAAAGAATCAGACACAACGGAGATGACTGAACAAACCATTTTTCAGGCACTGTTTTAGGCACTGGGAATATAAATAGTCAGGTATATTTGACTAGGTTTAACAGTGAAAATTACTAAGACCACAGTGACTTTTGAGATCATCCAGTTCAAACCCTTATTTTATGTAGGAGGAAACTGATGCTTATTGTGGGAGGAAATGCCTAAGATAATGGTTCTAGACGCTCTAGTCCAACCCCAGCCCCATTTTACAGATGTAGAAATTGAGCCCAAGAGAGGGGAGGGCTGGTACCCTCCCCACAGCCACCTTGTATCTAACTGTTTTGTATGTATATATAAAATGGTGGCAAAAACCTACCTCATTAGCCACATTTCTGTCAATGATAATTTTCTTTGTCCACCTAAATTCTGAAGCTCTAAGCCACTAGTGGTGATTTCTAGAGGAAGAATTCAGGCAGGATGGGGTGGTGACAGGGAGAAAATATTCAGTGAGGAAGAGGAGCAGGAGGGTTGTTCTAAATAGTAGCCAAAGCATATTGTTTTCCCTCCCCTTCTAACTTTTTTTCCTTGTTTCCTTGTCCAAACTGAATTTATTCTGCCTAGGGACCAAGGGGGTAGATGAAAGTGGGAATTTACTACCGTTCTTTGCCTCTTAATGCATCTTCTCAGTAACCAGTGCTTTGTGGTTTACTGTGAAATATCATGAGTGTGTGTATATATGTATGTATTTATCTATTTAATATATAGTCTTCACTAGCTGTGCCCCCCATCAAAACATGAGCTGCTGCTGTCACACTTTGTCCTTATCCCCAGTACCCAGAACAGTGCCTGGCACAGCAGCCACTTAGTAAATACTAAGTGATTGCTTCTTGACAGATTTCAAGTTAGCTAGGATGCCAGAGGACATCTCTTCCAAACTCCTCATTTTACAGAGGAGGGGACTAAAATCTAGGGAGGGCCAATGCCTTACCCAGGGTCACGCACAATGAAGACTGGGGCATGTCTGAAGTCACTCATGTAGGACATGACAGACCTGGTATCTGAAGGCAGATTCTCTGCCTCCTAGTGGTTTGTTTTGTTTTTGCAGGATGCCACTCCACCCTTTTAAAAGCAGATGCAAAAATTGTGTTTCCAGCACCTTAACCTGACTATGGAGCTGGACTGATGCCAAAATATTCAAGAAGATACCAGAACAATACAAGTGGAACAAGAAACCAAGTCCTCTGTACCTTGTAAAATTACCTTTTGACAAACTAGGTCTCAGTTTCACCAAGGAAGGCCATACCTAGTACAATTTTTTTCCCATTGGCTATCTCTATCAGGAAATAACTAGCACAGGCAGGGAACACACAGTGGCCTTTTTGTTCCTCCTGTAAATATGGGCAGGAACATAAAGTGGAGACATGCGTTCAACCCACCCAGCTAGAATTTTCTGAGTCCAGACGGAAAGCCTTTAGCCAGGACTCATTATATATTAGAAACACAAACCTTCACCATGTTCATGACTCAATTTATCTACTTGAAAGTCCCAGGACTCCTTGGAGGATGAAAACTCCACCATTATGCACTCTGAATCTCAGAAATTTTCAATGAAGAAAAGATTCTAATACCTTGTACACTTCCAAAAGGTGAAAGAACCACCCATGACCCAGTGATATAGCAGAATCCACTTGTAGTTGCAGCAACCACACCTGGTTAGGAGCCAAGAATGACTCACAGATGACGCCCAGCAATGAATCAAGCCAAAAGTCAAGACACCATATCCTTCAAGGAAGGAGTGACTTGCCCAATGGCTATGTAACCTATAAGTGAACTTGGGAAGGAAATGAGCATTTACATGGTACCTATCTGTTGTGCCAAGCACATATATTAAAATAAATGTTATCTTGTTTCACCCTCACAACAACTTATAAAGTAGGTGCTATTATACTCTGCATTTTACATTTAAGGAGACTGAGGCAAATAGCAGTTAAGTGATTTTCCCAGGGGCATCCAGCTAGTAGGGATCTGAAGCAAGAGTTGAACTCAGAATTTCCTGACTCCAGCATTCTTATCCTCTGTGCTACTAACTGCCTCTAACTCGGTGAGAGAGGAGCGCTTAGTAATTACCACTTGCAGACTGAGTTTATTCTGCTCAGGGACCAAGGGGGTAGATGAAAGTGGGAATTTACTGTTCTTTGTTTCTTAATGCCTCCATCTTCTCAGTAACCATCCCTTTGTTGATTAATGTGAAATGGTGACGATATTGAGGAGAGATCTCTCTATCGTACCAACATAGTAAGCACTGGTTAAATGATGTTGAGGAGATGATAACAGGCATTTGACATTGTGAGGAATACATTGGGTAGGTGTTTGAGAGTAATACTTTTAGAAAGACACCCCAACTCCCTGAGGCTTACCCAGAACTCGAGTGGAGTGGTGTTGGAGTCAGCTCTAACTGGTTGGGGAGAGCTGATTGTTAAGTTATCAACGTGAGCATTTACATCTTGGAAGCTGGAAGATGCTACCGATCAGGGCTTGGTTTATGATTGTGTCTGGACTTAAGAAATTGATGGAGAAGATAGTAAGAATGTACAATAGCCTTACAAATTCATTGTACTATTTTGTTGTTTGTTTTTCAGAGAATGCGTGGTTAAACACGGACCAGCACTGCCTAGGACCTTGAGGGAAGATGTAGCCAGTTGAACTTTAGGAACCCATCCTCCCAGGATAAGTGGGAGTTGGGGGAGGGAGAGAGAGAGAGAGAGAGAAAGAGAGAGAGAGAGAGAGAGAGACAGAGAGAGAGAGACAGAGACAGAGACAGAGACAGAGAGTCAGAGTCAGAGTCCAGAGTTTATGAGCCACATAGGAAATTTGTGTTAGGTGGAGAGTTGGGGATGGCTATGAGAAGGTATTAGAAGGAATTAGGAAAAGTTTCATGAAAAAATAGGAAAAATTGAGCTGAGCCTTAATTGAAAGCAGGAATTCTAAGAGGTAGAAAGGAAAAGGGGAGTGCTATATAAAGACATGAGACATGAGATGTCCTTTGAACATTTGGGGGGAGGCAGACCCATGATTCCATCAGGTAGGAAACTACCAGCAAGTCATCTATGACAATCGTAGTTGTCTGAGGCACTGAGATTGTCAATCAATCAATATGCATTTATTAACCACCTACTATGTGCCAAACACTGCTAAGGGCTAAAGATATAAAGCCAGTCTCTGCCTTTGAGGAGTTCACAATCTAATGGGATGTCTTTGTCCTTCGATGCCAAAGAATCTAATGAGGTTGATAGCATGTAGATGACTCTATATAAATGACTTGTAGACAAGATAAATAGAAAAAAAAAATCCTCCAAGGGAAGGTACTTACCCAAGTGTGCCCAAGGTGTGGCTTGACTCCAAATTTTTCTGACTCCAGGACCAGCCCTCTAGCCACTATGCATGCCAGTAAGCTCTTAATCAGTGCTTGGGGCATTCAACTGAACTGAACAGACACTCACTTTCATCCATTAAGGATAAGACTGGAATAACTAATTATTCAAACAAAATAGGAATCGAATCAAGTTTCAGGCTCGAAATGAAAAGTTCTGAACAAGAAATCATCTCATTTCTCAGATCTTGCTTGCTTGGTTACGAAGCATTTTTCTTGAGCATTCTTTTTAAAAACTAACATGAAATGTTCATACAATAAATAGAACTTTTGTGAAAAGAAAGCAGGAAGAAAATAAGAGACCATGTTTCCTTGAGGCAAGTGTTTTCCAACAACCATTTTATACCAATTCATTTTTAAACCCCTTATGGAGCCTGGCATTTAAGGCTTTCCAAAATCTGGCTGCAGCCTCTCTTTCCAGCTTTCTTTCACATTCCCTCCTTTCCAACACTCCATGTTGCAGCCAAATTCGACAAGTAGCCATGTTACATACTTGGCTTTCCATCTCTCACTGCGGTGCCTCTGAGCAGGCAGGCTCTTCAGCTTTGCCTAGAATGCACCCTCTGCTCACCTCCATCTCTAAAAGTACCACACTGCCTTTGCCTCTCAGGGCAGGTTCCCCCCCCCCCCCCCGCAAAGAAATTTTCCAATCCTCCTAGTTATTCATGCTCTATCCCAGATGATTTTTCTGTCCACAGATCATGTCTCCTAATAGAATGCACAATTCTACAGGGCAGAGATTGTTGGCTTGTTTTGTCCTTGCCATTGTATGCTGAAGCCTGTAGTATGTTGGTTCAGTTATTTCCCTCTAACACTGACTAGCTATGGATCTTGGTCATTTAACTAATCTAAGCCTCAATCCCCTCATCTATAAAATGTGTTCAGTAGCACCTACACTCCCTGATCTCAAGGAGCTCACACTCTAACTGAGAGAGACAACCATAAAGAGAGATTTTATTCAGAATGAGTTGTGAGATCAGGAAGTCCATGGAACGAATTGGAAGGTCAGATGGAGGTGATGGGGGTCTGGCTATGGTAGATGACAAAGGCTGGCAGTGCCTTTGGTGGATCTTAGCAGCAGGATTGTAGCTGGTGACTTTCACCTTTTCTAGGGCAGTTAGTGGTGCAATAGAGGAAGCTCTAAACCTGAAGTCAAGAAAATTTTAGTTCCATCTATCTGCCCTCCTTTATCTTTTCCCTCCAGATCTTTAAATTCCCCCTAAAATTCAAATCCAGCCTCAGATACATAGTAACCATGTGATTCTGGCCTCTGGATTTTGAGTCACTTGATGGCTCTCTGCCTCGGTGTCTTAAACTATAAAATGGCAATTTTAATAGAACCTGCCTCCAGGGTTGTGGTGAGGTTAAAATGAGAAATTATTTTTAAAGTTCAGTGCCTTACACATAGTAAGTTCTTAATAAAAGGTGTTTCTTTTCTTCCTTCTTAGGGGCATGATGAGCCAAATTGTTCTTTCTGGGGGGTGGGAGGACAAAGGGAAGGGCGCATGTTGGTGGCTTAGGATTCCTAGCCTCCCTTGGGGTCTAAAGAGAAGGTGAAAAGAGGGGGAAAGAAGAAGGGAAAGAGATTCTAATGGCTTTTCTACCTATCACCTTCATAGGGTCTGGGTAGTGGGAAAAGTCAGGAAAGGGGGAAGGGAATGGAAAAATAGACCCTCCATTTTTAGCAGCAATTTGTACCTGGCAAGACTGAATGGGAGCTCACTTTGCAGGAAGTGGAAGAGGAGGGGAAAGCATGAAGGACACATTACTCATATTTCCTTTCCAGTGACTGAAGATGAAGGTTGCGTTCATGAGGCAACGTCATCTATAGTACATGGAGTCAGGAATACATAAGAATCCTAAAAATTGCTTCAGAAACATGTGTGACCCTCAGAAAAATCACTTTCCCTTTCAGAATCTCAGTTTCCACATTTGTACATTGAAAATAATACTAGCACTTAGATCACAGAATTAGTCTTAGGAGCAAGTGAGATAATGTATTGCAATGAACTTGACAAATTTTAAAAGATTAAAAAAGGACTGGTTTTTGGTTTTTGTTTCCTTTTTTTTGTGAGACCTGGGACTTTTTTGCAGTAGTGAGTTCTCAGAGGAAAATTTTTCTATCAAGCCAATTAGTATTTGATCTGTGATGTATAATCCTTAAAGAGTTGCCTGGGGCACAGAGAGGGTAAGCCAAACAGCCTAAAGGGAAGAGGATGTCTTGTTGGCTGCAAGTCAGCTCTCCCTCTGGGAGTGAAATGTGAGCTATGATCACCATTCTAATGGAGAGAGAGATAGAGAGAAAATTGACTTGTCCTCCTCACAAATGGCTTAGACCTAGGAAAACTGCACTAGCATTTGGTGATGGGGGCCCCCTTGGGCCATGTTAAATGGGTCCTGATTGAGTCAAGTGGAACACAAAGGAAGTACTTGGCACTTTTCTCCTTGGCCAAGTGCAGCCTCACATCAGTGGAGGAGCTTTGTTTTTTTGTTTTTTGGTTTTTGTTTTTGTTTTTTGCCACATCCCTGCTTTTGCAACATACTGATAGTTTCCTGGACACATTGAGGCAACTGTGAAAAACTGTGATGCAATGAAGCCCAAAAATGTTTCAGCTTTTACAGCTACCATGCCTTGAACCAATTTTCCACATGACCGCCAAACTGCAGAGCCCCTGCCCCCAGCAATGTCATCCTGCCCCCTTGATAGGCATGGCCTTGTAAAGTAATCTTTCGATAGCCATCATTCAGGGGTGGAAAGTTTGCATTCGATTACTGGGTAATGTTACAATGGAGGGACAGTGTTCATTTCAGCACACACGGAACCACTGGGAATATCGGCAACTGCCCTTTAGTTGATGGAGCTGACCTCCTGGGACTCTGGTCCTACAAGGATGGAATTGCCTAGTCCTCCCCTGGAGACAAGCAATTCATTTTCCCTTTCTGTTTTTGAAGTCACATTTGGCTATGCCTCTTGAAGGTGCAAAACTAATTGGTTCTTATCACAGTTCCATTACCTCTGGAGGCAGATAAAAATTAATGCAAAGGACAGATCGGACCATCTCAGACAAGCTGGCTCAATGGGAAGTCAGCATGCATAAACCCATATAGAGTCTTGCACAATGATAAGTCCTGGAGTTCTCCAGCTTATCAGCCTGGGCTCTCATTCATTTTTTTCTACCATTTCTTCATTTTAACCTTGGCTTTCCCCAGTGCATCTGCTCTGGGGTGATTAATTCCACTGACAAAAATGCATCATGGAAAGGCAGCTTGGCACGGCATTACTAATTAGTCTCCCAAATCATGTATTCATAAATTAAAATTCTGTTTCTAGTCTCAGAAATAAATCAGATTTATTAGGTGGGGGGTGGGAACTAACATCAGATGCATTGCTGGGATATTTTCAAGTTTCTTGCTCATTTATTCACTAATTTTCAAATCATTTTCTTCTTGGCCACAATACCATGTAATGGTTGGGAAACAGAAGACTTGAGTTCAAATTCTCATCCAACAAACCTGTGTGACTTTGGACAAGTCATTTAACCTCTCTAGAACTCAGTCTGACCAGTCAGTTGGATGGGGTAACGGATGGAAGCCAGGATCTGGAGTCAGAAAGACCTGATTACAAATACTGCTTCTGATACTTATTAACTATGTAACCCTAGACAATCAAGGAAGGAAGGAAAGAAAGAAAGAAATATTGATTAAATGCCTACTACATGCAAGGCACTGGTCTGAGTGTTTTGCAAATATAATCTCATTTGAGCATCACAACTACCCTGAAAGGTAGGTGCTATTGGTATCCCCATTTTACATATGAGGAAATTGAGACAAACAGAGGTTAACCAATTTGCCCAGTCATACGCTCAATTAAACTCTCTAAGTCTCAGTTTCCTTATCTGTCATGAAGGGATAGTTAGCCTTGATGATCTCTAGCCCTTTCAACTTTAAATCTATAACCCTTCCATTGATTTTTTCATCGATGAAGTGAGTGAGTAATTAGATGATGGCCCCCAAAGGTCCCACCTAACTCTAAATAGGTGACTCTAGGATTCCATGAACTTCATTGCCCCTCTTCCAGCATTGAAATCCTTCATTGCTCTTTGACCCCCAGATTTCCCAGAGATGGGATGCAAAAACTCTTAGATGTTGTACCATAAAGGTGAACCCAGATCTAAGGTTAGTCCTCCCCTCTACCCCTTCCCCTGGATGTCATCTGTGATAAATGGAAAGACATTGCTGGTTCACCCCAAATCTTTCAGTGATGACAGGGGAGAGTAGTTCTCAGTAAGCACTCAGGTGGGCCCCCAAAGAGAAGGATGAGATGTGAAAGAAAACAATGGCCCCATTTTTACTCATCCTTGACAGAGGAAATAGCCTTACAGCTGGCTCTCACACAGTGACTCAACTCTTTGTCCCACATGTTAGCAAAGACAATAGAAACTTTGGTTTGGACTGAGTACGCAAGGTTTTATCCAAGCAACTCATTGGAGTACAATAAAATATGATCCTGCCATCAAGGCTCTTACTATCTAGGTGAGAGGCCAAGCATTATGCAAGGAAGGTGCAATAAATAAAGAACAACAGACTAACCTTTCCAATCCTATGTGTAGAAATGTGTCTGTCACTGAAGTCTCTGGTAGTCAAGGTAGGCTTCCTAGTGGAGGCAGGACATGAGCCTTGGAAGCATGGCACCTGTTGATCATCTGCCAGTAATCAGAGAGAGAAAGAAGCCCTAGCCCCTCTTTAGTCTAGGATTCTGACATTCCTGCACAACATGCCAGGTTCTGCCCCTGGGACTTTGCTTCACCTGTACTCCAAGTCTCCTCATGGCTACTTCTCAGAGGACAGCCCTGGGGCCTGCCTCCTCCTGTTCCAGGCCTCCCTGCTCTCTCTGGATTCAGCACTCTTCCTCTTAGATCATTTTGTGTGACTTGGACTATAATTTGTATTAACTCACATAAAAGATATATCCTGCCCCACCCCTGCCCAGGACAATGGAGGCTTCACCAGGGCAGGGTTTGTGTCTCCAGCACTGGGCTCCTGGCCTGTCACCTATAAGATGCCTAATCAGTGTTTACAAAATTGAACCGAATTGAGGGATGACAGACTGAGCAAAGCAGAGAACCATATATGAACACAGAGAATCGAAGGCAGTGAGGAAGAAACCAGAGGTTCTGAGGGTTGGGGGTGAGGAAAGTCTACTTTCCAAACACAGACCATTGTGTGTGCAACACAGCAAACAGGCCACTTTGGCTGGACAGAAGTGCATGAAAGGGAGTGGTGTGTAAGAGAGCTGGAAAGGGAGGCTGCAGTCAGCTGGTAAAAGGCTTCATGAATCAGGCTAGCTGGTGCTTAAACCTAGAGGTAATGGGGAGCCAGTGGAGTTTATTGAGCAGGGGAGGGACATCATTACCCTTTTGTGGATCCTGCTGCTAGAACCTCAAGGACATCTAAAAGGTTTCAGTTGGAAATAGTGCTAGTATGTTCTCATAGCTGATTTCACTTCAAATCTTGTGACTTTTTTCACTTGATACAGATGGGTTTCCAGATTAGGTTCTTGCCTTTCAGCTATAATCAGATCACCTTTTAAGTTGGTAAGAGAGAAACAGACAGAGAGACAGTGAGATGGAAAGAAAGAGAGGAGAAAGACAGAAAAAGAGATGGAGAGGGAGAGAAAGAGAGAGGAGGAGGGAGAAAGAAGGAGAGAGATACAAGACAGAGACAGATAGACAGAAAGGAAGACAGAGGAGAGGCAGAAGAAGAGAGGAGAGACAGAGAAAGAGAGAGAGGAGAGACAGAGAAAGAGAGAGGGAAAGACAGAAAGAGAGAGAGAGAGGAAGAAGGAGAGGGAGAGGGAGGAGAGATTCTGATGTAACTGGGTGATGAATTAAGGGAGAAAGAAATTGTCTAAGATGGAATT
Organism: Potorous gilbertii; assembly: GCA_028658325.1. NCBI lineage: Eukaryota > Metazoa > Chordata > Mammalia > Diprotodontia > Potoroidae > Potorous > Potorous gilbertii. The sequence goes on along the minus strand of CM053770.1, from coordinate 7,825,126 downwards.
AACTGATTTTTGTTCACACAATGGAAAACAGAAGGAAATGACCACTGAATTAGATGTGAGGAAACCAGGCTTCTAGTCCCGTGTTCTGTATTAACCAGCTGAGTGACCTCCTCTTGCCTCCATCTGCCTCACTTTTCTCACCTGTAAGAATGAGAGGCTTGGACTTAAAGACCCCCTCATGTCACTTCTGTCTTTAAAGCTAGGATCAGTCTGAAATTACTAAACAGACTTGGTGAGCCTCCCTTCTTATCTCTATCCTAAGTCATTCAGAAGGTGAACCCTACCATTTGCTTACATCCCTTAACATTGTCACACACGCCTTCATCCTTCTGAATTTAAGGACTCTGTAAAGCTTTTCTGCCCTCTGTCACTTCCTCTGAATCACTTAGAGTCTCTACATCATCTACTAATTAATAAAATATTAAATAATACAGATCCAAGGACAGATTTCTAGGGCCCAAGATGGAAGATCTCCTTCCAAGATGACACCAACCCATTCATGACTCCTTGATGGCCCCCTAATGCTGCCTTTGTGCAGCTAGTATTTCCCAGTTTAGTCACAAAGATCATGATGGATCCTGAAGGGGAAGAATTATGTTTCTGAAAGGAAAAAGACTCTGAACTGCTGGTGGTTATCAAATAGCATCATTCCCCAATATCTAAAGGAGCATTCCAATTTGTTCCCAAATGCTGATAATCAATGAAGTAACTGTGAGAAGAAAGTCATCTTGGGGTATTTGTGATGCTGTGTTATACTATGCAATATGTTAAAAGAGGGTGAGGAGATTTATTCCTAGAATGAAAATCAGCTTAGAGAGGATTGGGACAGTGAGGTTTAGGGAAGATGTTCCTGAAAGAAGGAGCTCCTAGCCTGTGCAGATAGCCAGGAAAATCAGACACTTACTGGATCCTAGTTGGTACACAATTCTGGCATTATGGGACCAATGATCAAAGACCTCCATCTGATATGGACAGGGTATGTTGACATAGCCTCCTTCTGAGTCTCCAGCCCCTTCCTGGACCATACCATGTCATCCCTTCTGTCTCCCCTTCCCTTTCCTTGTGGCTAGAAGTGCTTCCTTCCTCCCTCCCTCCTTCCTTCCTTCCTTCCTTCTTTCCATTCTTCCTTCCTTCCTTCCTTCTTTTCTTCCTTCCTTGTTGTTCCCAAAACTTTAAACCCAGTGCACTCTGAAGCCCATAGACTGGACAAAAATAGGTCTCTGCCCAAGCTCCACTTAATGGCTGGCTTAGAGTTATTATCAATAGTAACAATTTCTGTTTCCCTCCCGGCTTGATTATGTTATTTTTTTTCCTTTTGTTCGTTAAAACGACCACTCCCTGACTACTTCTTAAAGAGTTCTATTCACTCAATAAGAGCTAACTCCCTTTAAGTGAGAACTTGAATAGACCTTAGCCTAAAAAGGCCAGGGTCTCCCATTGCATCCTTGGCAGTCTCCAGTCATCCTGAGGAATATCTGGTCACTGGATCCAGATGGCTCAGGAGGAGAAAGTGAGGTTGGTGACCTTGCACAGCTCTCCCTCACTCAAAACAAAATGCAAGTCATTTCATCATTTCTCTGATGTCATGGTCTTTTTAGAAAATGAAGGACAAACACAACTGTTTCATATTCATTGAAACAATTCATCGCCTCCACCTCCTCCTCACTGGTGACCTGAATCTTTAGCTCTGACAATCAACTTTTCCCTTCTCTTGCCAAGACTCACTGCTCCTAAGACCACCATTTTCTAGCTTTCCTATTAGAAGACAAGCTCCCACTTTTGTATTTGTATCTCCAGCACTCAGCACACATTAAGTCATGAATAAATATTCTTTCTGTTTATCTCTATATCCTATGGATATCCTATGGATATGGATATGGATATGTCCTATCTGCTGCTCCATGGTAAATGGGAGCCCATGTGTGAATAGAGTGGAAGGGCAAAGACAGAGGACAAGAAAGGAGTGTGTGCAAATGGACCTATCCCAGGGGACATGAGAAATCCAAAGAGGTCACAGGGGTGGGTTTGTGACAGACCCTTTACCACTGGGTCAAATTCCTCCCTCCCAGTCATCCTGGAGGGATTGCAGAGGGTACTACAAAGAATTACAATCATTTTATCTATTTACTTATGAGCTTGCTGGAGCAACTAGTTTCCTGGAAATAAAGTACAATACTTCTTCCCCCATCAGGCTTCAGAAAAAGTAGAAGTTGTGAAGGCAGCGTGATCTGGAGTCCATGCGGCCAAGGGCTACCTGGCATAGTCAAGAACCCTAGGGCATAGGATGGCTGGTGTTAGGTCACAGATTCAGCCAATGCTTTGAGTGTTGGGCCCAGATAAAAGGAAAATTTTTGTACCAAGGCAATAGTGAAGATAGTCAGGTGGGTGGGTCCAAGTTCAATACCCATGACTCAACCATTTTGGGTAGCCATCTATGTATCCTCTCTCTGAATTCTTTGAAATCTGTTCCTCCATGATGCTCTAAGGCATGTACCACATAGACTGCATGAGTAGTCACTTAATCACTTCCCCTGAAGATACCTGTATTTTCACTTGTCCTTGTTGGTCACAATCACGTCCAAAATCAAAGTTTCCCCTTTCTCCCCAGTTTTGAAGTCACTTCCTCTACCTAACTGAAGAATGAAATTGTCACTAAGGCAAGCCAGGAATCTGCCAGCTGCCTCACTTTTGACATTTCCAGTTTCTCAATATGCCCTAAGGTTATCCTTGAAAATACACATTTAATGTTTGTGCACCAGTAATTAGCCTTCACATGTGGGCTAACAAAGGGATGTGCACAGAACTGCAAGCAAGAATGTTAGAATATTTCTGGCAATACCATCTACCATTTACAAAGAAGGTTTTATCTCCTAGTAACACATCCATGAACCCTTCCCAATAAACTAACCATTTCCCATCTGAGGAAATAACTAAAGTATAAGTGTTTACTATATAGAAATGGGGCCACAAAAGTAGGTCTCTATGCTGGGAAAAACAGTTCCTGCTCTCAAGAATCTTATATTTTAAAAAAAGGAGAAATTATTTTTAGTATATCCCAAGTTTCAACAATTGATTTACAAATAAACTTTTGGAACAAAATGCCCTAGGCAATTTTTTAAGAAGGTGAGCTATAGATGAGTGTCCAGTATGCATCAGTGAAAGGCATTTCCACTCTGGGAGTTCCCTATACCAATTAAACAAAATTAGGCTCTCTCTCTCTCTCTCTCTCTCTGTCTCTCTGTCTCTCTCTCTCTCTCTCTCTCTCTCTCTCTCTGTCACACACACTTGCACACAGTGTACCACTCCAAAAAAATTATAGGAATTAAGCAACTACTAATCAAAGCTAGTTTCTAGTTCAGTGGGGGAGACAGTTAAAGGTCCTAGAATCTAGGGGTGTTTGATTGGTTGTTAAGAAGGCACCCTTGCAAAAGCAACAAGAATCTCTAACCCAACACTTTCATTTTCCTGATCAGAAAGCTGAGGAACCAAACACGGAAATGACTCTCAGAGCCGAACTGTTCTCTGTAGTTCCCTTCCCCTCCACTCCAAGGCTTCTTCTCTAATACTAGTCCAGCAGGAGCCCCCACCCACTCAGCAAACACATGCCAAGGTGGCAAAGAAAGTGTTCTAAGAATCCAAGGAAAACATGATAGCAATCCTGGAAACACAAAGTCAGCAGCTGCCCAGAGACAGAGAAAAGGAACTAGGAAGTAAAATTTCACTTTACTGTCCTCTGGCCTACTGGCAATTTGAAGTATTTTTAAGAACATTAAACCTTGGGTTCCAGAGCTAGAAAAGACTTTAGAGATCAGCTACTACAACTTCATTTGGAAAGAGGAAACTGAGGCCCAGAGAAGAGCAATGTTGCACAAGTAGAGGGTGTATGGAATGCTGGGCCAGAATTTGAACCCAGGTTCTCCACCTCCAAATCTGGTTCTTTCCACTGTGTCACTGTTTGCAAAGAACACGGCCCTTCTCAGCACTTAAGTCACCAGGAGATGAGGACAGAAGTCCCACTCCAATCAATGTTGCTCTCAGTGTCAGAGGAGAGACAGGTTGTCATGCTGCCAGGAAAGGATCTGCATCGACTCTTCGTTGCAACGGATGGTGCAATTTTTTTTGGCATCGTTAACGAGAAAATTTTATCCATTCCAAAGTAGACCTATGACCAATATTCCTGGTCATGCAAGTGCCTGTGGAACAACAGATAGACCAACAGACAAATGAAACAGAGCAGGAATGACTGGCATGGCAAAGGGAGCGGATTAAGAATTAGTATCTGTACACAGACAGAAGACATAGATGTAAGTTGAATGTGAAAAAATGATGTCAAAAAATAAAAGTAAAGGGTGAGAGGGAAATGTACTGGGAGTAAGGGAAAAGGAGACATAGAAGAAGGTAAACTATCCCACATAAAAGATGCAAGAAAAAGATTTTACAGAGGAGGGCAAGAGGTGGGATATAATTGGGAGCAAGTGAACCTTACTCTCATTAGAATTGACTGAAAGACATAATAACATCCATACTTGACTGGGTATAAAAATCTATCTTACCTACAGGAAAGTAGGAGGGGAAGGGGATAAGAGAGGAGGGAGTCATAAAATGAAGGGCAAATTTGTGGAGGGGGTAGGCAGAGAAAAACACTTTTGAGGAGGAACAGGGTAAAAGGAGAGAGATAACGGAATAAATGGGGGAATAGGATAGAGGGAAATACAGTTAGCAATAATAGTTGTGAAAAAGTTTTTGAAGCAAGTTTCTCTGATAAAGGCCTCATTTCTCAAACATATAGAGAACTGAGTCAAATTTATGAAAATAAGAGCCATTCCCCAATTGATAAATGATCAAAAGATATGAATAGTTTTCAGACAAAGTAATTAAAGCTATCCATAGCCATATGAAAAATCCTCCAACTCACTATTGGTTGGAGAAATGCAAGGAATTGGTATCTGACCCCTTTGGGAGGACTGAAAGCTTGCAAGTTCACAGCGTGTCCCCAAGGACACTCAATATCACAGGAAGTAGCAACATAACCCACCCAGATCTTCCTTCTAGAAGTATGGTGTAGTCCAGATCTAACATCAAGTCCAGTGTCAAGAAAGAGAAGGGAAGAATGGATAAATCAAAAACAAACAAATAATCAAAAACCCTTACTATAATGAGGGTTGTTCAAGATACAAATGCAAAATAAGAGAATGACCCTAAAACATTTACAAGCAAAGCCTCAGAGAAAAACACAGCTTGGGCACCAACTTAAATAGAATTCCTGGAAGAGCTGAAGAGTTTTATAAAAATTTAATATTTTAATAAATGCAATGAGAACTTGAGAAAAAATTGGAAAACAAATGAGAATTTTGGAATATGGAATTAAAAAGAGAAATAACGGCTTGGCACAAGAGGCACAAAACCTTGCCCAAGCAACAAACTCCTTGAAAATTTGAATGGATCCAGTAGAAATCAAGAGGCACAAAGAATTATTAAAACGAGGTCAAAGGGCTGAAGGAATGGAAAAAATGTAAATTATCTCATAGTACAAAAACAACTGACCTAGAAAACAGATGAAGGAGAAAAAAATTAAAAACCATTGAACATATGAACACCATGCCCCAAAAAAAGCAAAGCCTACACATCATATTCAAGAAATCTTAAAAGAAAATTGCCCAGACCTCAGTCAGCATCAGAGGACAAAGTGGAATTAGAAAGAATCTACCAGTTATCAACTCCAAAATAAAAATGCCCAGGGACATCATGGCAAAAAGTTGGGGCTTCTAGGGCAAAGAAAAAAATTACTACAAGCAGTCAGAAAGAAAGAATTCAGGAACTGAGGGGCCGCAGTCAGGATCACATACAAGTGAATTGTCACCACTATAAACGACTTTCCAGAAGCCTGACCATATGGACTTACTGCCAAGAACTACTTACCTAACAAAACTGAATATAATCCCAGAGGGGAAAATGATCCTTCAGTAAAATAGAGGACTTCCAAGCATTCGTGATTTAAAAAAAAAAGACCACAGCTATGTAGAGACCTTGAAGGTGAAATATAAGAGTAAAGAGAAGTATAAAGGTAAACACGAACAATGACGAAGGACTGAACAGGAACAAACTTCTTGCGTTTCTCTTCTAAATAATGATTTAGAGCTTTTCTTGGACTATATTGTTTTTATCAGAAAGCTACTGTTTATATTCTTTGGCAATTTAGCAATTGGGAAATAATTTATATTCTTATAGATTAGAAAAAGTCCTCTACGTAGTTGAGGCAGGAGGTTTACAACTGAGAATCTTTCTACAAATTTTTTGCTCAATTTTTTGCTTTCTTCTGATCTTGACTGAAATATGAGGAAATGCTACACGAGTCACCATCAAAACCTACAGTCATCAAGGTTCATAGAGTGAGTTCAACTAAACAAAGACCGGGAGAGGATCTGTTATATCTTGATGATGTAAAGAATGGAAAGAGAGAGGAGTAGAAATATACAAGGGAGGAAGAAAAAGGAATTTAGGGGAAATCTTCTCATGTAATCAGGGTGCACAAATAGATATCTATAAAAACAAGGAGGAGGAAACCAAGGGACGAAGCTGACCCTTGAACTTCATTCTCATCTGCAGTGGTCAAAAGAAGAAAGAATACACACACACACATACACACACACACACACACACACACACACACACACACGGGAAAAAATACATTTCATTCAACAGGAAAATGGAAGGAAATGGGGAGGAGGAGGGAGGAAGAACTAGAGGGAGGGTAGATTAAGAAAGGGCAGAGGAGTCCAAGGCAAAATGAACTCTAAGGATGAGAATCTGAGAGGGTGCCCATAAAGTGGGGAATGAGTGAACAAATTATTGCATAGAAATGTGATGTGATATTATTGTATTGAACTCTTATCAGGATAATGGCCCACCTGGAACCTAGAAGGCTAAGGATAAAACATAGTACCTCCCTCCTGGTAAAAAGTTGTAATATTCAGAGGCAAAATGAGACTTTTTTACACATGGACAATGTGGACATTGGTTTCAATTGACTACGCTTTTTGTAATGGGTTTCATTTTTCTCATGTTCTCAATTCAGTGGGTTGGGGTAGGAACTTCAGAAGGTAAATCTTGAATGATTAAAATTATATATACATCTATATGTATATATCTGTATATATGTATATCACATCATCACACTTATATGTATATGTATGTTTGTATATGCATATGTATAGATATTAGCATCTGACCCAGTCTCTTACGTATATAAATGTACAGGCACTAAAACTTCTACGTCCTTTTTTTTCTTCCATTTTAAAAAATGCTACACTGGTATCTCTGAGATATTCGGAGAACCACAGGAAGGCCTCTGGGCTACAAGGTGGGGTCTATGTAAAGAAATTACGGAATGATTATGCATTGGAATGGCACAAAAGGAGAAGGTGCAAAGGAATGTGACCTGCCTTGGTGGATGAGGTCCTAAGATCTAGGAGCACCCTGATGAGACCAGGAAACCTGGAGTGATCTGCCCCCACGTCATTTTCCTAATTAATTGTTCTTAAAATTATTATTGATAACGATGATACTAGTAATATCTATATATAGTTTATTATATGCCAAGGGGTGTATTAATATTCAATCCTCAAAATCAGTTCTGTTTTAAAAAATCCCAGAGCCATGTGCTTTTAAGGCTGGAAGAGACTTTATTATATGTATATGTATATATATATATATATATATATATATATATATATATATATATGTAAATACACACACATATATATACACACATGTTGTTTTCTCCCCTTGATAGAATTTAAGTTCCTTGAGGGTGTCCAAGGCCTGGTATGTAGTGGATGCTTTAAGTTGTGCTTGTTAACTGATCAGTGGATTGACCTTAGAGACTATCTCATCTGAGTCCTTCCTTTTACAGAGGAAGAAATGAAAACCTACAAGATCTCCTGTATCCATCTACCTCTGGCTACTCCCTGGACCACCCTCTTAATTCTGACCTGGATTGTTGGGAGTCTTCTCATGGGTCATCTCTTCTCTCCCCACAAATGGCCAAAGCAATGTTCTTTAAGCCCAGGTCTGACTATCCTACTCTCCTAACCATAAATTCACAAATGTTCTTACTGCCACTAGGATGAGAATATGTTCTTCATTTTGGCTTTTGGAGCCCTTCTCAACCTGACTCCAACCTACATTTCTAGCTTTAGTATATAGTAATCCCCTTCCCATACTCTACAGACTGGTCAAACTGGCTTTTCTTACTGATTCTCCTACAAGATACCCACTATCTCATCTGCATGCCTTTGTACTTCCCCTTCTCCACTACACACACATGCCCCCACCAAGCTGTGTGCTTGTAATCAGTCAAATGTAAGCTCTTTGAGGATAAGGATTACATCATTCTTGTGTTTGTATATGCAGCATATACAACATGGTAAATAAATGTTTGTTAAATTGATTGGTGGTATCTCAGTTTCCTTCCCTGTAAAATGAGGATTTAGAAGTTTGGCTCCTCACTTCCCAGAGTTCTTTTGAGGAAACTAAATCTTAAGGCTATCTTAATGTGATCCAAGCCACCTCAGCTAAGAGCATAGGACAGAGACCATCCTTTGAAAATGTCCTTTGCAGGGTTTGGGGGCAAAGATAAAACATAACCTCCTAGAAGATGGAGACTGTTCCATTCGTCATGCTAGCAGTACCTAGTGCCATGCCCGGAATAGTAGGGGGGTTGAATTCTTCCTGATTGATTGGTGATTGGGGCATAGAACTAAGACTGTTGGGCTATTTCAGGCAATTTATGGGAATGTTCGAGAAATTTGATTTTCACAGAATGAATGACTGCATGCCATCATTAGGGTTGGCACCTTTGTTTTATATGTAAATACATTCAGAAGGATCCCAGCCAATAAAGCAGGGCCACAGATGGTGGCGACACGTTAGGAAGTGTAACTCGCTCATTCTCTCTCCACACACATTCATCTATTACCCGTATATGGTGCAAAGAAAGATATGTGAGCCCTTCCAAGTTTCCCCAAGTATAATTTTGTATTCATTTTTATAAACAATTAGACACATTTAATTTGGAAAATTGTTCATTTTCACACTCCAATGACTAATATGCTCATCCTCTGCCCCCAGGCCATATGGCTGTTTCCTCTACACCTTTCCTACATAGGAGAAGACTAAGGCAGGGAAGGGAAGGGAAAGCCAGCCATGGAGGAGGGATGTACAGGGAAGAGAAGCTTATGAGACTGAGGCACTGGCCAATCTCTGCCACCACAGGGGAGGACCTTTACTTCTTTCCATGACTCTAGAAGAAGCTCTAGTTTTCTTCCTTCCTTCCTTCCTCTCTCTGTCTCCCTCTCTCTGTCTCCCTCTCTCTCTCTCTCCCTCTCTCTTTCTCTTTCTCTCTGTCTCTCTCTCCCACTCTCTCTTTCTCTCCCTCTCTCTCTCTTTCTCTCTCTCCCTCTCTCTTTCTCTTTCTCTCTTTCTCTCTCTCCCTCTCTCTTTCTCTTTCTCTCTTTCTCCCTCTCTCCCTCTCTCTCTTTCTCTCCCTCTGTCTCTTTCTCTCCATCTCTCTCTCTCTCTCTCTGTCTCCCTCTCTCTCTCTCTCTCTCTCTCTCTCTCTCTCTCTCTCTCACTTTCTCATTTTGAATAGTCTATGAATAATAACGGAACAATAAAGTAGAGCTGGAATAGGAGGCATCTTGACAGTTACTCTGGATCCCTTATTTGTATATTGCATATAGACATTTTCAAAGACCCTCTTAAAGTAACATTTTATTACTTTTGCTCCTCAGAAGCCTGGATGTCAGCCACATATGCCTACTAACTAAAACCCCACCAATGATGAGCAAAGAAAAGTAAAAGAGAAAATCTTGTCTCTTTTGTCAACCTGACACCTGAAATTTATCCCCCACCTCCATCCTGAGAGGTTAAAGATCCTTGAAATCTTTGATGTTATCTGAAAATGAATAGATTTGTGGGAGAGAAATCCCCAAAGTATTTCCTACTAGTTCCTATAGTGGAACATGAACCTTAATATAGGATTATAGATATGGTTTTCAAGTCAATTCCTCACCTCCCATCAAATAGTTTGCTTGATTTGTCATGAGTCTTCCTTATATTTGTCCTTTCCTCATGTCTGCTTAAAGAAGAACACAGTTGAGAGGGACCTTGGAGGTCATCAAGTACAGCATACATGTCAACGCAAATCCCTCTACTACCTACCTGGCAAAGGCTCATTTAGCCTTGACTAAAGATCTTCAATTAGGGCAAAATCACTAAGCCACAAGGCAGCCTATTCCACTTTAAGAAAACTCAAGGTGTGTATGTGTCTGTCTGTCTGTCTTTCTATCTGTCTATGGACATGTGTGTGTGTCTGTGCCTGTCTGTGTATAAGTGTATACATGTGTGTGAGAGACAGAGAGAGAGAAAGAAGAGAAAAGAGAAAGGGGGGAGAGAGAAGAAAAGAAGAGATGAGACAGAGACAGAAAGAGAGAGAGAGAGAGAGAGAGAGAGAAAGAGAGAGAGAGAGAGAGAGAGAGAGAGAGAGAGAGAGAGAGGTTTATAATGACTTTTTTTGTCAATGAACAAAAATTGACTTTATCTCCACCCACCTCCCCAGCCTTCTCTCAACACGGTCTTTTGGACCTTGACTCTGCTGCCCAATGCACCCAATGTGTCATCTATACCTCTCAGCTTCATGCCATCTACAGATCTGATAAGCCACTAAACTCTTCAGCAAGTCATTGTTTAAAGTGTTAAGCAAAACATGGAACCAGACACAGACCCTAGGACCATTCCCCTAGACAGAAAAATTGTATAAAATTTCTTGGAAACATTTGTCTTAAGGAATCTTTTCATTTCTAAAAACCAAACCTTTCTTTGTGGCATTTATTTATAAAATGCCATTGATTCCTAATTATCTCTTTCTTTTAAAAATACAAAATTACATTTTCCTGGGAAATATTGAATGAACCTACTGTTGTTTGTGTGAACACAGAGAAGGGATGGAATAAACTGCCACCTAGAGTTCAGCTTGGGTTCAGTTTCTTATATAATGAGAAAATAACTGGACAGCGATAGCATTAAACAGCGCTGTAATAAACAATGTCACAGAAAGGCATCATGAGAAAAATCTTTTACCCAGGAGAAAGAACAGGATTTGGGGTCCAAGGACAGAAGTTCTGCCATCTACAGCCTCTGTGACTTGTTTTTCTTGTTAATTAATTTATATTTAGTTTTCATAGCCACTGAAATACTGGAGCACAGGCTTTTTACATAACACAGAAGAACACAGAAGTGTGTTCACTCTTTTTTGTGCCTTCAGAGAAATGATGGCATGACTTGCACTTGACTTTGTTTTTTTGAGTGAGGGAGGGTTGTGCAAGTCACCAGCCTCATTTCTCCTTCAGAGCAGCTAGGTGGTACAGTGGAGAAAGGACCAGTCTAGAAATCAGTAGGACCTGAGTTCAAATCTTACCTCAGACATTTGACACTCACTAGCTGTGTGACCTTGAGAAAGTCACTTAACACCAATTGCCTCATCCTAGGTCATCTCTAGTCATCCTGCTGAATATCTGGTCACTGGATTCAGGGCTCTGGAGGAGAAGTAAGGCTGGTAATCTGCACAGCCCTCCTTCACTCAAAACAAAGTCAGGAGCAAGTCATGTCACTATTTCTCTGATGGCATGGTCTTTTTGGCAATGAAGAATGAACACACACATATTTAGTTTTCAACATTCACCTCCACAAGACTTTGAGTTCCAAATTTTCTCCCCTGAAGTATTATACTGAGTTTTGCTGGGTAGGTGATTCTTGATTTTAATCCTAGCTCCTTTGACCTCTGGATTATCACATTCTAAGCTCTTCAGTCCCTTAATGTAGAATTGATAGATCTTGTGTTATCCTGATTGTGTTTCCATAACACCCAGATTCCTCCTTTCTGGCTGCTTTCAATATTTTCTTCTTGACCTGGGAGAGGCATAGGTATGGAATTTGGCTACAATGTTCCTAGGAATGTTCCTTTTGAGATCTCTTTCAGAAGGCGATCAGTAGATTCTTTCAATATCTATTTTTCTCTCTGGTTCTAGAGTAACAGAACAGTTTTCCTTGATAATTTCTTGAAAGATGATGTCAAGGCTCTTTTTTTTATCATGGCTTTCAGATAGTCCAATAATTTTTAAATCATGTCTCTTGGATCTATTTTCCTGGTTAGTTGTTTTTCCAATGACTTATTTCACTTTGTCCTCTATTTTTTTCATTCTGCTGATTTTGTTTTATAATTTCTTGATTTTTCACAACCTGCTCCATTCTAACTTTTAAGGAATTATTTTCTTCAGTGAGCTTTTGGACCTCCTTTTCCATTTGGACAATTCTGTTTTCTAAGGCATTCTTATCACTGATTTTCTGAACCTCTTTTGCTATTTGGGTTAGTCTATTTTTTAAGGTATTATCTTCTTCAACATTTTTAGGTTCCCTTTAGCAAATAGTTGACTTGTTTCTCATGATTTTCTTGCATCACTCTCATTTCTCTTCTCAATTTTTGCTCTTCTTCTCTTACTTGGTACTCAAAATCCTTTTTGAGCTCTTCCACTGCCTGGAACCAATTCATATTTTTCTTGGAGGCTTCAGATGTGGAAGCTGACTTTGCTGTCTTCTTATGTCTGTGTTTTTATCTTCCTTGTCACCAAGTAAGGTTCTATAGTTTTATTTTATTTATGATGTTTGCTCATTTCCCCAGCCATTTACTTGACTTTTGAGCTCTTTGTAAAGGTAGTTCTCTGCTTTCAGTGGGGAGTGTATGTGTGATGGTATACTGTCTCAAGCTTCAGGGATTTGTGCAGCTGTTTTCAGAAGTACTTCTAGGTAACTGCAAATTTTCAGCTCCACCCAAGACTATAACCTCAAGCAGGGCAAAGCAAGATAATTCCATCTCACCACCAGCAAAGAGATTCCTGCAATTCTCCTCTAATCAGTCACTAGATTCCCCCCACCATCTGTGGGCCAGGAGCTCCAGAAACAGCTGCCATAGAAACACCCACTCCTTCTGCTGCTATTGCTTTGGGGCTCCTCCTCTGTTATGCCAGGGCTAGGACCAGACCACACTACTCTCTCACACAGGTCCAACAGGTTTTTCTACTGACCTTCCATGTTGTCATCAGTCTTTTAGGGTCATGAAGTCTGGGAACTGCCACAGGGGCCAATGATTAAGTCCCCTGAGGCTGCTCTGGCCTGTCTGGGCTGGTACCCAATAGTGCTCCCCTCCTAGCCCAATGCAAAAGACCCTCCCTTTCAACTTTCCAGGCTGTCTTGGGCTGGAGATTTGTTTCACTCTCTAATTTTGTGACTTCTGCTACTCTAGAATTTGTTTAGAGTTATTTTTACAGATATTTGGAGGAGTTTGGGTGGGGAGCTCCAGCAAGTCTCTGCTTTTACTATACCATCTTGGCTGTCCTGTCCAGCCTCTGTGACTTTTTACAAGTCACTTCCTCTCTCTCTGTCTCTCAGATTCAATTTCCTCATTTGTAAAATGGCCTGTTTGAACAAGATGACCACTAAATCTGTGATACTGGGATTTGGAGTTGCTTCTGCTTTATAAAAACAAGTATTAGGTGTGAGATTTCTTGTTACTTATTCTTTTCAGTTTTCTGTTTTCATTTGGAATGCTTGGACTGCCCCCAGAAAGCTTCAGCTGCTCCTGAAACAATTGGTCAGATAATTGTGGTTTTCTTCCATCCCTAAGCTTGGCTTCTCTGAGGCAGAGCTCTCTACTGTTCCATGCATAAGTTATCCTGCTTTCTCCTTGAATCACAGTGACAGGGCCTTGAAAGGACACTAAGAATTTTCCACTGCCCCTGGGATCCCCTGTGAGCAATCATAATAGGTCTTTCAGATCTAAATGTGACAATTGAATGTCTCATAGCCTGGAGAAAAAAATCATCTTGCCCCTTTGGGGATTTCCATTTCTTTGATCACACCTTGTCAGAATCCCTGTGACTATTTGAGCGCTTCATAGTACAGCCAGAGGTCTGCTGGATGCATGAGCTTTACAGGGGCAGGAATCACAGGTTCTGAAGGATCAGCCCCCTCAAGTCTGCTCTGAGGTCAGCCCTTAACGGCCCCTCTATGGACTCTCTGTCTCCTGTCTCTGGGTTTACCATGTGTCTGCGTGTCTGCATCTAACACTTCAAAGCTATGATGATCCTAGAGAAATGATTCCACTTCTCTCAGACTTAATTTCCTTCCTCTGAGTAACAGGTAAAAGTCACAGACGTTCTCTCAAAGGGATGATATGATATTCAAACAAAACACTTTACAGACTTTAAAGTGCCGTCTAAAGCTGAGTTTTCATTATTAAATTAGGGTTGCTGTTATATCTCTTGGGGACGTATTGGCTTAGTGGACTGATCTGTGTTCCCCATCTTAGACACTAACTAGACCCTGGGCAAGTGCCTTCACCCCTCTGATCCTCATCATCAAAGTGGGGGTGATCATAGACCTCCCTCACAGGGTGTTTGTGAGACTACGATGAGACAATCTGTGTAAAACGCTTTGGAAACATCAAACCCCAACACTAATGAAAGCTGTTATTGTTCTTATGTTTATCATCATTTTAATTGCATATTCCTATGCCTCTTTCACGAACTTCTTGAAGGCATGGTATAGCAGACACCTGTCCTCATCCTCATTCTGCTGCTAGCAGCCTGGACAACTTGCTTGACTTCCTTACGTCTCAGTTTACTCATTTCTAAATTGAAAGTTAAGGAGACACTTCCCATTTTTAAAACTCAGGGAAATTTACAAAGCACTTCAATTCTAGCACCCCCATAGGACAGGTAGTGGAAACACTATTGTCTCATTTTACAGATAACGAAACTGAGGCATAAAGAGGTGATTTAATTTTACTCTTTGTCTCATGGCCAAGTGTGAGGCAGAGCAAGGGTTCAAGTTTAACTTTAAGATCAGTATCCTCTCTTCTCTTCTGCCTCTTTGTGATGCCCAGCTCTGAATGTCTCAGTCCGTGATACTTACCCCCTTACCTTTCCTCTCTCATTCTTGTCCACATACCCTGTTCATCCATCATTACTTTCTTCTACTCCAAAAGAAATAGGCATCTGTCTCCTCCCTGCTTCTTGCAGCTACCTGACACAGTCCCCTAAACTCACTGGTATCTTCTCCCTGTACTCTTCACTCAGCAATCCAAGCATAGACTACTTGCTGGTTCTGGTAGAGTGAGAATTCCTTTCTTGTGCTCTAGGACTCATCCTGTCCAGTTCCACTACCACTGAAAGGTCAGATACCAAGAGAGTGACAACAACATCTCCCCTCAGTGTTCTAGGGATGTCTATGAGGAGTCGGGCGGTGGGGGGTGGTGTTCTAATGCTACAGCTCACATGTCTCTACTGGTGTATTTCCCCCTGTGATGATCAGGTAAAATAAATTAATCCAACTGAGATTTTGTTTTTAGAAACAAATGTTTACTAAGGCAGTATAGGAAATACAATTCACACAAAACATCCTCCCCAAGGTCGGTGACACCGTCTCCCATCAGTACACTGGGAAAGGTCCAAGGGAAAGTTGACACCAGTGTAGAGAGGACATGTGACAAAGCAGGAGCATAGCTCCTGATTATTCTCCCCTTAATGAAGTATCCATAAAGTTCCCCGCTTGAAATGTTCTAGCTTGATGCTAGGCTTCTTGAGGAATCTCTAAGCTACCTTTCTTCTGTGTCTCTGTTTTGTCCTTAGCTCCCTGTTTAGACACTTCACTATTCTTCTAAGGACACCAATAGACAAGTATACCATTGGAAAGTCTGGAACTCTCCAAACCTCTGAAGTTCACAAGATCTTCTTCTGGCCAAGGAGTGGGGCTAGGGAGGAGAAAATAGAGGTTGACTCATCTACCCAAGTGATTCTTTCTTAGGGATGTTCCCACCACTGAGCTGGCAAAACCTCAAATGTTAGCTTCTGAACTGCTCTGATATTTTCTAGAAGACTCTTTAGTCAGTACCAATATACTTCCTGTGGAGTATCACTCCATTTCATCCACTGACTTTCAAGAACTTCTCACATCTAGCTTATTCCCTAGTTTGATGGATTGACTCAATAGTGATGTACAGACCTTGTTCATACCTAGTACAGTTAAGTGAGGTGAAGGAATTAACTGAGTGATTCAGTGGAGGTGCCCTCCCCTGATTAAGGTACAAGAGCTAAATGGGAAGGGTGAATGATTGACTCAATTGGCTTCCATAGTTATATGGATTGGACTAAAACCTGCTGAGGTCCCTTCCCTCTCTCAAATTCTGTGGTTCTCTCATTGTAATGCCTCTTCCTGATGGCTTAGACCCACCAAGACCCTTCACACTCCTGTCACTTTCTCCCATTACAATCTCTCCCACTAGACTCAGTGGAATTTGTATTCCACTCATTCCTCTGAGAGAAAACTTATTTATAGCCTAATTTTGTTTTTCACCTCTTCCTCCCACCTCCCCACCTTAGCTGAAATCTGACAGTTTTTGGACGACATCACACTCTCAGAGCTTTCACAGAATTACAAAATCCCAGAGCCAGAAGGAATCTCAGAGGCTACGTAGTACAACTCAAGCTTGGACAAGAATCTTCTCTGTAATCTATATGAAAGTGGTTATTCCAATCTTCGATGATATGACTCCCTCCACCAAGGCAGCCCATTCATATTTTCTTCCCATTAAGTCTAAGGTTCTCTCTTTGCAACTTAGAGTCATTGCTCCTCCTCTAGCAACAAGCAGACAAGTCCATTCCCTCTTTCTTATAACTTCAGTCCTCCCTCATGGGGAGAGACCCTTCTTCTTCAAACACAATGATAAATTTTCTTGACTTCCAAAATCTTCTTGACTTCTTAATACCTTTTCTGGATCATAAACTAAAATTTCAATTTTCCTTCTTTGTTTGAAATTTGCACCAAAAACACATGCTTGAATCAGACTTTGGCTAAACAAAAGGACACAGTTCTTTCTTCTCTCCTTCAGGGCAGATGCCAGTGGTAATCTCCCCCAAGGGGACAGGAAAAAACCCAGATCCGGGGCTCTGCATGCCTGTGCACCAAACACTTTCTTCTTCCCATTACTCTACTCTGTGGCTCCGTGGTTCCCCTATGGAGGCCATCAGCACCTCGGTCAGCTCTTAGTTCCACCCTTTGGGGTGGGGGGAGTTTACAAATAAGTGCTTAGAAGCATCAAGCACCTCGGCTTTATGGTACATTAGCTGTGTGCTACCATAGTCACATCACAGACCACATCAATACTAATACTGCTTGTTCCAACTCAGAGCTCCCTCTGTTAGCCTGATTGGTCCATGGTATGAAGTATCCCAGAGGTGAGGGGGGAATCTCACCTGTTAAACATTGTTTTTTTATAATTCCATATAGATCTTATATTGGAGAAGGAAACGGTAAATGATTTTAGTATCTCTGCCAAGAAAATTCCAAATGGGGTCATGGAGGGTTGTACATGGCTGAAATGGCTCAACAACAACATATATTTTATATAGACTTTGGATTGTAGGATCATTGGCTTAGAACTGGAAGCATTCCCAGAGACTATTCAGGCCATTGTCTTCATTTTACAGATAAGAACATCAAGACCACGAAAGTTGGGTGACTCAGCTATGAAGCAGCAACAATCTGATGAATGGATTGCAAGGTGAGTCATTGGTACACATTTGCATCAACACCTGTCTATGAGTTCACAAATAGATTCAATCAGGGCCACAAGAAGCAAAATGTGAAAGAGGCATGATGGATTCTGAGGGCATTAAAGTCTTCTTTTTGGCCCACCCTTTTCACTCACGGTGCCCTACTCTACTCAGAAGCTCCCAAGGCCTTCATCTGGCCCTGCTTGGGGTGCCTAGTTTCCCATTCTACAGATCTTTCTTTTTCCTCCTTATCCATTGTGACTTAAAGCTACTTCTCCCTGAAAATGACTCTGTTGAACATCCTGCCTTCTCCCCTTCTATCCAATAATTCTGGATCTCAGGCACTGGGCAGTAGTGTTCCTGGATAACTGAATCCCAAACAATAAATTTTTATCTTAGAGAGAAAAAAAATTTAATGAGAACTTTCAAGCACTTGAAATTTACGGGAAATGACAATATCTCTATAAATACACACATGCATCAAAAATCACTTCTGTAAATTCAAGTCAGAGATTTAATTACCTGGGTCATGGAGAAGTAAAGCAATTTGCCCAGGATCATACAAGTAGGATGGGAGAGAGGAAAGACTTGAACCCAGATCTAGCCTGTCCCTAAAGCCAGTTCTCTACCCATTACCCCACACCAACTCTCTAACAGGTGGCAGAGAAAGGGCTGAGTTGTTTTGATAATAAAATTTCTCTTAAGGAATTCTCTACCTTAAGAAATCACACATCTGTTTTTTTAATGAGTGTTTGATTCTTAAAAGTAACCCTGAGATGGATAGACAAGCATTCCTGAAAAGAAGATGGAAATAGGTCGCTCGTTGATACCATTCCTGGACACAAAGGAGTCTGCCCTGTAGCTGCAGGAACAGATGCAAAAAGAGGAAAGGTAGAACTGTGATCTACTGAGCTCCAGGAAGGGAATGAAAAGACACAAAGAGTTTCCTCAGAAAACCTGGGCCTCTTTTAAGTCCTGCCCACAACCTCCAGTCTAGAAGGGCCATGTGCAATTAACCTGCTTTTTGCTAAAGCCCCAGTAGCCAGTGCCTCAGTGTCCCCCAAGGGCTGGAGACAGCCTCAGAGGGGATCTGCATTCCTAGCTCTGAGCTAGATCTGAAGGCCAATGGAGATGATGCTGTTTGAGAAGAGAAGAGTCAGTTCTAAACTAAGGAGGCCCAACTCTACTGAACACAGAAAGCTGCCCCCTTGATCCAGCTACAGGACTCATTATAGCTCCCCTTCCAGAGCTCCAGGTTTCCAGCAGTAGCAGCAGTGAAATGGGCAAAGAGTGACTTATAATGCCCCTCCTTGGTTACAAACTGCTAGAAGTAAACTCGGTGACCATGGATACTGATCCTTTAGCCACGATGACTAAGAAGGCAAATTTCTAATTGCTTACCTATCCTGTTGCTTCCCATCCCTGGGGCTTTAAAAGTGGTTTGCCAGCTAATGCACTAAACTAATTAGAAAGGCTATTATGCCTTAATGTGTAACAAAGAAAACATTTTCATGTTGGCAGTGCCCTTCAAAACATGCATAATATGAGAACTTCAGGCATCTTGGAAGATTCAATGGAGAGAGAGTGCAGGGACAAAGGGCCACCTCAAGCAGCAAGTCGGAAGATGGTAGAGTAGAGAAAGCACTGACTCTGGAGCTGGAAGACCTGGGCTGTCCTAATCTGGACTCCACTCCTTAAACCCTTGTGATTCAGGGTTGCTAGTTCTCTGAGTTTGACTTCTTCCTCATATGCAAAATGAATGGTTAAGGCTAGGTGAAAATAGTAGCTAAGGTTGACTTCGACCTTTCAAGTTTGCATAGTGATTGAATTTATTGTCCTAATTTCACAGGTGAAGAAACCAAGGCCAACTCATAGCTCAACTCATACCTGGAGCATTATTGACAAGTGGTCAGCCACTCCCTACTTAAGAAGCTCCAAGAAAGGGGACCCATTGCCTCTCAAAGCAGCCCATTCACTTTCAGATAAATCTAAGCACTTGGAAGTTTTTTCTGAATGCCAACCCTAAATTTGACTCTAAATTTTATTTCCATCCAATGCTCCTGCTTTTGCCCTCTAGGACCAAATAGAATGCATCCGCTTGTTCCTCCCTATTAGGTTTTCCCCTCTCCAGGGTAACCAGCCATGGATCCTTTGGCCAATACTCTAACATCACCATCCTGGTTACCCTCTGGACATTCACTAGTATATCAATGTCCTCTTAAAACCTGATGCTTAGAAATGGACACAGCACTCCAGATGAGGTCTGGTTCTCACCTCCTATTCCTGCAGCCTGAGATGGCATGCTCCATCACACTGGTGACTCAGTTAGCCTTCAGTCCCCTAATATTTCAGATCCTGTTCATAACTAATGCTATCTTTCCAAGCTTCCCTCATCTTATGCTTGTAATGTTGACTTTTTGAACCTATGCCAAACACTGTCTGGCCTCAGTCTCCCAGGGAAAAGATGACTACACCTCTCCATCAGGATTTTAGGATACCCTTGAGGGATTGAGGGTTAATCTTAAATTCTGTCAGCTCAAACCACCA
This sequence comes from Potorous gilbertii, assembly GCA_028658325.1. NCBI lineage: Eukaryota > Metazoa > Chordata > Mammalia > Diprotodontia > Potoroidae > Potorous > Potorous gilbertii. Next base: position 7,804,913 of record CM053770.1, on the reverse strand, counting down.
TTCCAGTGCAGTCCCCTCCCATTAACCACAAGAAACGTTTCATTCAACCAATGAACACTAAATTTATAAAGAATATTTAAAGCTATAACAAAAACAGGAATATAAATGTTCCCCCCAAAACCTTGGGGACACACTCTTCCCTATATCACTTCAGTCTCTGGGTAGAGTAAACTTACACTGTACATAGCTGTTATATAGCATTGCTCATCATCAAGTCACACCCTCAGTTCCTGGTCAGGTATATCAGGACAACACCTCTCTCTTTACTCTGGGGATCAATTCTGAACTGGCTACAAGATTTGGCATGGACTTAACTCCTGGAGTCCTGGACTGAAGGGAGTCTGTTCTCCTGATCTTTTGAAACTCCAGTCTGCCCTAGGCTCCAGATGAATCTCCACTTAAGATGAAAAAACAAAGAGTCAAAGAACCAAGGCCAGGATTCATCAGCCACATTCACCATCTCTTACAGCATGGCTTCTCAATGGACAGAGGCCAAGGCCAAGGACAAAGTGGCCAAAAGTCCCTTTGGAATGCATCCCCAGTCAATTAAAAATGTTTCTCCTCGCCATTTGGTGAGTGGTGCCAGAATACTTACATGGGCTCCAAAGCTCTCCCAAGCCATGTCTATTTCTGAACATAACGATTCTTCCGGGGCAGGCCCCCCATCCTCTTCCCTGTGAGGAGTTGCCCCCGTGGCCCTCTGCGTATGCTCAGTGGCCAGTCAAGTGATTCACACACTTGGACATTAATGCCAACCTTGCTCCGACCACTGTTCTAACCTGGCAAGGTCCCTGGGGATCATGTGCTAACTTCTTCTCAGCCTTGAGCCATCTGTCAATTTGACCAAACCTCGACTTTGATGAGAAGCAGCAGCATGATGCCAGGCATGTGTCTGTAGAACCTACCTAGGAGGGTTCTTGGGAGGCTCGAATGAGATTGCACAAGGAAAGCCCTTTGAAAACTTTGAGAAATGGTCCATTAGTGCCAGTTATTGAGATAGCTTCCTTATTCTCCTGCCTTCAGACAGTGCTTATATTATTCTATATTATTAGTTTCATATGGCTTGTTGGAATTGTGATATTAAGGTTGAAGAAGGTGACAGAAAGAGAAGGGGGAACACCTATGAATGGCATTAGAGTGTCCTGAGTCACAGGAAGCAGAATGTTCCATGTTTAGCCAAACTTTGTAGGGTGAAATGAACCACCAGGTATTAAATGCCTGTTGTATGCAAGGTTTTTTAAGAGATGTTGGGGATATAAAGACAAAATCAAGGCATGGTTGCTGCCTACGTCAATTAACCCTATTTAAAACTCAATTTCCTCATCTGTAAAATAAGCTGGAAAAGGAAATGACAAACCTCTCCAATGTTTTCCAAGAAAATCCCCCAAGGGGTCACAGAGAGCTGGACGTGACTGAAACAATTGAACACCAACAGAATTAAGGAGTTTATCTTTTACTAGAGAATGCAACTGGAAAAGAGAGAGATAAACACAGGATGATTTGAGAAGCGCATCCTAACATCTGGAGGAAATCAGGGAGAGCTTCCTACAGGAGGTGTCACTTGAGACGAACCTTGAAGGAAGCCAACAGCCCAATACATAAGATGGTAATAAGAGTTGACATTTATAAAGAGCTTTAAGACTTGAAAAAGTATTTTCTCTACATTATCTCTTTTCAGTGTCCCCTCCCAAAAATAATAACCTGGAAGGGAAGTGTATAGCTCTGATTTTACATATAAAGAAACTGAGGCTGAGGGAGAAGGATTTACGCATTAAGTGACAGCTAATGGGTAGTATTCCAGTCAGGCCTTCCTGACTCAAGTTCAGTCCCTGGCCTTGGGACTGACTTCTTCTGTAAGAGGCAGAAGGGAGGTGATACTGTTCACCAGATGTAGAGGACAGACTAGACAAAGGCATGGAAGGGGGAAATGGACTGCTGAGTCAAGGTGAAGCTATAGCTGAAATGGGGAGTGTATGAAAGGGAATGATAGGAAGGCAGGGGAGGACCAGATTGTCAAGGATTTTAAATACCAAGATGATGAGTTGGCCTCCTTCCATATGGCCCAAGGGGAGCCCTGGTAGGATTCTGAGGAGGCCAGTGACTGGTCAGTCGTATACTTTATTTAGTAGAGTTATTTTGGCAGCTGTGTGGAAGATGAGCTGCCTCCCAGTCCCAGGAAGGCCCATCTTTGGGCTCTACCTGCTCTAAGAAGGCAGTCTAATCTGCTCCCATATCTGCCATGAGGGAGCTAAAAAATGCCAAACATGGAATTTTGCCATTTTCTTTGGATGAGAATCATTACAATAAGAGAGGTGAAAACAGGGCAGTGCCATAGCTTCCAGGTACCTCAAAACCAACCAACCACAGTATGGGAATGACTTCTGCAGTAGGGGCTCCTATAATTATTCCAAGCTAATGATTAAAAACTGGTACTGCCTATAGCAAAACTTTGAAGGAGCTTATAACAACTCTTCCCACTTGTTATTTCCAAAGGACTTTCAAATTGCTAATTATCTTAACCCCTCCCACATTCCTGGGACCCAAGCTGGTACCATTGTTTTGAAGACCAAGAGAAGTACAATTATAATTTGTTGAAGGCTCTATTGCAACATCATCTAAATTGACTTCCTAACCATTGCTAGCCTGTCTTTAGTCAAGGAGGCGAAGCTAATTTCATTAAAGTGTCAAATGACATTATATTGTCAGTTAGATGTCATGTGCCAGATAGATCTAATACAAGGCTGAAAATAATGTGTCGAAACTGACATCTTTGAATGCGTTTGCCATCATCTAAACAAAATGTTTACGACATTTTTTAAAAATGAATATTTAGAAACTCCCACTAAAGATGAAGGGGTAGTTTATCTATCTGGAACCAACACTACCCACACCAGCCTGGCAGGATTCCATTAGAAAACACTCACTCCATTCTCCTCTACAAAAGTTCCTTTTTGAAACAACTCCAAACTGACCTTCATTCAAAGGTTACACACTGAAAGTCTTCCTTTCTTACAGAAGCTTTTAGTTTCTTGCTTTCAATCTCAGTATCTTACCAACAAAGAAGCCTTGAATTGCAAATAAATTTTTGCCCCATACAGATATTGACAGGCAATTTAGCTCAGCCTATAATCTGTGCTAGGATTCCCCTCCCCAGTCATTCTTATACCACTAACCAGAGATCACAGAGATTTCAGATAGAGTTGCACAAGAAATGTTTCTAAATCTCAAACCAGCTTGCTGAAGTATTAAAAAAATTTTTTTCCAGGGTCACAAGATCCCCAGAATGGGCTTATTGACTCAGCTTGGAAATGCACCTCAGAGGTCATAACTAGGTAAGAATATCCTGTGCACACCGCCTGACCAGGGGTCCAAGGCCCACAGGGAAGGGGATTACATTTTCTCCTGAGCAGCCCCCTCCATTTTTATATGTTCTCCTAGCTAGAAAGTTGGCCTTTGTCTCAAACCTACCATTATAACTTCCACCCATGAGTGGCTCCTGGGTCTGCTGTCCCGGACTTTCTCAGAGCAAGGCTGATTCCTCTCTCCGGGAAGGTCTATCCCCCACTTGAAGAAACATGAGCAGGTCTCTGCCCAAGGATTCACCCTTTCTTAAACTAATTGTCCCCCATTTCTTTAGCTTGAGGACCTCTCAAATGGGCCAGTCCATCTCCTGTTTCCTTGCTTTGGCTAGACCATCCCTCATGTCTAGGGAGGACACTCATGCCTCACCTCTGCTTCCCAGAATCCCTGGCTTCTCTGAAGTTCAGACCCAAAAGAAAGCGTTCTCTGCTTTTCCCTGTTGCTCTAGAATTTACTGTGCATTGACTTTCTATAACTGTTGTGGTTACTTCTATAGCCTCCAAAACTCATAGCATACAAGCTCCTGGAAAGCAGAGACTTTGACTTTTGATTTTGTGACCCAGCCCCAGCTAGCACAGCATTTGGCACATCAGAGTGACTTAATCCTGTAAATGCTTTCTGAGTGTGATATAAAGGAGCCATGAACCAGCTTTCTGTGTGGCCCTTGGGCGAGGGCTTCCATTTTCTGGGCTAGTTTCCTTCTATATAGAAAGAGGGGGTCAGGGACTGGAAAAACTCCCAGGTCCCTTCCAGCCCCAAGTGGATGATTCAGTTTTCATGTCTGGCAGAATAAACCAGACTTCCTTCACTCAGTAAGCATCCACTAGGCACCAGGAACAGGAAAGCAGGAAAAACTACCCTGTTCTCAGGGAGTCTAGGATAAACTGAGCCCTGATTCTGGCAGCAAATGGTCAGATGCCTCTAATGTGTGATAACCTACATTCTCCTTTTGGGAAGTACTGATACACTACAGAACATTAAACTAAAAAATAGTTTATCAAACAACCTTAGCTCACTACAGAGTCCAAAGGCCTCTGCTACAGTTTGGAGCAACCCTGCCGCCCCACACCCCAGTAGTGTGCCTAAGGTCCTTGCCAGCATATGCTGTCTTCAAGGTACATTATTTATATTATCTCCCTTTAGCCCCCTTAACAATATGGTGAATGTGGGTGGAGACCAAGAGCAGGCCTAGACATGTCTTGGCTTATTAAAGCCCCTAACAGTGGATCTTTGCCTGTTTTGTGGACCAGGTCTGGGATTCCATGGGTGGGAGGAACTGCTGGAGAAATCAGTCAATCAAAGTTCCTCGGTATTTGAGAGGTGCGGGGGGCAATGAGGGGCACAACCAGCCTTTGTGAGGGGCAGCTCTGGGACTCCAAGGCTGGTTCTTTACCCACAAAGTCAAATGACCTCTCATTTTCCCACTGATGTCTCAGTTTCCCTTTCCTCAGCCAAGTTGTATAAGGCTGCCATGACAAGCCTTCCTTGGGCATTAGTTATCAAAAGTCCATTTAATATAGCGGCACATTCAGTGGAGGGCATCGCAGCCAATCACAGATGGAAGAACTTGTCAGTGTGGTGGATAACATCTGCCCAGCCTTTGGTGACAAGCCCAGTCAAGCAAGAAATTGCTTTCTTTGGTGGAATTCATCCCCATGAAATTGCTAGAATCTCTTTGGAAATCAAGATATTGAATATCCACTGTTGGAAAAAGCATTTCATCTACAATTATTTCTCACTTATTAACTGACTCACATATTAACAAGAATGTCATGAATTTGTTGCATTTTGTGGCTTTTTCAGTTACCTATTCCAGCCTTTATTTATTCATAAAGGTTTCCTTTCCTGTGAATTGGTACCCTTAATTTAGTACCCAGCTTAGCCCAGAGGCAGCTTTGAAAAGGGGTCCACAGAGGTAGCCATGAATTCTCAGAAAAACATTTGTTAGTTTACAGTGTTTATACTTGAAGGAAAAAAAATACCTGATAAAATTACAGAAGTAAACAAGATTTCCTTTTACTTCTTAATTAGTAAACTTAAAGAATATTCTGCTTTTGACCAGAATTCTCATCTTGGGGATATTACCTTTAGTTAAATAAATAACAGGTATCTTACATTTCCTTCTCTCTCCTGTGAAACTTGCTAACAATGTCACACCTATCCAAATAGTCAAGTGTGTGAGTGTATGTGAAGGAAAAAACCCTCAGGAAGAAACAGAGCCAAGTGAGTTCATACATTTGGAATGTAAATGGCAGCCTTGAGATCTGGGTTAAAACCTTAGGCCAAGCTAGAGTCAGAGGCAGACCCAGACCCAGGTAGCATGAAGGATTCTGAGTAATGTCCTTCACAAACATAATTCCCAGGATTGAAAGCCCATGTACTATCCACATTCCTTTATCTTTAACCCCCATTTAGAGGTTTCTATATTAGCAGTCCTGTACCTCTAAATTTCTTCTGGAATACAACCTAAACTTCTTCATTCTGCATTTAAAGCCCTTTATAACTGATTCATTAAACAGTACACATTGTTTAAGTGTCCACTGTGGGGCAGACATTGTGCTGGGCAGTCCAGTTCTTTCTCCTTCATTTTTAAGAGGTCCAATGATATCACAGGATGATGCATTGCCTTTCCAGTGAATTGAATTTCAATGAGACAGAGTTGCAAAAAATCATCAGCTTTACTCTCTCTTCAAGACTCACTGAAGTCCAGTGGCAGGACAAATGTCAAGACAACTGGCAAAGGCCTGGTGTGGTGCACCTTGATGTCTTTGATGTCTGACCAAGGTCTAAGCACTCCACAGTGACTGCTTCACAAAATCGCCTTCATGGCTGTTGGAACAAGTTGTTCTCATCCACCCACCTGCCAGGAGAAGTCTTCACTTGCCTGGGGTAGAGACCACCCCCACCTCGATGATGGGCCGGTGGCCTGTCAGTCATGCTCAACCTGGTTTAGCCTGTATGAAGAGATGATTTACCAGGGTGTGGCCACTGTGCAGACTATGGCTCCTTGGAGACACAGATGAGAGTAGGGTGACTGGTTGGCATCAAAGGTGGATGAGCACCACTCCAGAGGCATGGTCCTCCTTGAACACTCATACACCCCACTGTGCTAGAGACACAAGACAAAAGTGAAACAAACAGCCCCTACCCTCAAGGAGCTTACATCCTATTGGGGAAGAGAACACATACATATATCAGTATATACAAAATACCTTCAAGAAGCTTATGTTGAGGGAAAGATGGATTGATTTTTATCTCTCTAGTCTCAGAATATAGCACAGTGGCTGACACATAGCAGGTCCTTAAAAGTACATGATGTTGGGATAAATCTAGAACCTGCAGCAGCAGCCCAGGTAATAGTCAGGGAAGTACATTTCCCAGTCTTTATCTTAAACTCCCAACAAGTCACATCTCACATAATCCAGTGTAAAGTTGAGCAAAGAAAGTAAGCTAACCAAAAGAAGTGTGATGTGATGCCAAGTGTTTAAGAAGGAACATGGAGGTTGGTGTGGTGAAAAAAAAATGGGTAGGGTAAATACCCATGATCACAGAAATTGGAGGCAATAACTAATGGACTTTCAGAGAAGGAATTTCTATTGTGAGGGAGAATCAGGCACAAACACTCACTGAGATATCTTGTGGGATAACCAAAGCCCAAGAGATTATATGACTGGCACAACGTAACTTGATGTCAGGGCTAGAGTTGGAACCCAGGTATGTTGACCTGGAACTCAGGGCTCTTGCCATTATGACACACTGCATTTTAGAATTGGGTCAGAGAGACAGAAAGAGACAGAGACAGAGAGAGAAAGAGAGAGACAGAAAGAGACACAGAGGAGAGACAGAGAGACAGACAGAGAAAGGGAGAGAGAGAGAGACAGAGACAGTAACAGAGACACAGAACCTTCATGAGTCTTCTCTGACAGTTCCCTGGTTGTTGGAAATTTGGAGAATCAAACATGACTGCCACATTTCTATAGTACAAACACTATTAGGAGCTATTTCCTCCAGTGACTTCCTAAAGAAGAAAGAGCTAAATAACCATTTATTCACCAAAGTCTGATGCTAAACACTAGGCATATATGATCTCATGTGTGCCCATTTCTTTTCATGGGCATTAAATGTCTCTGAAACCAGCAGAATTTGAGCACTGGAGGGCATGGGGAGAAGAGAACAGGATACCCAAAGAATCCGCAGGAAGAAATGCTTTGGACAGATACTTATTTTGGTGGTATTCATTGTGACTTAAACCTTTAAGTGATAAAAGGAATGCGTAAGCGCAGATAATTGCTGAGTTAAATTAAGGTGGAAACTGGATAATTATTGGGTTATTCAGTAATTATTTTGTCTCTAACTGATGCTATGTTGAGCACAGACTTTTTGTTGCTTTAAAGTCCTGCATAGTTGTACCACCTTTCCCAGCATGCTTTTTGTCTGTGCAACTTTAGTTCTTACATAAGCAAAACAAAGAACTTCTATGCCATCAGAGGCAATTGTGCATATCAGAAATATTTCAGAGGATTTTTAGTTAAAAAGAACAGATATGAAACAACTGAAAAAGATCTGACAAAAGAAAGAAATGATCATAAAATTGCTGATACTTTTATACTAATGAGGGAGACTATCCATGTCATCTTTGTGTGAAGGCACTGATCAAACACCTTTCACGTGAAGGCTATGCTTATCTCCTCAGTTTCTGTGGCCTGTCCTCCAAAGTTACCACGTATTTATTTTGGGTGTACCAATATACCTTTCTTCTTGATGTCCCAACCCATCAACTGCACTTTTGGTTATTGAAAGTAGCCATGAACTGTTTCCTTCTTCAACTAAATGTCCTGTGTACTTCCCACAGACACAGAAGACCAAATCTCAACTGGATGCTCACTTGGAGGATTAGCTACAGCCCCACCCTACACTAACCCTTGGACTCATTATCCTCTTGTTCGGAGGCCATCCAATGGTCTTACCATCTTCCCTGCATAAACCTACCCTTTTCATCTGCCATGACTTGAACTTGATTATGAGCCTCCCTTGATATGGCTCCTCCTCTGATGGGTGTGTGAGTTCCTTGACAAATGTCTATTTTTATCTCCAGAATGTGGTCCACTTCTTGGCACAGAGTATGTGTGCAATCTCTTCCCATTAGAATGTAAGCTTCTTGAAAGGTAGATACTGTTGCTGCTTTTTCTTTCTATCTTCAGACAAAGAATAATGCCTAGCACAGAGCAGATGTTTGTTAATGCATTGATTGGTTAACTACTCAGGTATGGGTTGCTTTGTATCACCTGAAATGCCTCACTCTTTCCCACCTTCCTGTTTTGTTTTGTTTTCCCCATCATTTCCTATGACCTTCCTCCTTTTCACTTCGGATTCTTTCCTGTCTTTTAAAGCCCAATTTATATGTATCATGTATCAAGAGTTAGACTGGGGCCATCTTGTCCAATATCCCCATATTTTATATATGAGGAAACCAAGGCATGAAGGAGTTAAGTGACAATGTCCTGGGTCACATGACTAGTAAGTTTCTAAAGGAGAATTTGGATTTGGATCTTTTGAACCACAGTTCCCTATCCAACTAGCTTCCTCCCAAATGTCATTTCCCACAGAAAGTCTTCCTTGAACACTCACCCCGTCTCAGGAACAACTCTACCCTCTGCCCGCCTCCCAAGGTGCTCTATTTTACACCTCTCCAATATATTTGTGTTATATGGAGCACTGTGGTCATCTCTGAGGATTCCTTAACCCTCTCCCCACCATGATCTGTGTGCCTGACAAGGGAAGGTACTTTGTACTTATCCAAACTTCCTTTGTCTTCAGGGACCTCAGATAGCACTTTACACAGAGTAGGGACTTCATGTTTGCTGAACTATGTCCTTAAGTTGATATTAAGATGCTTTCAACAGTGTATCAGTCAACATATGCTTTGAGTTGATAAGGTATTACTGCCGGTTCTAGGTCAACCGGACACTCTGGTCCAAAGGGCTACAGATATAGTCAGTTACCATGGAACAGATTTCCCAATGATTGGAGGGAAACTGAACCTGAAAAACACAACTTACTTTTGAGAGCAAGTCATTTGGAACAAGAGAAATATCTAGGGGGAAAAAGTAGTTTAGGTCCATTTTTTTCTTTTAAAGAGTTTTACTGTAACCAAAATCCCCAGAGGTATGACAGTATAAACATAAGGTGTAAACATGATATCTCACAACTAACTTTTATTTGAATTTCCCAGAGGAATGGACACTGCTTCAAACAAATGAAAGGACCAGCAAAAGAAATTCAGTCAGTGAGGTTGTGCCCAGACCAGTCATTACGTATGAAGATATTGATACCCTACTCAGTTTCCTCTCCAATTTTTTCATTAATCCCATGATTCCTGTCCTAAGACTAAGGATGACATAACATTATTGGAACCACTCTTTGATGGTGAATTTTTCAAAGTCACAGTATTAGATGGAAACAGTACATTAGTTATTTACAATGTGTAATGCCCAGAAAAAGGCCATGTTAGCAAAAAATAATAATAGCCAAAAGCATATTCCTAAAGCATGGCGCCATCTCTGCCACAGAACCATATATAGCTCTTTTGTGGAAATCCTTCCGGACGAAATTGCTGCCCTATGTCATTTTCCTCATCCCCCGGTGATAGATGGAGTCCATAGTGAGATAATAGTGATGGCGGTAGCTAGGACTTGGATGTTTGTAAAGCACTGTACAAATGTTATCTCGTTTAATCCTTACAACAACGCTGGGAGGCTTGACATGATTTATCCCCATTTTACAGATGAAGAAACAGAGGCAGACATAAGTCAAGGGCCATGCTCAAAGCCACACAACCAGTAAGTGTCTTGGCTGTGTTGTAACTCAGGTTTTCCTAACTTCAAGGCCAACATTACACCTGCTGGGCCACCAACATGGAACTGAAAGGAGTGGAGGAGCATTTAGTAAGGCCTGGAACTTAGTTACCAGGTGGTGTTCTCTGCACTGGGGTTACTAAGAGGAAAGTGAGCTGGTCCTTGCTCCTAACAAGCTCACATACTGAAGGGAGGAAACAACACAGACTGGATTCAAAGAGCTCAGCTGCAGAATGGTTGAGTCCCCAGGGTGCTGGGACAAGGTCAGTGGCATGGCCCAGGCTTTCTTGGATGGAACCAAAGATGGTAGCTGTCTCCATCACAACATCACAAAAATTGGATGAGTAAAAGATTGGAGAACTAGGACCTCAAAGGCTACTGCATTAGGCCCCCTTACGTGAGGACACTGAGTCTCAGGGAGGTAGAGGGACTTACCCAAGGTCAGACAGTTAGTACGCTCAAGGTTGAACTCTGAAAGGACTAGCCATTCTCCTCCTTTCTTCTAGACAGGAATGCATCAAGAAATCTCAGGCAGGTGAGTAAGTATCTAGTAAGAGATTCTCTGCCATCCTGACTAGCTGAACACCAATGACTGCTGTCTTACATACAAGTCTTCATTCAATTATTTAGCAAGAACTTTCTCAGTCCCAGCTGGATCCATGGCACCATGCTAGGCACAGGGGACACAAGGTCTGGGCCAATAAAACATCTCCATGGAGAATTCAGTACCAAGCCCAGACAAAGGCAAATGTCTGGCTGAATTGGGGGCCAGTGTGATGGACATTCTCTTTATCAACAGATGCTCTGTTCCAGAATGAAGCTCTGCGGGGCTGAGAAAATACTGTCCTTGGTTTTGTGGCCCACCCTGCTGCGCAAGGCCCACCTTGGGGACAACTGAGCCCCTCCATTCATCATCACTTTGCCACACCCACAAAAGCCAAAATGCTTCTCCTTCCAAGAGGAACATTTAGCTTTCTGTTACTAACTGAAAGAACACTTCCCCAGCAACAGGAAAAGCTGAAAAGGACATCTATTTTTAAAAACAAAACGTGAAATGCTCAGCATTTTGCTGGTTTGGTGACTCTGAAGGCACATAAATCACAGCTGTCAACACAGGGTGCCTGCCTCACCTCAAACCATAGGTTTGAAGAAACCACAGCATGACTTCATTCCACTTTTTCATGAGGGGTTCTTTGCCTGGCCCGAAGTCAGAGTCTTTTCTTGAGACTTTGCTACCTTGTTAGAAGCTCTGGATGTGGAGTGCACTCTGAACACAAGGAAGGGAGGGCGTGAGGATGGGAAGAGAATTCTTTTCCACTGTGGGACGAGTCATTCATTGCAGAACCAATCCCAAGTCAGAGGAAGAGCTTTTGATGACTATGATGAACTACAAGCATGACGGATATGGGGAAGTGACTCAAGGACAAACAGCTATGAACAGTTGGGTCTGCCTGATCCAGGGATTCTGAACCTTCTTTGGGTCATGGACCCCTTTGGCAGTCTGGGAAAGACAATAAAGCTCAGCCTAGAATCCTGTTGCTGAGCACATAAAATGAACTATATTAATTAATTGCAAAGGAAACTAATGATGAGTGAAAATAGAAATGTAATTTGTATTTATTTATTTATCTATCCATTGGTTCATTTATTTATTTATGAAGGAATGAATGTGTATTTATTACCATCTAAGTTTCAGAACCCCTGAAATTGCTCCAGGTTAAGAATCTACTGTCTAATCCAACATCCTCATTTAAGAGATTAAGAAACGGATGTTAAGAAAAGTTAAGACATCTATTCATGGTTAAGACAATTACCAATCAGTCAAAAACCAGACAACTAGAAAAGGAATTAAAGCAATCTAGGACTAGATGCCAGGCCTTTGGATGGCCGGTTCAATGTGTTTCCCAGTGGCTTCTCCATAGCCACATTCCTACCATCTTGCCCCTGTTACAGATGACTAACAATTCTCCAGCCCTGCCCCCAACATCATCAGCTGAGGCAGATGAATAGACCAAGTTAATTTTGCAGGGTTGTTACACTCTGGTCTGCTCAGCTCAGGAAAACGGGGTTTCCAAGGCATTTTGTTTTATCTCAGGAGATGAGATGGTCAGACATGGACAAAGCAAGGACAGCCTCTGATTTCAGACTTCTGGGGAGGAGAAGGAGGAAAGGACTTGAAGCAGCCACTCACTTCCATCTCTCCTAAGGAAGATCAATAATGGGAGACAGTTTTTCAGTCCTGAAGCATCAGGCATTCTGATCGCTGCTAAGAACACCCCATGCCAAGAGAAGGGGCCCAGCAGGCTCTGTCACTACTGACTTGCTCCTTCCTCCTGGGGAGAAGAAACTCCTCTAAAAAACAAATGCTGAGTTCCTAGCCTAGTTTCCTCAATAGTTCTTGCCCCTGGTAAAAACATCAAAAATGATTATTCTCAGATATTCACAGCTGAGATCCTGGAGCTCACTGAGATGATTCTTTCCCACCAGGCAGACCACTGTTCCTCCCTGCCTGGCCATCCTGTGACTCTTGTCTATGCCTTCCCATGTGCTCGTTGCATGGGATCTACCCAACATGCTGGTTTTGAAAACAATAAATGACAACAAAGACTGTCTTCAAATAATGGACCAACAGGCTATAAATGTAATATTGCTTTTGTATTTAAAATCTGAAATTGATTTTGACCATGCAGGCATAACCAACAAAGCCTTCTCTTTTTTTTTTCTTTTTTTTACTCCTGCTCCTTCTAAACTGCAGGTGACCCAAGCTCTTAGTCCAAAGAGTTACCCTCCATCTGGGTGGTGTAAACCACTTCATCCATGTGCTGGTCTTGAGCAGACCTGTTAACTGGGTGACGGGAACTGGCTTTTCCCACATACAGGAGTTAGCTTGTCCTCCCTGACTGTGCCACAGTTGACCCAGGACACTATAGTATCCAGTCTGGACACAAGCCTTAGTGAGTACACCTGTGTCAGTTCTCTGGTGGTCGCTGGGTCTCATTGGCAAGCCTGTCTCATGCTGTCAGTTTGTTAAGAAACTAGAGGTGATGGAATGGTCCCATGAAGGAGCAATAGCCAAAGCCCTCCTTTGGGGACATCCAACTTTGTCCAGACATTAAGGCCATATATGGCAAGCATCTCTTTGAGTACCTGGTTTCCTTCCAAGCTAATCTCTAGCACCCCCTTCTACATGTAGCCTTTCTTATTTGCCCCAGATGTTCATGCCCTTTGTCCCCCAAGCAACTTGTGTTTACTCTGGATAGAATAAGAGCTGGAATTTACATATTCCTGGAAAGTTCATGAACAATTTTTACCTAAGGTCTCTCATCAATAACTCTTTGAAATAGGCGCTATTATCCCCATTTTACAGATTGGAAACCTGAGTCTGACTTGCTCAGGATCCCCAGGCCTGAGGCAGAGCTCAAACTCAAACCTTTCTAACTTCAAGTTCAACACTACAAGCTGCACTGTTGAGTTGCCTCTGTATATGCTGAAGATACTTACTAATACATATATAAATATGTCATTTCCTCATCAGAAGGTGTACTCTTTCATCACAGGGGCTGTTGGGGTTTTTTTTTGTATGTAGGTAGCATGTAACACAGTACCTGGCACACAGTAAGGCTTAATCAATGATTCTTGATTGATCTTATGGGTTCTGTTTCTCTGTCCATCTAGTGACATCCATCAAGAAGGAGCACCATGACAGCTGGTCATGCTCTTCTCTCTTTTCCACCCCCTTCATCCCACTCTAGCGGTAGTCCTAGGATGAGGTCCTTTCCCTAGGAACTTGCCTTCCCTTCCCTCCTACATTCTGGAGACAAGGTAATGCACTCTTTGGTTTCTCCCCTTATGTTTACCTCTTTCTTCCCCATTTTTCTGGAGGCCTTTTTCAATGTCTCTGACGTAAGGTCCTAATCCTGACATCAACTGGTAGTGCCCGCTCTGCACTCTCAAATGACTTTGTGTTGACTCCCTCTATGGATGGAGTTCCATTGGTTATCCCATCCATTTCATTCGCTCAATAAGCCTTTATTAAGCACCTACTACATGCTAGCTGGTGCTAAGAGATTCTAAAAGTTTTTACCTTTCTGGCAAAAATTGGAAATTGAGGGGATATCCATCAAGTGGAAAATGACCAAACAACTTGTAGCATATGATTGTGATGGGATGTTATTGTACTATAATAAATGACAAAGGAAATGATTTCAGGAAAACCTGGGGAAACTCATACGAACTAATGCAAAGTGAAGTGAACAGAACCAGGAAAACACAGTACACAATAACAGCAATACTGCATGATGATGATCTGTGAAAGACTTAGCTATTCTGATCAATACAATGATCCAAGACAATTTCAAAGAACGCAAGATGAAAAATCCTACCTACCACCAGAGAGAGAACTGATGAATTAATTCTGAAAGCAGATTGATTGAAGCAGAATTTTTTTCACTTTCTTGATGTTTTTTCTCAGCATAGTTAATATGGAAATAAGTTTTACATGACCTCATATGTATAATGGGTATTGCATATTTTACCTTCTCATTGGGTGGGGGCAAGGGATAGAAGGAGTAAGACAATTTGGAACTGAAAATAGGAATAAAAAATAAAAACATAAAAAAATAAAAGTTATTTCCTTTTCTCAGGTAAAGGGACTTTTTGACTGAATGGATCAGAAGAACCCAGTGTGAATAAGGGCCTTCACACCTCTTTAAACAGAGCCATGGGGTGAGACACTATTCATGCCCTGAGAAATCTGTATAAAAAAGGATGTGCTTTCTCAGAATCTGTTAGGAATTCTAAGGGCTGGAGGTGGAAAAGAAAGAGTGGGTTCTCCCTAACTAAGACAAGAACTAGCAGCTCTGAGGCAAAGAAGGGAGAAAGGTGGAGGGAAGGAGGAAATGCTCTATAGGTATACCAAAGCAGGAGACCTAGGCTGATGTCATCAGATGTACCCACCTACTCATTTACAGCGGGGAAAATCCAAGAGAAAGTCTTCTCTTTCTCCAACTTCCCCTTCCAGTGCCTGTCTAGCCACAGAAACTATGATATAATCTGTGATTTCAATCTCTAAATGTTTCCAGTAACCTCAGATTCTGACTCAACTACAAAGAGGACAGGAATTACCTAGAGAAGATATGAGAGAATAGTTAGGTAGAGAGCTCAACTTCTGACTAAATGTTGGAAATTCTCCTAACTGGGAGCTTGAAGCAATCACGGTTGAACTCATAAACTTTTCTCTACAATAAACTCCCCAAAGTGACAAAGTAGAGACCTACATGTATCTCAGGGAGTTATTGCCTACAAACTTAGAGAGTTGCAAGGAAGACCCTTTATGCTTCAAGAGGTTCAGAGGATGTTAGATTTCCCATCATCCCATGGGTGGCTTCAAAGTATCCTCCAGGAGATTCCTCCATCAACTGATGATGATGTCTCCACAGAGAGCAAAGGACAGACTGGATATACATTGGTGGCTTCGCAGGAAGCCTAGGAAAGAATCTAAATCTTGTTTAAGGGGGCCTGAGCTTTTCACAAAGGACTTCTGGCCCCCTCAAGGTGTGACTTAATGCTTTGCCATCTGCACCTCAAGGTTTGAGGTCACCTTCCCCCTGGGCTCTGTGTAGACTGGGAGAGTACATTACAAACTTTTGGGTGGGTATTTTATACCAACCATTCTGTGTGTGCATGTTCATCCTTCATTGCTGAAGAAGACCATGCCGTCAGAGAAATAATGACATGACTTGCACTTGACTTTGTTTTGAGTGAGGGCGGGCTGTGCAGGTCACTAGGCTCACTTCTTTTCCATTCTGTATTATGTTAGTGAATACCCCTTGCTAAAAGCTACTCAAGGCTGGCTAACTAAATTAATGACACCAGCAAGTGTGCCTTCACCCCTTAGCCCATCTCCAGCTGCTCCAGGCTCCTCAAGCAACATGAGGGGAAGAAATAGTCTTGTTCCAAGGTCCAAGACTCATCTGTCAGATTGGGAGTTAGAGGAAGGAGACTCAGAGCTTTCCTGGGCTATATTTATGTTTAATTATGTTTGCATGACAGGTCCCTCTAAAAGAACTCAATCTTTTGGGAAGGGACCAGGGAAGGGACTCTCTTAATTGAGTTTCTGTATTTCCATCCTCCAGTACAGTGTCTGGCACATGGTAGGCCTGAGTAAATGCTTTCAATTGAATTGATTTGGAGGCCAGTTTGTCATTGAAACTGTCCTGAATCTCCTTAAGCTCCTTTGAATGTCTTCCCATGTTTTACTTGGCCTCAAGAGAATGGGGATCCTTGCCTGTAGTACTGATGGGCGTGTCATACCCGCTCCCAGAGTGCCTAGCACCATGCCTTGAGCAGACCAGGGCTCCCTAGATGTTTGCCAATTTCACTCTGTGACTAGTCTAGCGATAACCTCAATGTCAGAGGCATGGCAGTGTTCCTTCTTGGGCTCTTCTCATTTCTGATCATTTTCCCTTGGGTCTCCATTTGGGATCAATGAAAATCCTGAATACAGAACAATCCAGAAATTAAAGTCTCAGGCTGGACGCCCAGATGACAAAGCTTTAAGTCACTAGCCTGGCCTGTTAAATATTCATGCACCTCCTTCTCTGTTTTCTTTGTTTCTAGGTTGGAACAGTATCTTTTTCCAGGCTCCTGGTTGTCTCCAATATCTCTTGCTTTTTTTTTTTCCCTTACTGTTCCAATACTATTTCTAAAACGTCTCTCCTGAGCATTACCTGGAAATCATCCACATAGCCCTGCCATCTTTGACAACTTTTCCTTTGGCTATAATGAAACTTTCAAAAATATCCTAAAGAGGGGCTGAGACAACACACTGAAATGGGTGTCAGAAGCAGACCCTGGGTTTGAATCCTGCATCTCTTGGGGAATGTGACTTTGGAAAAGTCACTTATCCTCTCTGGGCCTAAGCTACAATGAAGAGGTAGGGCTGGGTGACCTGGAAGATACCACCTTCCTCCTTTTACAGGCTGGGACTGAGGGAGACAGTGGCCCTTAGCACTTATGCCAGCACACAGTAGGCTCTTCATAAATGCTAACTGACTGACTTGACCAAAGTGACAAGGGGAGCCAGCCCCTGAGACAGCACTTGTAAAAAGATATCTTTACACCGAGCTTAAGGTTCACAAGGCATAATATTCCATAATGTGTATGTAATGAGCCTATTAGACTATGTTCCTTTTTAACAGGAGGATAGACCAAGACCCAGAGAGCTTAAACAGGCTGCCTGAGGTAAGGAGCAGAAGAACTGGGAGCTCACCTCAGGCCTCCTGGTTCCAAACCCAAGGCCCTTTATGGTTTGGTAATATCCTGTTTAATTTGGGTGCTTCCAAGGAGATCTGGCCAGTCCTGTTCCTTTGGGCACAAAGAGTATACACGGACATTTTGTGCAGCTCTGAGGAGGCTGCCTATATAACAATGCACCAAGAAGAATGACCATGAAAGATAGAGACAGAGAGAGAAATAAAAAAAGGAGAGAGATGAGATAGGGGAGAAAAGAGAGCAGAGGGACAGAGACAGAAACAAAGACAGCGAGAGAAGAAGAAGAAGATGAAGAAGAAGGAGGAGGAGGAGAGGACAGAGGAGGGAGGAGCCAGGGAGAGAAGAGAGAGTTTTTGCTGGGCACACAACAGACACACTGCTTTATATTTTTTAAGCCCGAGGATCCCACAAGCCGGTTTCAATGAGGACCCCTTCTAAGAGGTCATAGATCTGCCCCCTCTCCAGACTCTCTGGGCCCCTCACCTGGGGCCCATTGGGTTGACAATGGGAAAAAACCCTGCCTGAGGGGATGTCTTAAGGCCAGCCTGGAGCACCAGGGTTCCTGAGAGGTGCTCCTTTCCAGGGGGAGAAGCCAAGGCCTAGAAGGTTTTCTGAAGCCGCAGGTGAAGGTGAAGCCTGTCCCTCTGCCAGCACAGGGTGATGGGGAACGTGCTGGCTGTGGAGTCAGGAGCCATCAGCAGTGGAATCCAGCGTTAAGCCTGACTGACTGGGGACACTGGACAAGGGATCATTCCTTTCGGAGGTTCCAGTTCCTCCCCTGCAGGGGGGCTCCTTCCCCCCCAACCCCCCATAGGTCTAGGACTGGAAGGAGCCCCAGAGGCAACCACACCCATTTTATAGAAGAAGAAACTCTCAGAGCTGGGTGTGGCTTGACCTCCTGACTCAAGTCATCCTGTGGCTGGATGTTTTAAAGTAAACCTCCTGATTTGTCTACTGGCTGTCTCTGGTACACCCTGCTCATCTTCAGATTAGGGAACTGAGATCCAGCTACATGCCCAGGGTCACAGAGACAGCAGGCAGCAGATTCTGTGTCTGAACCCAGAGCCTGGGATTCCATGGCCATTGGTCTTTCTGCTAGGTCATTCATTGCTTCCCTTTACCCCCTCTACGCTGGTTTCTGGGAGACTTTCTTTGCTTTTTCCCTGTTCCCTGGAGGGCTTTGAATTGCTGAAGTTATCTGACCAGTGAGTTGTGGATGAGTCAAATGTTATTACAGGAATGTTATGGTAATCCTTTCTGTAAATCTTCAAGCATGATATGTTAATGCTAGTATTTTTACTCCTTCATGGGACCAGATTACTGTCCACGGTTATGTACTAATGAGATAAAGAGAAAGGAGAGAAGAGAGGAGAGGGCAGAAGAGACAGAGACAGAGAGAGGGACAGAGACAGAGTAGAGACAGAGAGACAGAGAGAGAGAGAGAGACATAGAGACAGAGAGATGGGAGATGTAGCTGTTCACCATCACCTGGGCACCACACATTCTTCCTCTTTGCATTCCAGCTAGATGGTGCAGTGGGTAGAGCAGAGCTAGGAAGACCTGAGTTCAAATCCCACTTCGCCACTTCATCGCTAGGTGACCCCTACACAAATCACTTCATGGTTTTGTTCAGTCTCAGTTTCCTCATCTTAAAAATGGGAAGCATAATAACCCCTACCTTAAGGGTTATTGGGAGGATAAAATATCACCTGAAGTATTTTGCAAAACTTCAAATGTTTAATGCCAGTTGTGGCTGTTGTAATTACTTTCCTAGTTTTTATTTATTTATTTGAGGTCCCCTGGATCTCGCTGAGGTCATCTGAGCGTATCAACATTTCCTGCATTAGGAAGATCTATTATCTTGAGACTATGTCTAATAAAAACCAAATTCCTCTGTTTGGCATTCAAAGCCTTTCACAATTTGGCCCTTTTTTTTTCCTGCTCTCCCACCACCCCCCATACCTTGTTGCATCAAATCGTCTTCCTTGCTCCCTGCAATATATGACCATCATCCCCTCCCTTTGCATGGTCTGCCTTCCACTTCTCGGGTTAGTCAAGGGGAAGCCTTTCCTGACCCCTCCCCCCAGCACAAACTTCCCTCCCACCTTCCAGATTACTTGTTATCTACTTCTTTATTTCTGCACTCCACCTCCCTCAGCATTCCCCCACCCCACCCCACCCAGGGACTGTTTTTCTTGTCTTTGGATCCTGGTGACTTATGCTTTGACAAACTGCAATATTTGAGGCAGGACCTGTGAGTTTATCGGCATAAGGGAAATCTTGGAGAAGGAGCTTTGTCTGCCAATGAAGACTGGCAATTTACAGCTTTAGAGAGCTGTATGGGGCTTTTACAGGAGAAGTGACTTCCTCAGGCCGGGACAGTCAGTATGTGTCACAGGCAAGGTTTGAACCCAGACCTTCCTGGATCTCTGTTTCTTACATCGACCAAATGCTTAATGAGTGTTGAGATGAATTGAAGTGACATCGTCATGTGTCATGGTCATTGTTGGATGACCATCTCTATGTTAAAATGGTTGTTTTTTAATTTTTGCTTTTTTTGTAATTAACCAATAGTCACAGGAGGCTTTTGCAGTTTGTATCTCTCTAAGAATTGAGGGAGTGGCTTTGAAAAGATAACGCTTCTCTATCTGTTCAGGGAAGGCTTTTTATCATTCTTACACGCAGAACTTCTCAAAGATTGGATGGAGAAGTGGGCAGGCCCATGGGAGAGGGGGTTGATAACTCCCAGGTCTCCCTTTATTGGGGAGAGAGTGGTAGGTGGGAGCAATATGATTGATCATGCCCTCTGGTGCCCTCATGCCTTCTACTGAAGCCTCCTGATGGCATGAAGGTGGAGCTGGCCTCTACACCAGTGAGCATAGGGTCCTTCTAACCTGGACAGGCCAAGAGGAGGGGCTGATCACTGATTGGCAGAAGAGGTGGTCCCAGCCTCCACAACTCTCCAAGATGACAGTAAATCCCTGAGCTGTGAGCTGCAGGGATAGAGGGAGAAACAGGAGGATGAAATCTCAGGATCCTTGAAATAATGAACCTTCTCCCCACTGGATAGTAAGCATCTCTTCAGGGAAGCTTGATGCTTCCCTGTGTTTATACCATGTGTTTATCAATAAACATTTATCAAGTGCTTACTATGTGCCAGGCATTGTGCAAATGCTGGGGTTGCAAAAGAGGGGAAAAGAAAGCCCCTGCCCTGCCCTCAGGAAGGCAACAATCTAGTAGAGGAGTTCACTGTATGATCTGTCTGGTTCAGAAGGAAAATTTCCTTCTGTATCATCTTGTAAACTAATGTTGATCATTTTCAGAGTGCTCTCTTCTAGTCTGTCCTTCATACATATGTCACGATGTTGCAGCGGCACCTTCTCAAGAATTCAGAGTCTGACCACTGCTATTCAAGTACAGGCATTTGTTGAGGATTGATGCCCCTCAGAAGTGGGGTAGGTTCCAAGAGGAGCCAGCAGCTTAGGAAGACAACACAGGCAAATGTATAGTATACTAATGCTGATTATATAACAGAAAATGTGAATATTAAAAGGCAGGAGGGATTTGTTAAGGGATTAGCTAATGCGGAGGGGTCCCTTGTATAGTTTGGTGGTCAAACATCCTGGTCCTGCTGCTTTCTGATTGGCTAGCTATTGTGGTCCTGTCTGGTCAGATGGATAGTTAGGTATTGTGGTCCTGGGCTAAATGGATGATGTGGTTGTGGTTGAGTACAAGAACATGCCTGTTCTAATACGTGAAGTGGATCTGGGGGCAGTGGCTGTATTGAGTCTGGGGGTCTGAGGTGGTTAAAGTCAGACTGTGTGGTTAAATCAGGATGTGCCTGCTGTTCAGTAGGGCCCATAAGGAAGTTAAAGAGTGTTGGGGCTGGGGCAGCTTCATTAGGATTCTTTCATATAAGCTTGGCCAGGTCCATGGGCTTTTCCAAGCTTCTTTTTTTTGTTTCTCCTTGAGTCACTTTCTTAGCAATACAATACTGAGGGAACGGTTGATTCCCTAGTATGGCTAGGGGCAAGGAGCTGGATGTGGGGTGAGAGGGGGTGAGTGTGGATGGTGGGCTTTCATTGACTATTCCTGTGACAAGGGCAAGGCACTTTCTTCCCTAGGACTCAGTTTCCTCATCCGTAAAGGCAGGATCTGGCAGATCCCTGTCCCAGGCCCCCTATGAGGGGAGGGGCAGTTAGGATTCTCTCAGATCCCTCTTCCAGCTGAAATGAAGATAACATCAGAGAGGGCTTTGTAAGTGTAAAGGCTCCTTATCATTATAAAGTTATTTCACCTTAATTATTCTATATTGAAGGCTTGCTAGGTGGTGCAGTGGATAGAGCCTTGGGCTTGAATTCAGGAAGGCCTGAGCTCAAGTTTGACCTCAGATAATTATATATATATAAAAGTGGCGTGACCTGGGCCGGCCTCAGTTTTCCTCACCTGTAAAATGGGCACCACTGCAGCACCCACCTCCCAGGGCTGTTGTATCAGATGAGATGGTCATTATAAAGGGCTTAGCCCAGTGCCAGCCACATGGGAGGTGCTGTGGACATGTTATCTATTATGGTTTTTATTTTATGATTAATGTTGTTACTGCGTGGGGATAGAGCAGGGATCGATGTCCAATTCTAAGACTCCCCAGCTTCTCCTCGCCCCGCCCCTCCCC
>CM053770.1:7743144-7782255 GCA_028658325.1 Potorous gilbertii | reverse complement strand
CCCCGCCCCTCCCCGTCTCTCTCTCCCCCTGCTACCTCCCCTTCCTTTCCTCTTCCCCAGCTTCTCTCCTCGCCCCGCCCCTCATCGCCCCGCCCCTCTCAGCGCCGGCGCCGGCGCCATGGCGACCCGCCCCACGTGACGGCGGCGGCCCCGGCCGGCCAATGGGCGCGCACGCCGCGCGGGGCCGCGGACGTCGCTCCCCAAGATGGCGGCGCGGCCGTGCCCAGGAGCTGGAGCGGGGGCCGCCCGCGGAGCCGAGTGAAGCCGCCGCCCGGGCCCGGGGCGCAGCGGGACGAGCGGCGGCGGCGGCGACCGTGGCCATGCGGCGGGGCTAGGGGCGAGCGCGCTTCCCCGGGGTGTAGTAATGTTAACAGAGGTAAGCGGCGGCGGGGCCCGGCCCGCCCCTGCCCGCGGCCTCCCCGCCCGGCCGGCCCCGCAGCGCCCCCGCCCGCCCCGCAGCTCCGGGACCCGGGCAGCCTCGCCCCCACCCGGCCGGGCCGCCCCCGCCCTTGGCGGGAGGACACGGAGGCCCTCCCCGGGGAGCGGGGCCCGTCTCCGCCGCCTCCCGGGCCGGAGCCCGCTGTGGCGGCCGGGGAAACTGAGGCCCGGCCGGGAGCGGGGGAGGGGACGCGGCCGGGCCAAGGTCACGGCGGGGGGCGCCGAACGGGATCGGAATCCGGGCCCCTCGGGTCCCGCCCCGAACCCGGCGCTCGGCCCCCGACGTGGGGAGTGACCGGCCCAAGGTCACCCAGCCCGGGGGGTCCGGTAGGACTCGAACCCGGGCCCGGAGCCCGTGGCGCCGCCCCGCCTTTGCCTTGAGAGGCAGGGCAGGCGGTGGGTGCCCGAGGGAGTGGGCCCTGGTTACGGGCGGGTAAGCTGAGGCTGGGCCCCCGCGTGCCCGGACCTCCTCCTGCACGGTCCCTGCACAAAGACGCTGAGCCCCAGCCACCCCCGGGTCCGAGGCCCGGGGGTCAACCGAGGCCCCGAGGGCTCAGGATGTGCCCTGCCCCTCCTTCCCAGAGGAAGCTCTAGGGATCCCTGTGCCCCCCACTCTGGGGCAGGAAAAGAAGCAGGAGCTTCAGGCTCAAAGCTTTGGGGGGCCGAGTGGGGGAGGAGGCCCCAAAGGGCCAGAGCCCCTCCCGCCTTTGGAGTTGGAAGGGGCCCCAGGGGCACAGATGAAGGGATGGGGTCACCCCCTGGGACGGACTGGACGGACACACACACGGACACACGGACACATACACGACAGACAGGCACAAGAGACAAGACAGAAAGATGCCCTTCCTTCCAGGCTGAATAGACCACACTGTTAGAGGCAGGAGACCTGAATTCGAATTCCAAGTGGGAAGCTCTCAACCTCTCCTGTTCCCTCATTTCTGAAGTGTGAGAAAGAGAATCAGTCATTCCAGTGAGGCAGTGTGGCTGGTGGGGGGTCTCCAGAGGGCTCTGGGGTCCTTCCCCTCCCAGAGATTCTGGGAGTGTGGTGCCTGGATTAGGAAGAGGACATTTATGAGAAGGGAGGACCTGTCCTTGGCCGGGCTGGAGCACTATGCCTATGCTAAGGCACTGGTGGTGGTATCTTTGCTACAGCTAGAAGACTTGGTAGAAGCAGCTCAGCATGAGAGCTTTGAGGAGGAGGACAAGGATAGTGGAGGCTGGGGTTGGCACTGGCTAAGCTGAGCATGGTTGGAACTGCACACAAGTTTTCAAAGAGGGTTCTCCTCTTCTCCAGTGCCAGAGCCCTAGTAGCAATGAGTCTATCACAGTCCCCATTTTACAGAAAGCAAGGCTCAGGGAGGGTAAGGGTTCAAGGTCATACAGCTAGCAACACTTGGAGTGCATTGTGTCTAGCATTGCTTAGAAAGGAGAGGTCGAAGAACTTAACTGACATCTTTCCCTCTAGATTTTAAGTCTTTCTGGGCTACAACAGTGTCTCTGTGTCTGTGTGTCTGTCCCTGTAGTTAATATTGTGTTGTATTTGACTTCTCCCTGAATGAGTAGATGACCAGTGTTCTGAGCGTGGAGATAAACCGCCCCTGGGCCCATAGTGGAAGTTTCATGCTGCTGTAGCCTTGGAAGGTTGAGGCCAGGGATGTCCTTTAAACTTAGTTTGTGAGAGGAAGTTTTGTCCACTCTTGATTACTCCTGATACTTTGGAGTAAGCGGTTGAATGAAATTCATTTGGGTAGGACTACGTATTTCAGGCTAGTACTTCCACCTTATAGACTGAACACATGCATATGATAACATATCTGCCAGTCAAGTTGGGAATCCCTTCAGATGTGATTTGTGAGGGTAAATAGTTTAATGCTGAAATAATAAAGTTTAATGACAAAGCTGAATTGATCAGTATTGCTGACATTTTTAAATATCTAGCAGACTCTTGCTGTCTGACTTAATTGGCAGCATTCTTGCATTGAGCCTTTCAAAGGTTGCCTTCAGTTTACTTGGTTCTGTTAGGAAACCAGTTCCATCGTTACTCTCTAAAAATGTAACTTGGATTGTAAATTGTTTTAATGAAATTCTAGTTGGAGTGAATAATGTTGCTACTTGCATTGCATTGGCCATAAAGACCTTTGATACAATCTGACAAAATACTCATCATATTTAAAAACATAACTTGTAGGCTGATTTTCTCAAATTGTCAACTTTGGAATGAATATTGGGGTAGATGATATTGTAGCTGTCATTGGATAGTGCTTCTCTTATGTTAGTAATATTTGAATGATGCTTGAAACTACGTAATAATGAAACTGGTATCAAGGTTCTGCTTTTTTTTACATCAGTCACATTGTCTATGTGTGTCTCTTTCTTGCCCTTGGTTATGGGTGGTACAGGGTGTTATTTGTGGTTGCTTTTGTACTGAGGTGAGGAGGCAGCAACGTTGATGCATCCTACTATTTGGAGTGAGAGAAATAGATAAAGCTTCCTTGTCCTTGCTCACAGCAAATGTAGACACTCCCGCAGTGGGCACATGAGCAAAACCAAACAGGGCCTGTGTGAAGTCAGACTGAAAGGGGAAATTTCTCAGCTGAGGAAGCCAATATACTGAGCTTAGCAACTGTGAAAATGAGATAGGCGGGTGAGACGCTTTCAGATATGTCATTTAGAGGATTCAAAACAAAAACCTTTTTATTGGTATTTCTATTACTTATTGTTTTTGTACAGAAATGTCATTGACATGTATGTATCCTTGGTTCAGGTTTTCTGGCTTCAGTCCTTAGACTGATTTTTTTTCTGACCAGTTGATAGTTAGATAATTGAAAAAATAGATTCCTTAGTTAGATAATGCATTTTTCTCACCACAGGGGTAAGAGAGAACTTTTCCTTCTGCTTCCAGTTCATCTCTGTTAACTTGCCTTTTTTTAGTCTACTTCTAATGTGGGGTAACTGTTACTTTTAAATTTCTGGGGGGAAACATTGTTAATAGGTGACTTGAAAATACTGTGTCACATGCCCTTTTTAGTGAGCATTTATTTATTTATTATATATTATTTATTTATGCAGAGTGGTTCAGGGATGGGATAGTCTGGTCAGTTAAGTATTCTTGTGGACTTGTAGGTCATTGGAGCTAGAGAGAATGCTAGAAATCGTGTTCTTAACCTTTTCTCAAGTGGACAATCACGGTCCCCAGAGGCTAAGAGACGCGTTCTGGACTGACACAGCTATGTTGAAAAAACAATACCTAGCATTTCTGTAGTACTTTCTATAGTACTAAATGCGCCATGCGAAGGACTTTACACATATTATCTCATTTGGTCCTTAACAACAATCCTGTCAGGTAGGTGGTATTTTTGCCCCCATTTTACAAATGAGGAAGCTGAAGAAGACAGAGGTTAAGTGATTTTTTGCCCAGGGGCACAAGTTAGCAAGTATCTGAGGCTGAATTTGAACTTAGACTTTTGTCCAAGTCTATCACTGTCTACTTCTCCACCAAACTGCCATAGTATGAGAATTGTAAATAGACTCTAGGTCTGTTGGTTTCTAAATTAATCAGTAGGTGTTGATTAAGCACCTACTATGTGTCAGGCACTGTGTTGAGTCCTAGAGCTGTAAATACCAAGAATGAAACCATTCCTTCTACTTTTCATTTTTACCAGCTAGCCCCCTCTTCAAGATCATCCATGTGCCACCCATTGCATGAGCATTGTGGGTAGCTTACCTCTGCTCCTGGGCCAGGATATTTTTCAGTCCCTTGTTTACAAATGCTATTTTAAAAATGTTTTATTTGTACTTCCTTTTTGTAACTATCTTGTTCCCCAGTATCCTTCCCATCACCAAAGAAGTGTTTCTTGTAACAAAATTTGCTTGTTCTGGGGCATGACGTGGATGTCCCTTTGCGCCTGGAGCCTGCCACCCTTTGGGAAAGTGGAAGGAAGTGATGTTTCCCTTTGAACTCAGAGCTGTGCTTTCCGTTAAGAAGCCCTACAGTGCTTTTCAAGGTTGTTTTCTTTCTGTCACATTTTCCTGATCTCATTAGATACCTTGTTCTCTTGATTCTTCTTGCTTTGCCCCAAATCCGTTCATATAAAGTCTTTCCAAATTTCTTTAAATTTTGAATATTTGTTGGGCACTTCCCTAATGGAGGATCACCAACTTTGTTTCTAGTTCTTTCCTGATGTGCAAAGTCCTTCTAGGAACAGTTTCATTTAGCTGGCACTTTTCCTTCTGTGTTTGACGTCTTCAGACATATGTACAGCGGCGTGGTGGATCTTGAGTTGAGCCAGCAAGTACTCATTGAGCACCTGCCCTGTGCCAGGCCCCGTATTGCATGCTGAAGGGCAGGTCCAGTTTCATGCCTTCTCTGGGAGAATTTTCAATGGCTTCTAAGCTCACTTGGACCAGTGCAGGAATTCCTCATAGGTCATTAGTGTGCGTCCTCTCCCTAGACTTCACTCCCAAATTTCTAAGTCAGTTATTTGGGAGTCTGCATACATTTTCCTTTTAGAAACTACATTAAAATGAAGGTTAGATTTCTAGGTAAACCCACCAAAGAATCTACTTAATGAATGTTACTGTAACGTAATTCCAAAATACTCTTCTTGTAAAAGGAAACACACTATACTGACTGTTCGTAAATAAAACAAAAAAGTAAGAATTTGCAAGGTATTTTCAGTGAAGGTTCTTGTCAAAAGGCAGGTCTAATAAGGAGAATGAAGAAGTCGATTTGATAAGGATTTTAGCAGGAATGTCTGCCTGCTGTTAAGTGTTTCAGGTTCTTTTCTTCAATTGTACTTAACGCTTTTTCCTCTGCACTGGTACTTCTCTCCTGGAGGTCCCTCTGGTAGCCATAATCATGGTGAATTTTGGATCAAATGTGTAATAAAGAGAAAAGGAGAGAAAGAGGAATTTTTCTAGAGCCTCTTCTGGGCACAGGTTGGAAGGGAAGGGGAGCACAGAGGGATCAGTGAGAATGTATGAGAGCAATTAAAGTCAGAGAGCAGGGGAGAGCTGATTTCCAGCCCCAGACTCTTGAGCTTTCATTTCCACGTCACCAATGGCTTCTTGGTCATGGAGAACCAGATACCTCAGACACATGTCCAAAAGGGAACTTATTATCTCCCTTTTCCTTCTTGGGGCTCACAGGTCTTCCAGACTTTTCTGTTCTGTTGAAGGTTACCACCATTCTTCTGATCTGCCAATTTCACCTTGGTGGCATCCTTGACTCTTCACTTGCCCTCATGTTTCCACATATCCACTCCTTGGCTGTGGTTTCTGCCTCTACAGCTTCGCTCTCATTGGACCCTTCTCAGTACTCCTATGGCCTCCACCTTAGTTCAGGTACTGATAATGCTGATTATTGCAGTAGTTTCTGATTGGCCTTCCTGCCTCAAATCTCTCCCCATCCATGCTCCATAGAGCTGTTAAAATGAGTGTCCATAAGCTTAGATCTGACCATATTAACCCCATGTTGACAGATGTTACGAAGATGAAAATGACAGAACTTGACAGCTGATTGGATGTGGGGGATGAGAGGCACCCTCAGTAGTTACCAGGAAGTCAGGAAGAGAGAAAGTTTAGTTTCTTTTATACATTTTTAGAAAAAGAAAAGGGTTAAAGAATGATTTATATTCAAGTATCTGCCAGGTGATTTGTTTGCCTTGCTTAGCTCATAGGCTAATAGCACTTGACCTGGTAGTCATGTGCTTCACATAGAGAATATAGGATCTCTGACTGATATGGAGTGATTGAGTTTTGTCGAGCCCAAGTCAGGTTGCCATTCAAAGCTTTGAGGCTTTTTGACCCTGAAGAAACAATGTAGAGAGGTCAAAGGCTTCAGAATTCAGATCAGGTAAGCCAGTTTGCTTCTTCTCTTTTCAAGGCAGATAATTAGACTCAGATTCCAGGAGACCAAATGAGCAGAAAGTGTTTGTCCTTTCAGAGAGAGGCCGACACCTTGAACTCCAGTTTCTGTGCTTTATAATCACATTTATAATGAAGACTAGAGAGGGTTACAGAACAGTCATATCACATTGGCTTCTCACAAGTTATCCGGTGGGCCTCAGTCTCCAGAAATGTCTCCTTGATGGTCGCTGCCAGTAAGTTAAAGAGGATTGTTGCCTGAATGCCAAGGATGCCATCCCTGGGCTCAGGATAGTATGGGGGTGGGCACTTCTGCTCCAACAAAGCCTTCTGTTTCCTGAACCTTCTTTCCTTCATCTGTAACATAGGGAGAACTGTTCTGATACGACCTGCCTTAATGGGCTCTTGTAAACCTGGGAGCCAGATCTAGAAGTACCAGGTACCCCAGCAGAACGGAGGGGAGGGGAGGGAAAGACAGGAGAAAGAGCGGCTTTTAATTTGAGTCTTTGTATCTCCCACAGGGTAGGTGCTCATGTTTGTTGATCTGAATTCATTTGAAGGTGGGAGTTACAGACAAGACAACTTGGGAACCGTAGACTGATACCTGCATTAGACTAAATATGCAAGGATGATTTGGTTTCTGTCTTGCCCTGCTCGATCGAGAAAGCTTGTGACTATTCCTATATAGAATGAAGTCCTTGTCCACACGTGCGATCTATACATATATGGAACCAACTGTCATTTCCTCCCAAACCCTGCCCAGTGAGGCCATGACCCTCCAGCTCCTGGTGCCTTGTCCATTGTTGTATGTACTTAGATGTCCCTTTCATCTTGCCCTGGGGGCAAGGACTGTTTATTTTTTGTCTTTATGCCCTAGTGCATAGCATGGTCCCTGGCACACAGTAGGTTCATAATGAATGCTTGTTGATTGGTCTAGCTGACCCCAGCCTTCCTTTTTGTTTGTTTTCACAGTTCTAGGGGTAGCTGTGTCAGGGCTCTGGAGCATGAGCCGTGACCTCAGGTATTTATAAGAAGGTGATTACAGTGTTGGGCCAAACCTCCTTTAATAGGTTTCCCACAGTAAATATTTACTTTTTAGAAATTAAAATTTTTGAATTAAGTTTTATTGAAAATTTAATATTGAATATCAGTACAACCACCTAAATTTGTTAAGGAATCTTTAACAGTTAAAATAACTAATTTTGATGAATACAGTATCAGAACTTTCTTTTCCCATGACCTATGAAATTAATTCTTTCTTCTAGAAACATTCTTGTATTGGAAATATATCTAGTCAGGCATGACAGATCAGCCACTTGTCCAAGTCTGGTTCTGTACATCTAGGCCATTGCTTCTCTGCAAGAGATAGAAGACGTTTTGTTCACAGGCTTTTTGAAATCCTGCCCCCGGGTCCTTCAGTGTTGTTGCCCCTAGTGTTATTATGGTCATTGTATAAATGTCTCTTTGCTGACTTTGCTCTGTGTCATTTAATGTAAGTCTTTCCATATTTCTTAATTATGTTATGGCATGATAACATTTTATTACATTCATATATCACAATTGTTCAGCCATTCTCCATTTGATGGCACTCCCTTATTTTCATCACTTTTGGCCACCGAAATTCACCAAACCCATTGTGGCACCATGCTCTCCCACCTTCTGCTGTCAGATATGGTCTGGTTTCCACCTTCACCGACTCCAGCCTTGTTACCTGGTATCCCATCTGAACTGTCTAACTTTCCTTCTTCTCTTTGCCTCAGCTGTTCCAGTGGCATATCGATTGTTAGCCTGGAAAAAAGAAGGCCTGAAGGGAGGAGGAGGAGGAGGGCCCTTGGAACTGTCTTCAAGGATCTGGTTGCCTAACCCCAGAGGGGAGAAGTAGGAGCAGAATGTGTAGAGAGACTGGTTTAGGTTGGATTTCAGGGGAAGTCAAGCGAAAAACCAAAAGTGATTCCACAACCACAAGAGCTATCCATAGTGGACCAGAGTGCTCTCTGCTCTCTAGAGGTCAGAAGTCAAAGGTTGGATGAACTCTTGCTGAGCATGTCCTCCACAGCGTTCTTGTTTAGGCTTGTACAGGCTTAACTCAATGTTCTAACGTTGAACTTCCGTGAGTCTGAAATTCATTCTTTGGTTAGAGGTCATTGTTCTTTTCTTCAACCCCACTTCCCGTCTTAACTTTCCCTACTCCCAGAAAGTTCAGAGTGAGTAAGTGAGTTGTTTATTTATATTTTTATATAAAGTATATTATATACTTGGTCTGTAATACTGTAGGCCTGTGTTTCCAGGGAGTTAACTGACTTTGATAATTGCTCCTTGCCTTTCTTGGCTCAGACCAAAGAAATTGAAAAAGAAAGTTTTTCTGCTCAGACCCTTAGGGAAATTCAGCTCCAATCTTTGGTTTGGTCTAGGCCTGTTGAAAACCCATGGGTGTTGTGCACTATAAGCATATGCCAAAGTGATGTTCCCAAAGCAGAGATCTGGCCACATCACAATAATTCCCATTCTGTATCCAAATGTAGGACGAATCAAAGGCATGTTCCTCTTTGTGGTCTTTCAAGCCCCGTGACAACCTCCTTCCAGCCTACCTTTCCAGAAAGTCCATTTTATGCTTGTTCATTCGCTCTTGGTCCAGTCAACATTCTGTGTCCTGTCCCAGTGTCTCTGTGCATGATGTTTCCTTTGCCTATAACACAGGCCTTCCTCACCTCCATCTCTTCACCTCACATCATCCTTAGCTTCCCTTAAGATCCACCTCAAGATTTCCCTTCCACCTGAAGCCTGTCCTGATTCCTGATCCCTGTCCTGCCCTCCCTTGGTACTCTGTAAGATCACCACTTAATAAGATCCCTTATTAAAATGTCAACTCTCTGGGTGTCAGGGACCCTTACAGTTTTGTCTTTCTGCTGTGTGACTAACGGACCAGCCTTATGATTTCTTCATTTAAATAAGTCCTGGTGAAGAGATGACCTCCACCAGTGCAACTACTGTGTAAATTATAGTCTTTAAAAAAATTCAAAGTTTGGTGTTAGTTTTTATTTTCAGTTCCAAATTCTCTCCCTCCCTCTAGCCATTTGAGAAGGCAAGCAAAATGATACCCATTATACATGTGAAGTCATGCAGGACATTTCCATATTAGCCATGCTACAGAAAAAAAGGCAAGAGAAGCATATTAGAAAAAACTTGGCTTTGATCTGCTCAAGAGGCCATCATTTCTCTCTCTGAAGGTGGAGGGCATTTTTGATCATGAGTCCTTTGGAATTGTTATGGGTCATTGTATTGATCAGAGTAAGTTTTTGAGTTGATTACACTATTGCTGTTACAGTGTACAGTGTTCACCTGGTTCTGTTTGCTTCACCTTGTATCAGTTCTTTATTCTGCCCAGGTTTTTCTGAAATCACCCTGCTCATCATTTCTTTTAGTATTCTATTACTCATATACCACAACCTATTCAGCCATTCCCCAAGGGATAGACATCCCCTCAATTCCAGTGCTTTGTCATTGTAAAAAGATCTGCTATAAATATTTTTGTACACATTTTTGATCTCTGTGGGTTACAGACCTAGTAGTGGTATTTCTGGGTCAAAAGATATGTATAGTTTTATCACCTTTGGGTGTAGTTCCTGATTGTCCTTTAGAGTGGTTTGATTAATTGACAACTGTACCGACTGTGCTTTACATTTGTTCCACATCTCCATCATGTGTCATTTTCTTTCTGTGTCATGTTAGACAATCTGATGGGTATCAGGTGGTACTTCAGAGTTGTTTTAATTTGTATTTCTCTAAGCAGTGATTTAGAGCATTTTTTTGTGTGACTGGAAAGCTTTGATTTCTTCTGAAAACTGTTCGTGTCTTTTGAGCCATATAGCAGTGGGGAAATGACTCATATTTTTGTATATTTGACTCAGTTTTCTATATATTGAAGAAATCAGATCTTTATTAGACAAATTTGTAAAGTTTTTTCCCCCAGTTTCCTGCTTTCCTTGAAATTTTGACTGCATTGGTGTTGTTTGTGGTACCCTCTTACCCTCTTTTTAATTTTATGTAATGAATATTACACATTTCATTTCCCTTAATCCTTTCTCTCTCTTTTCTTTGGGCATAAATTCTTCCCGTATTTGTACATCTGATGGGTAATTTTTTTACTTGCTCCCCTAATTTGCTTATGGTATCATCACCCTTTCTGTCTAAATCATTTAGGTAACCTATGGTTTTAGAGGTTTTCTGGGGAACTGAGAGGTTGCACAAATAACTAGCCCCAGCTCCCTACCCAGCCTGTGTCAGAGGGGCAGCTGAACCCAGCTTAACCTTCCTCTGAGGTTTGCTTGCTTGCTTTCTACAAGGCTGAGCTGCCCAGCACAGAAGAGTGTTTGTGAATTGATTGATCTGGCCTGGCTTCTGGGATGCCAGATCAGCTTTGAGCTTGACTCTGGTTTGTCACATGGCCTGGAGTCACATAGTTTTTACTATGTGGACTTTTAAGTTCAGGGGTAGAGTTGTGTGAAGAAATCCTTACTCTGCAGGCTGTCTTCTTGGAGGGACTGTTTTTGTCTTTCCGTGTTTCCCCAATCTTAGCCTAGTCCCTAGAACATAATAAGGACTTAAGTGGGGTATGGGAGAGGCTGTTGGCTAATGGTGTAGAATGACTTTGACCATAATTCTAAGCTCCAGTGTGGTAAACTAAGTATCTTATTAAATTAAATAGATTAACACTGAGTAAGTGACTTGACCTTATGTTTTTTTTTTAGTGATAGTTAAGGATGACATATCATTTCCCTGAAGTATGGTATTTCTAATAAATTTTGCTGATAGCTTGGGAGGTGTGATTCTGTGACTTAACCTGGCATTTTTCTGCACTTACATGTGATTACTATGTTGTTAGCATATGTTTTTAATTTATTTGGTCATTGAAATAGTGTATCATTTCTCAGAAGCAGTCTCTAAAGGCTTTTACTTGTGTTTACTAGTAGGGACAGTACTTTTCATTTCACCTGCTGAAACTATTCAGGAGAGACGTAACGAGAAGTTTAGCGCAAGGCAGAGAAAGGACAATGAGAGGAAATTGTCCATAAAGGAAAAGAAAGGTAACCTTACTGCAGAGTAGCCTCCTGGTCAAGTACAAACAACAATGCCACCTGAAAAGTAAAGAGAGGCTATGGGAATAGAGGTCCAGACGAGCTTCATCTTACTCCAGAGGGCTTTAAAAGAGGCCACCTTCTGTAATGTCCAACTCTGTAAGTCTGATAACCTCAGCACAGCAAAGTTGATTTTCTCTTTACATGCCATCTCTGTCCTGTCATGTTTCCTCAGGTTCCTTTATGAGCTACAGAGTACTTTTATTTGCAAAACTTAAATTTCTTTGTCATAAAGAATAAACTTTTCAAAATTTAAACATTATTTTTGAGATTATTTTCCATGTATGTGTTTCTTTGAGTTTAAAACATGCCCTTGCTCATGCATGTGATATTCTCTTCTTGTTTCTCACTCTGTATCTTGATTACTTCACATGTGTGTTTTCCTTCAAAGGGATTTCTGTGTTTAGATTTCAGATTGGATATGGACTGAAATTTAGGAGGGAGAGTAAGGGAAGCCATAAGAAGAAGCCCACCTGAGGAAAATGATTTGCTTCAGAGATTTGAAAGGGAAATTAGTAAAGTAGCAACACTTTTTAAGTCGACATATTAGATCATCAGGCTTTGATTAGAGAAGGAAGAAACAGGCCAACTGTGCTGAAGCACGCTCATTACCTGTTGGGAGAGTGGCTGCCACACAGCAGGGTTGTAACTTGGAAAGTACTGGGATTCCTGGCATCCTGAGGAGTTCTCCCTTCTGTTTCCAGTGTGGGAAAGTTGGATGTAAAGTGATGAATCCTCTTATGATCTCTCTATGAGCGATTCTATTGAATTGTATGTGACCTTGAGGGGACATAAAGTTGTTATTAGGCCTGTTTCTGACTTCCTTGCTTAACACAGCAGGGCCGTGGAGGGTCTTGTGGAGGAGTCATCAAGGAAAACAGAATGTTTTGTTTGGGGGGTTCCATGTGGAGGAAACTCCCTCCACCATTGGAAATTGGCTGCTCCAGATTTGCTGAGAGATTAAGGGATTCCTTATCCATAGTCACCTGGCTCCTTGTGACTGCTGTAAAGGTCTTGAATTTCTCATCTTCCTGTCTCCAAGGTTGCTTCTCTGTCTGTTACCACTCGACGGCC
Organism: Potorous gilbertii; assembly: GCA_028658325.1. Lineage (NCBI taxonomy): Eukaryota > Metazoa > Chordata > Mammalia > Diprotodontia > Potoroidae > Potorous > Potorous gilbertii. The sequence continues at coordinate 7,769,743 of CM053770.1, read as the reverse complement.
TGGTATATCATGTTTGGGAAATCTGACCTGGAGGATTGAGAAGCTTCTGTTCTGAACTATGCTCTAGAACTTGGAACCTCAATAAGATGTTTGGATGTTTCCCCAAAAAGAACAGTGTTATTAGAAATGGTAGTTTGCTTTCCAGGCCAATCCCAAATTGATTTAACCCATCATTTTCCAAATATTGTACATTTCGAGTAAGACTGTGGAGCTCAACTACTTTTTCCTGCACCATTTCACTTCATCAAGGATTTTATTCAGTGCCTGCTATGTACTAGCTAGGCATTGTATTGCATGCTGAGGATACAGACAGAAGTGGTGCCTGCCTTCAAGAAGCTAATTTGCTGTTTGAGGGGGAAACACCATGTATACACATAAGTATAAAGAATAAGTGTGTATGTACTTACATGGATCTGATGTAGAGCAAATTCTAAGATGAAAATGTAAGTTGGGTGTGAAGGACAGTTTGTTAACAGCCAAACTGGGGGTCCCAAGGGCTCAATGAAAAGGTAGGGACACAGGAGAACCTATTGTGACTGGACTTGAGGAATGGCAGTGGTGGTCAGGCAGGGAAGCACTGTGTTGTCTTGCACTGGAGCAAAGGCAGTGTTGATTCTTGGACCCTAAGAAAGAGAATGAGAGATGGTAGCGAAAGAATATTCAGATCCACTCACCCATGCCCTGGCCTGATTGACAAAGCTGGTCAGGGAGGAGTGAGACTGAAACATGTCTGAGATGTCTCTTCTCAAGTCCAGGCCTCTATACCCCAGGACTCACTCCAGCAATGGGGAGAATGGAGAGGGCAGGAGGCCCTGCTGGACAAATATCTAGGCCTAGGGAAGGGTCAGCTCCATTCATGTCAAGGCCACATGACTGAGGCCCCAGCAGGGAGGCATAAGGTGATGATGAGGAAACTTGTAGAGGCTGACCAGTGGAAAGCGCCTGGGATTCGCCATCAGAGGACCTAGGACAAGACAGTTCAGTCAGTCCATAAAAAAAGCACTTATTTAGTGGCTACTGTATGCAGGCAGCCACACCAGAAACAAAGAGTTAGGGAGGAAGAACAGCAGGCCTGGGAACATCCTTAAAGGAAGGAGGAGGTGTGGCTGCTGAGGCAGGATCCTGCTTCTCATCCTCACTTTGGGCCAATCTTTTCTCTCTCTAAAATGAGCCATTTGGTCTCTCTGGCCAGCTCTAAATGGAAGCCCAGGAGCTCCACTGGTATCTTAGATATCAGGAGAACACAAAGAAGGCCTCGGTATAATCCACTTCGAATTTATATAGCTCCTACTCTGTGCTAGGCACCAGGCTAAGCATCTTAAAAACAGTATCTTATTTGATGCTGGTATTATACCCATTTGACTTGCTGGGATCACAATAGCAGTAGGTGCAGAGGCTGGGTTTGAACTCAGCTATTCCTAAATCCAGGTGCAACGCTTTGGCTCCACCTGGTTGCCTCTTGTGATAAATTCATTGGATGGTATGGACAGGAGTTTTGGAGATTGGACAAATACCTGTTTTATGGGAGGGAGCACCATATGGATGAAATGACAGGGTCTCTGGAGTATTTGGCATGGGTCCCCAGTGTAATTCAGTAGGTAATTGGGAGCCATGAATGGATTTTGAACAGGACAGTGAAGTGATCTTTCTGTACATTAGGAAAGTTCATCTAGAGCAGCATGAAGGGTGGACTGGGGGACGAGGCTTCATTTGATGGATGGTAGGGAAATTCATGGAGGGCTCATGAGCCTTGGGCTAGGGAAGAGGCTCCAATGGGGGGGTGTCTTGGGAGAACTCCATATAACAATGTTCAGTACCCTGACCCTTGTAATAACTGTCTCATTTTTTTTTCAACAATATTGAAGTTTTTGCTATTTTTGAGAAAGTTTTTGTTAAAAAAAATTCATATCGTTTTGGTCAGTTAAAAAAAATTGTTGCCAGATTAATCATTTTATAATATTGAAATCTACTGGATAAGCTTACATAAAAAAAGTTCCTGGATTAGAAATGTGAGAGAGGTTCTGTATCATTTCTGTCTGCCTCTTGTTTTTCTTCCTTTTCCTTCCATGGTGCTGGAACCCCAACCAGCTTCTCTCTGTGACCTTTGGCATGTCTGGGAATGTGCCAGGTGACTGAGTTTCTTTTTTCTCTCCCTTTTTCCCCTCCTAAAGGCCTCACAAGCAGTGGAGTGACATCATGCCAGTTCAATGCTGGTAGGAACCTAAGTGGGCATTGGTCCTGTGTCCTTATTTGTTGGGGAAGGGAAATGAAACTTCAATTTGATGAAGCCTGGGAGGTTCCTGTGTGTGCTTCCTGCCCAGCAGTCTTTTCATCGTTTTCCAGGCTTGGTGGTGGGTATCAGAGCCAACTCTTTCTGCTTCTTGACTAAATGGTACAAATCAGGTCTTTTGCAGAACTTGAGACTTTGAGCATTAGACTTTGCCTGTCAGAACATCAGTGACTTCGATTATATAGATCTCAAGAGCTGTCATACAGGTGAACAGTGGGCATAGTAGTTGAATGAATAGCTTGGTAATTAGTTTTTCAATACATACATATTTTTATTGAACTTGTAAATCTGTGAGTGTGTGTTTGTCCTTCGTTGCCAAAGAAGACCATGCCATCAGAGAAATAATGACATGACTTGCACTTGACTTTGTTTTGAGTGAGGGAGGATTGTGCAGGTCACCAACCTTACTTCTCCTCCAGAGCCATCTGAATCCAGTGACCAGATATTCATCAGGATGACTGGAGATGACCCAGGATGAGGCAGTTGGTATTAAGTGACTTGCCCAAGGTTACACAGCTAGTGAGTGTCAAATGTCTGAGGTGAGATTTGAACTCAGGTCCTCCTGACTCTTGCTCTGGAGCTCTATGCACTGTACCACCTAGCTGCCCCTACTTGTAAATCTGATAATTTGCCATAGAAATGAGAACTGGATTCTAAAAAACAAGCAACACTTTTACATAATTATAGTATATTGAATATAATATGAATATAGTAGAATATAGTATATTGAATATAATATGAATATAATAGATTATTGAAACACATGTTCTTTCAACAAAGCAGTAGATCCGTCATGATTAAAGGTTTCGTAATTTGTTTGATTTAGTTAAAAAAAAACGAATTGGACCACTTTAGATGCAGTAGTTTATGCAGTGGGACAGCACTGATGGTTTGAAATCATGTGGTCCTTAACAGGATGGTCATGATAAATGGGGAGGTTTCTTTTTGAGGCCTGGGATTGGACATTGCTTCATTTGCCTCTCTCTTGGAGGGCATGCTTAGAAGTGATTGGATCTTTTCTAGATGTTCTGAGTAGAACAGTATTCAGCACCATAGAGAGATCACAAAAAGGTTGGAAAAAAGCCCAGTGAGCTTGGCAAAGTGGAATGAACCTGGAAGAAAGCGGTTTCTGTCAAGTAGTAGACATGGAAACTGAGCATCAAGGGGGGCAAGTGTGGTCAGAAGTATGTGGGTGAATTTGGGGGGTTAATAAAAAGTGATCTAGTCACCAGAATATATTAGAGACCACCTGGATGAAAAGGGGAAGTGGATGACAAGGCTGACCTGGTGTAGCTTAGTGATGGCCAACTGCAGTGAGGCAGACATCTGCTGGGATTTGCTCTCTGTCAAAAGCAGAGAACCTCATAGTTTAGAGATTTTGTCCTTTAAAAGGTGAGAAAAGTAAGGAGGGCAACTTTTTCTGGACCTGTTTTCACTAGCAAGCTATACAAGTGATAGCTTTACTACTGTTGTTACTACTAAATGTTACTAAATGAGTTTTTATTGAATAGATGAATGTTTTGTTATTCATTCTCAGAGAGAGATTTGGGCTGGATATTCATATTATTATGTGAATTTGGGAATGATTGAATAGCTAGATCCAGAGAATATTTATTAATAGTCCATTGTCAGCTTTTTTTGTTCAGTAAAACCATGGGCTTATCCTTGACTCTGCTTGGATAATGGCCTAGATAGTAGACCTGACCAAATTTGCAGATGACATAGCTGAGGCAGAGTGGACAGAGTGGTGCTCTCGGAGTCTGGAAGACCTGATTTCTAATTTGTGTAATTTCTGTGAGGTTTCCTTTCCTCTTTTGTAAATTGGGGATAATCTTGGCAGCATGAGTCTTACAGGGTTATTGTAAAGGTTAAATGAGATTTTTTTATTTACAGTTGGACAACTTTGAAGTGCCACAAAAAACCACAGAGTTGCTTTGTCTTGTCTCACCACCCTTACCTCCACCCCCATCCAGGCCAAATATTTCCTTCCTGCCTGCCTTCCTTCCTGCCTTCCTGCCTTCCTTCCTTCCTGCCTTCCTGCTTTCCTGCCTTCCTGCCTTCTTGCCTGCCTGCCTCTGGTTTTCTTGTTTTCTTCCACAAAGTGGCTAATAGGGAACTATTTTACATGATTGCACACATGTAACCCATATCAATTGCTTACCATGGGAGGGAGAAAGAGAATTTGGAACTCAAAATTAAAAAAAAACGTTAAATATTATATTTACATGTGATTAGCAAAAAATAAAATATTATTTAAAAAAAGAAAAATAAAATAGTATTGAAAAAAAAAAAAGGCTGTTGGGTTTCCATACCTCCTCTAATTTACAGGTGTGAAATGTTTTGGGGTTTTTTTTGTGCCCAAGCACAAGTCTACATTTATTACTATTACATTTTGTCCCATTTGATTCAGCCCAGTGCTCTACTCTGCCAAGATCCTTTTGGATGCTGACTCCATTATCCAGCCTATTAGCTATTTCTCTAAGTTTGGTATCACTGACTAATGTGATGAGCATGTCCTCTGTGCCTTTATCCAAGTCCCTAATAAAAAGGATAAGCAGAAGAGCTCAGGCACAGACTCCTGGAGTCCTCCTTCCATGTTGACACTGATTGAACTACTTGTGATTACTTGCCTTTATTTAAAAGTTTAATAATCTTGTAAAAAATTGAATTTAGTTTGGCATGACCTGCTCCTGATAAAGACATTTTGGTTCTTTGCATCCTTTCCTTTTTAAATGTCCACCAGCTACCTCTTTAACCTGTTCTATAATTTTCCCAGGAATCAAGAATACTGTTAGTTGTCTGGTGTCCTCTTTAAGATTTTCTAGATGTGTTTATATTCTAACCTCCTGTTGCTTTTGGTCATCTCCGCTTGCAGTTGTCATACAGTTGCTGTCCAAGGTTCTTGCTGGCCTCTTAATTAAGTCTCCTTTTTGTGGTGCTTCATTTAAGTTGGTTAAACTTGGATAATGCTATAGTCAGTGCTGACATCAGTTCTGTTGTCCATTTCCCATTGTTTATTTTCAGTCACTTGTTTAGATAATTCAGTTTTAAATCTTTTTAGTTTTAATCCTTATCTGTTTCTCCTTCTTCTTAGAGTTTTTTTTTATGAATTCTGATTTTATGTATGACCAGTTTAATGATTCTAGATTTAGAACTGACAGAACCATTGGGCTCCTTTAATTCAAGCCTCTCATTTTAGAGATTAGGAAATGAAGACCTTCAGAAGGGTTGTGACTTGGCCAAGGTCCTGCAGGCCCTGAGAGGCTGCTCCAGGTCTGGGCTGAGCTCGATGGATCTTCCCTGAGGGCAGCTCCCTCACAAGCACCAGCTCTTTGGGTTGTCAAAAGTCAAATCTCTAATGCTTTGTGGGGTTGAGGGCTTTTCATTTAGTTTTCTAAAGGTTATATTCATGTGAGAGAGCATACCCTTTTGTGTCCTGAATCTGTCTGGCGGTGGTCTAGTGAGCCTCAGAACTATGGGTTCAAAATGCATAAAGTAAAATACATAGGATTACAAGGAAAACCAGTTACATTGAAAGACAGTTGTCAGAAGGCCAAAAAATACCCCGACCCAAAACAAAACCTCTTTTCATAAACTAGCCTTCAGATTAAGCCCCTCTGATAGAGGATGTTGGGTTTCTGTCTCAACTTCAGGTCTTTAACTTAATCCCATTTCTTTTTCCTGAACTATATTTCTCACCATCCTTCCCATTGGGTTCCATAGGCTGCAGTTTTCTTGGTGGTCTGTTTGTAACTATGTTCCATTAATATTAGAGTGCTTGATGACCTCATGTCCAGTGAAATACTGTTTTCTTGTAGCTTCTGGGTGTGTTTTAACCTGCTGTACCAGCTGTTTTCTTTGTCCAAGGAGCACATGTGAGTCATTACTAGAAAAGTACATGTTAATCAGTTGCCTTCTGACTACGTGATTGCCTTCACCTTCCCTGTCCAAAGCACTGCTCTTTGGCCACTGTTTGCCTCCAGCTTCTGTTTCCTCTATTGCAATATAAGCTTCTGGAAGTGAGGGACTGGTTTGCTTTCTGGCTTGTCCACAGCTTAGCACAATGCTTGGAACCTAGGAAGCGCGTAATGTGTTTTCAAATTGATTATTATTATTCACTTCACCCATTCATTCATCCTTCCACTTAGCTGCCACTTTCTTTCTTCTAGTTTTGTTTATGGTAAGAATGTCAAGATTGATACGATTTGGGTCCTGAAGCAGCGAGTCTGTCCTCTCACGTTTGCTCACTTACAAGTTGAAGTGTGGTCTGTAGCCAAAACGTGATCTTCTCACCCTCTGTCCCCAGGATGGAAAGAAACAGGCATTTATTCGGCAGCTACCTCCTATGTGCTAGGCATTGTCCTAAGTGCTTTACAAATGTTATCTCATTTGATCCTCATAACTACTCTGGGAAGTAGGTGCTGTTATCACCCCCATTTTGCAGTTGAGAAAACTGAGGCAGTCAGAGGTTAACTGACTTGCTAGGGTCACACAACTGCTTAGTTGTCCGAGGCTGGATTTGAACTTGGGTCTTTCTGACTCCTGATCTGCCTCAGTGCCACCAGTGCTACAGAAATAGAAGGGCCAGACAAGTCCCAGAACGGTTTTGCATTTTTCATTATTCTGTTTGTTCTTATTTTAATTAGCATATTCATTTTATCTAAGAACTTGAAAATTGGTAATCTTATGTTTAAATGTTACTTTTGAAATAGCCTTTATATTATCAACTCACCTAACAAACTATTTCTTTGTAGATACTGCAAAGCTAAGTATCTCCCCACCTATTTGTCTTGTTTCACCCTAAATAAGAAGCAATAGAATAGTCAGTCAGTAAGCATTTAGTGTAAGTGCCTCCTATGTGTGCCAGGCATTGTGCTATGCTTAGCACTGGAGATACAAAAAGAGGCAAAAGTCCCTACCCTCAAGGGAGCCCAGTCTGATGGGGGAGACAACATGCAAACCAGTGTCTGAGGGTGATTTTAGTTGGCTCTTGAAGGAAGCCACGAGGGGGAGATATGGAAGACTTGTGGTTTGGGTCTGGGGAACAGCCTGGAGTCTAGAGATGGAGCATCTCAGTCCTGGGATAGCCAGGAGGCCAGTGCCCCTGCATGGAAGAGTCAGTATTTATTGGGGAGTGAAGGAAAACTGAAAAGGAAATGGGGAGACTGGAAGGGCTTTGAATGCCAAACAAGATTTTGAGTTTGATTCTGGAGGCCAAAGGGAGACCCTGGAGTCTATTGAGTAGGGGGTGACAAGGGCAGACCTGTCCATTTGTGAGGAGATGTTTCAAGTGTATTCTATTTGTTAAACTTCAGGGGTGAAAGTTTTCCTACTTCAAATCAGTTTTATTGTATAAAACTTCTGTACTTTATAACAGTGTTCTTTCTCACAGACCTGGCAATGGACAGTTTTTAGGGGTCTGTTGATGTACACAGATAATACCTGCCACGAAGTGGAAGATCAAGAAGTGTGTATCTTGGTTGATTTCTGAAACCTTGACAGAAGGCTTATCTTTTTCTTACTGATTAATCTTCATTGTACTCTCTAGTTTCACTCTAACCTACTTCTTTTCCCTGTTGTGACTCTTCACTTCCTCTGTTTTATAGTTTTAGGAATCATGTGATGATTTTTGTTTTGCAAGTTGATGATAGCTTCAAGTGGTTTGATGAAATCGTGCTGACAAAGGTCAGGTGTTTTAAAGAGAGAGACCTTGAAATAGTAGAAACACAGTTTCTGAGTACTGTAACTACAGATTAACCTTGGTAAGCTGGTCAAGTACAGGCACTTCATCTTTACCTTAGCATTTCTGCATTATAGGATAGAAGAAAATGACATTCCATGAAATATTCCTCTGCTGCTGGTTCTCCTGGCTGGCATTCTCATGTGATCCTCCCCCCAGCCAGAGAGCTAGTACAGATGAACACTTGGACTGCACCATTGAAGAGGCAGATAAAAAGAAGTTTGCTCCTCATAAGAAACTGGATTGAAATCCATATTTTTTCACACTGCAGATTGAGTCCTCTTTCTCTAGGACCAGACTGCTTCTCTAAACGAGGACTAACACAGCACTGTTGTATTTCCAAGGAGTTTTTGTAAATGTTTATGAACTTAGCTGTGGGGTAGCTTTGGCCCTTTTTATTTTCTGTAGATACAATCCTTCCAAAATAAAATTTTGTAATCTTTTGTGGCTCATCCTGTGTTGATGGGAAACGTTATTTCCTTTGACTTCCTTGAGATGCTTACTGAAGTGCAGTAGCTAATGCTAGTTTGACAGGCCCATTGGGAAGCAATAATTAACTTCAAAGACTAATTTGCCATATTTTAAACTTTGTACATCATTTGGTTGGATCTCTGAGTGTGTTTCTGGTGGAAACAATGACTCCTATGATGGCTGGGCTTCCTCAGAAGCAAATCATTTAGCCTTTTGTAAAACTGAGAAGCACCTGGTGGGCAGGAGGCACAGCAGACAGGAATTTGCATCAAGGATCTCTGGGGGCATGAAGTCTACTGTGTATCTAAGTCTAGATGGATACATGCCTAGGCTGGATCATAGGCATGCCAGAGGATTGACTTCCCTGCTTTCCTTTCTATTGCTGCCACCTATCACTTCTGACCTGGAAAATTCCCCCTTGCTTTGTTGCTGTGGAACAGAATGTGGAAACACATTTAGACCTGGAAGGAATCATCTAGTACAAGCCCTTCAGGAAACTGAGGCTCACAAATGGGCTGTTTTGTGACCAGAGTCTCAAAAGCTTTAGAGCTTTGATTCAGACTTAGGCTGACCGGTACTAAATCTAAAACATTTCCCACTGTTAGTCTTGACTCTGAAGCAAGCGCCTTGATAGACTTATTGAGGTATTCTGAGCATTTGTATTGCTGATAGCGATGGTTCAATATAAAAAGGTTTCCTCTTCCTGTCGTTCCTCTTTTGCTTATCACACTGACTGTAGAGGAGCAGTTCAGGGCACCGAGGAGGCTGAGAGGGGCTTTTTTGAGGCCACAATGGGAGGGTTCACCTACTTCTCATGGAAGAATCAGGCTGGTTCTTTGGAGACCTTGGCTAGAACCACTGAAACCCTGCCTGGGTTTAGGCACATAGCCAGGTAGCATCTGGTAAAGGAGAGGGAAATTCCAGGCTTCAGTGAGAGGGTGGGAAGGGAAGGGAAATTCCTCTCATCACCAGGTTATCACTTTGGGGCAGCTATTTCAAGGTGGTTGGTCATCTTCCTGATGTGGGTATTGTAGGCTGAGATTATCTGCATCATTGAAAATATTAGGCTTGGAGGAATTAATGAGCTTGGGAGTGGACTGGTTTTCAATTGGTTTAGATCTGAAAGAGGACCAGCTAGGTTTGCTTCTGGGGAGCATGTTCTGCAGGGCAAAGCACTGGACTAGGGTCTTAGTGCTGATGTCAAATTCTGCTCCTGACTCTTCAAGGTTGGGAGAGGGACTGTGGGCCAGGCATCCTGTCAGAGCATCAGTTTCCACAGAAATACTCTGCATGACACATTACAGCTTAACTGAGATCTTCACGTAAAGCATTTGTAAGCTTCAAAGCTTATGGAAATGACAGGTATATTAACATTGGATGGAGAATGAGACAAAAGAGTCAGTTAGCTTAGAGTGAGTGATAAAGCGGTCTTTGCCAAAGAAAGAAAATGGAATGATTCTTAGATATATAATCTTAGCACTTCAGTAGTCTCTGCCTACCACAGTGTTACTGTTTTGGACTTTTTTTTTTGGAGGGATATGGGAGGATGGGGGCATGGGGACAAGGGTTTGATGATAATAAAAGACAGTTTTGTTTTTCACGTTTAGAACCAGAAAATCATCAAATTTTAGGGCTAGGAAGAACATTTCCATTACCTAGTAAAAATCCTTCATTATTACAATTGAGGAAATTGAAGCTGCAAGATGAAGGATTTCTTCATGTCCGTAGAGCTAGGTGGTGATTGACTTAGAAGGAGATTTCAGGCCTTTAGTTCTTATATCTGTGAGACCTCTTTGTTGTACAACTTAGCTAAATGAAGTGTCATTTTTTGAATGAAGTTTCACTGCATGAAACACTTCTAATCCAGGTGAATGTTGAGAACTAACCCAAAGTTGTCAGGTCTGAGGACTACCTTGATTGCTCTGTCTTTCTAAATCTCATTGTTAATTTTGAGCGTGTCTTTTCACACCATGTTTTGTAGACTTGAAAGATGACATTTTATCAGGTAGATTGTTAATGCTGGCACAACAGAGACGGTTAGAGACACTAGTCAGGGAGACAGCAGTATCCTCTACGAAAAAACCCTAGAATTTGGAGGAGGAAGAAAGCAGGGCTGACAGGATCTTGTCACAGGGTGATTAGTAAAGAGGTCACCTGGGAGTTCCTACATACCCTTCTTTGTGCTTTCCTTAGTATATTTTTTCTCTCACAAGTACTCCTGAGGAGTATTGGGGATCTATGTTTCTTTTCAAGGCACTCAGAGTTTTTCAACATAACAAAATCAATGGAATTTGCCTATGATCAGTGTATCCCAAGATCCATAGGAATTATGTCTTTGGCGCCTTAGGAGCCCTTCTTTCCTCCTTAGGTTATTTCTGTCTTTGTCACTGAATTTGGAATCCTTATAGGGTGACCTGAGGCTGATAGACCTGGGGTGGGAGGCACATGTAGGTGAGAAGAGAAGCTGGGAGGAGCTTAGAGTGCCTGGCATTTCAGGGCATGTCATTTGCTTTCATTAACAGTCCTACCTCAAGTCTCCCCTCCTTCCCCGAATTGATCTTTTCACCCTCAGACTTTATCCCATTCCAGCATACCCTGGTCAGTCCTTCCCAGTGTTCTTTGTTGTGGACAGTGACCTTCAGCATGTCCCTGGGTGGAATGAGTATCACCAAATCAAAGGGCACCTTAAAACCGAAATCCTTTTTCAGAGTCCTGGGTTCTCATGCCTTGTGTTAAGGGAGCTGCAGCTGCTAAGGAGGAGACGGAGAGGGCCAGGCAGCCACAGGACCCAGTGTGAGCAAAGGCACAGAGATGGGATTGTCCAGTCTGTGGGAAGGGCAGGAAAATCATGAGATGAGGCTGGGAGGGTAGATTGCTGAGAGTCAAGGGGGTTTCTTTCCTTGTGCTTCTTCCCTTCCCTAGTGCCATTGTCCATGAGGGGTTGCTCAGGGTTCCTCCTTTTGGGGAAGATGTGGTGAAACTTTGTAATCGTTGAAGACACTGACCTTTGGAGGCACATTTCTGAGCATCGGCGTTAAGCAGCAGCAACTGTTAGCAACATTGTGTTGGGCTCTAATGACTTCTATGTAGTTAGAAGGATATTGGGTCATAGAAGTAAAGCCTCTGCACGTCTTTTTGTTTGAAGAGAAACCTGTGGTCATAACTGACCTTTATCTCATGCTTCAGAGTTTGCAGAAATCTCCTTTGAGATTCACAACAACCTTGTAGGTATCATCATCCCTATTTTACAGGTGACACCGAGCCTCAAAGAGATTCATTGACTTGGCCATGGTCATACAACTAAGAGATGTCAGGCAGGTCTTCCTGGCTTCAAGGTCAGCATGTCTCATTGCCCTGTCCAAGTTAGCCTAATAGTTTCAGGGACTTTTTTTTCCAGTGTATTTCAAACATTGCTCCCTTAACCAAGATGATACATCCCAGGTGAAATCTTTGGGGCTGGCTGATTTCCACTTTTTGGGTGAGAAAATCGAGGTTGGTCCCAGAGGCTGAGGAATCTGCCTAAGGACATGTCACTGGTTAGTAGCCATGTACAGGAGAGGAGGAAGCTCTGAGCTTGCTGTTTTGTAGTTGCATTTCCTTGATGTGTTTACATTTAACTGCATGTGTGTAGAATGGGAGTAAAGAGCTCACTCAGGAAGCTTTTTATTAAGCTGATGGAAAAGACAAGGGTCTAGGTTGGAAGTGACCTTTGCCCAAGTTAAGCTAAATAAAGTCTTTATGTGAGTCCATGATATGAAGCAGGAGAGGAGTAGTGATTTGGGTAGAAACTCTTCCTGGCCTTAGTGTGACACCACACAGAAGGGCCAAGTTTTCTTAACCAAGTAGGCTTCCATTTTATCTGGAGATATTTTCCATGAAAAGCGGAATTGAGCAGTTAACCTCAGGGCAACTTTCCTTTTTTGGGGGGCAGGGATGGGGTGCAGTGTCTGCTTAGACTCATGCCCCAGATTAAGTAGCATGTTTATAACACTTGGGTAGATGATTGGGGGCTGGTGGTGGGGAAGGAATGGGGAGGACTGCTTTTGTTTTATGACTGTTCATAAACTGGATCACAAACATCACCCTTTTGCTCTCATCCTTCTGATATGCATCTAGAACAGTGATGGGGGAAGTCAAAAGACTTTCATCCACCGCTGGCGTGCCGGTACTTTTGCTGTGCTCTGATTCACTCATCTCTCATTTCCTTCAGTGTCTGTTCCAAACTTCCTCTCTCGAAGTCTCTTTGCTGCCTTTCCCTTTCTCTTCTGAGCAGAGAACCTCACTTGATCAGCTGACTGCACCAATTGAAGAGATTCCCACTGAGTTCTCTTTACCTTCTCCACTGGGGAGGAAGCAGCAGCGTGGAGCTGCTGCTTTGACAAAGCATTCCCTTTCTTTTCATTTGTAACCTCAACTTATCTACCAGTACCTTCACTATCACTTAAAACCATGAACAAATCCCTTTTGTGCCTAGAACAGGCCCCTTAGTCTGCTGTTCCCCTGTATCTCCTCTCCCTTCCATATTTCGTCATATCCATATAGCACAAGTTGTTCAGCCATTCCCCAATTGATGAGCGTTCCCTCAGTTTCCAAAAAGAGCTGATATAAATACTTTTGTACATAAGGGTTCTTTTCTTCTATATTTGATTTCTAGGTCTGCTATAGACCTACTACTGGTTTGCTAGAATGCACATTTTAATAGCTTTTTGGGCATAGTTCCAATTGATTCTCAGAGTGATTGGACTAGTTCACAACTCCACTAACAGTGTATTAGTATACCTGTTTTCCTACAACACTTGTCATTTTCCTTATTTTGTCATCTTATCAAATTTGATAGGTGAGATGGTACCTCAGAATTGTTTTAATTTGCATTTTTCTTATCAATAGTGATTTAGAGCATTTTTTTTCACATGATTATTGATAGCTTGGATTTTTTCCTCTGAAAATTTAGGCAGTTTTTAAAAAAAATCATCCTTTTGTGTAGGGATAGTAAAGTTGCGATTATAAGGTATAGTGAAGTGCATAGTTTGATAGATTTGAGGTAAAGGGTACTTTAGAGTTGATCTGGTTGAACCCCCTCATTTTATGGACTAAAAAACCCAGGCTCAAAGAAGTGAAGTGATTTACTCAAGGTACATGGATGGGATATCACAGAGTCATGATTGACAGGCCCTGCCCATATCTGAAGGGAAGAATGTCCACTGTAGCATGTCCAAGGACTCCTCCTGTCCAGCCATGAAGATTTCTGGTGAGCTAAAGCCTCGGCCTTCTAAGGCAGCCCCCTTTTACCAACGATTAAGATTGTTTCCTGTTGTTCACTGCAAATTTGACTCTTTGCAACTTTTATCCATTTCTCCTGGTTCTGCCCTTTTTGGTCAAATAGCAAGACTGATAATTCTTCTACACTTCCACAGTTCTTCGCCCCTCAAGGACAGCTCATAGGTCCTCTCTGTGTCTTTCTTCAGGCTAAACACCCCAGGTCCTTCCAGCAGACATCATCTGACTCTGCCCTTATCTGGACATCTCTTTGGTCCTCTCTATCCCTCAGTTGTCCATGTCTTTCCTAAATTGTCTCACCCAGAACTGAACAGGGTATTGCAAATGTGACTTGATGGGACTGTTTGTCGGGGGCCTTAGAGAAGAGCTGGTCCATCCCATGCTTGGCCAGCAGTCCTGCTACAGTGCATCAGCTGCATCATCCCACAGACAGGGTCTTTTCTCCTCTCACTTGATGATGCAGTCTGTTGTTTGTGGAGCATTCCAGTTGATGAACAGGGCTGCTAGGGTGCATCAGTCACCAGATTTGGACTCAGGAAAACTCATGTTCCTGAGTTCAGATCCAGCCTACTAACTGTGCAACCCTGGGCAAGTCACTTAACCCTGTTTGCTTCACTTTCTTCATCTGTAAGATGGGCATGATAATATCACCTACCTGTCAGGGTTATGGTGAGGGTCAGAACACTATTGAAATGCTAGCTCTTATTATTTTATTGTGATCTGTGGGTAATGGTGAGCCACGTCATCTTGCCATCTTGGTGCATGACTGAGATGGAGTGAAGGATGCGGAGGAAAAGGGAGGGTCATTAGTTTGAAGGAGTATCCATGTAGATGTTAGAGCTCCTGGTCTAAGGGCAGGGTTTGGGGTAGAAAAAGATGGCTAGTCTGGTGTCGACCTCATTGAGAAAAGAGGATGGATGATTGGAGGATGGAATAGTACAGTCTTCAGCCTGGGTTTGGGTAGAAAATTACGGTTGAGTAGGGGCTTCTGAGTGATGGAGCCAGAAGGAGAGCCTGGAAGTGACCCTGGGGAACAAGATGTGTCTGGAGAGGATGCTGTGTGGGCAGGGCTGGGGGCAGGTGCTAGGGAGGGCTTGTGGATGACAGGAGGAGGAGCTTCAGCCCTTAGCTTGGGGAGGATGGAGACAAGGTCATTGACCCTGGGTGCCAAGCCGAGTTGCTCAATTCCTGTTTGCAGGAACAGGACCTTGGGCTGGAGGTGGACAAGATAAGTGAGGAGATAGGCAGGCTCCCCCCAGAGGCAGTTATTGAGGCCCCCCTGGGCTGAGCTGGGCTCAGGCCAAGGCAGTCCCTACTCTCCAGGGCTAGAGTGAATTCCCAGGTGAGGAGGCTGCCATCACGTGGTAGAGAAAGGCAAAGGTCTGAGAGTCCAGAGTTGGGCCTGGAGAGGGAGGGAAGGTATTCTCTTGAAAAACCTTATTTTATGAAAACAAAAATTTAGAAAGGTGGTATTTTCAGGCACCATTATTGGGGGCTTAATAAGTAAGGGTTTCTCATGTGGAAAGTGGATTGAGTTCCTTGGTTAGAGTCAGAGAGAGTATTACTTACCCAGGCTGAGAGGCAAACCACTCAAACCTCTCCGACCCTCAATTTTCCTTACTCAGAAAATGGGAATAAAGTCGCTTTCCTCACTGTGTTGCTTTGAAGGTCACGCCAGTAGAATGGTTTTTCAGAAAGCTGCATAAATGTTTGTTATCACCATTACTAGTGTCCTCTTATTGTTTAGTCTGTTTTTTCCTGCTTTGCCCTATGCTGGGTAACCCTGCTTGGGCTTAGTTTGCTATCTCCTTCTCCAGTTCATTTTCTAGGTGAGGAAACTGAAGCAGACAGTCAAGTGACTTCCTAATAAGTGTCTGAGGCCAGATTTAAGTCAGGAAAAGGAGTCTTCCTGACTCTTGGCCCCAAGCTCTCTCCATTGTGCCACCCAGCTATCTGTTAGTTAGCCTTTAGGTCTCTGCCTCATCTCTCTTTTCTTATCGTCACAAATGTTTACTTTATTTTCACCTCAGATATACCCAGCTTAGCCTCAGGGATCCTTGATTGCAAGCTGGAGGGGGAATGGTGGAGCTGGGGTTTGAACCCAGGTCCTTGGTCTCCAGAGGTGTCTCTCTGTGCCTTCTTCTCTGCCCACCTCCTGCTCTCTCTGCCCCTGGCCTCCCCACATGACCTTACATTTACTATCTCCCCCCTCACTCCTCCCGTCTCCTTCTCTCCCCTCTCATATCTGTTGTCTGCTCTGTGTCTCTGCCATGTATGTACACATCTGTTTTTCTGCATCTCTGCTTCTGTGTCTTGTCTTGTTTTGTCCTGGTACATAGACAGTGAATAATTAGTGCTTGTTGACTGACTGCCTGACTCTCCCAAATGGGGCTTATTCATTGATTCCACTCCTGTCTTCATTTCTGGCCCTTCCCTAGCCCCTCCAACCGGTAAGCTCAGTGGAGACTCTCTGTAGCCTTGAGGGGTGGCATTTCAGCTTCTTTTGAAAATTAGCTGAGCGTCAGCAGCTAGGTCTTGTACAAGGCACTGAAGCTAGGTCAGCGTGGCTTAGTCTCTCAGCGTGTTCAGTTCAGCACATAGTAGATGCCATCCCCTTCCCTGAAGCAGTTTATGTGATAGTCAAAAATAAGTTTGATGCCAGGGGAATGCCACAGTGGAAGAGGGAGATGCCAGATGAAGTGGCCTGAGAACATTGTTTTGGGGGAGGGATCAGAAAGGACTTCCTGGAAGATGGAACAGCAGCCAGAGAGGGAGTAGAGTGGAGGCAGGAGGAGGAGGGAGCAGAGGAAGCAAGAGTCAGAGCAGGCCCTCTGACAGACGACTTGTGGAGCCCCTCTGGCTGCTGGTGCCTGTGCAGCTCCTCCTCTCTAGTTCTGACCTGTATGCAGTGCCTACCTTATTCTGGAAAGCTCTGGGCTTGAAGCTGGAGTTACTAATCCCAAAACTACAGAGGTGCCCTGGGGTTTTTGGAGCCTAAGAGAGTGGAGATCCATAAATAAATGTTGTGAAATGTATGGAAATGGGGGTGGAGAGGGAGAGAGATGGGAAGGGAGAGGGGTGGATAGAGAAACAGAGAGAGACAGAAGGAGGGAGGGACAGATGCAGGGAGAGAGAAGAGAAGAGAGAGCTGGTTAGTCAGTGTGGAGCAGATGGGAAAAGCCTTCTCTGGGAGGGAGCCTGTGAGCCAGGCTGGTTTGTAGGTCACATAGGGCGGAGCATTAAAACCCTGCCCATTACAATTTACTAGCATCTTTAAGACTGGTAGCTTAAGTTTTTTCTAAGCCGTTGATCGATGTCAGCATCTGTGTCGGGCCACACGTGGCTTCCTCAGACTCCCCAGGTCTGTGACAAACAAGAAAAGTAAGACTTTAGGGTTTTTGTTTGGCATTGCATCTGCAGGATTTCAGAGAGGAGAGTTTTGGATAAGTAAACTTACTTGCTCATAGTATGCACATAGAAGCAATATTTTCTCTGTCAAAATATTTTTCTAACTAAAAATTTGAAAGTTTTTAAAGCTGACATCTGGAAAGAATACATTGTCCTCTTAGTGACTTTCCTTTGGATTGGAAAAGTTAGAAAAGAATTGCAAATGAACAAAAACAGTGTTTTAGGGGAAAATAAATGTATGAAGTCATGGTAAAATACCTTGTTGCTAAACAAAGGGTGTTATATTTTAAAACTGAAATTAAACTGAAACTATTTCTATCCTCTCTCAGGGAGATTGGTTAGGGCTCAGATAGGAGGGAGATACAGTGGTTTCTGAAGAATTTCTACAGTAACTTCTGACTGTAGGTTTTATTCCTAGTAGCACTAATCTTATTAAAAACCTTGTGAAGTTTGCCCTGAGTCCAGTTAAGCGCACTTTACTGACCGTGTGTGCTAGTATTTCAGAAGTTTTATGTTCACTTTCCAAAGAATGCAAGATTTAAAATGAGTTCATATTTCAATAGGACTATATCCTCCATCTCCTTTTCCCCAATATAAAAGCCAATACTTATGTAGGCTCTCATTTCTTTCAGGTGTTTTATATGTATTATTATATCTTTTGAGGCTGCTAGGGGATGCTTAGGCTAGAAAGCTAGGCCTGGCATCAGGTCAGATACTTAACTGGCTGTGTGACCTTGGAAGTCACTTAACCCTTCTTGGCCTCAATTTTCCCAACTGTAAAATAGGGATAATGACCACAGCTCCTCCTAGGATTGCGAGGATCAGGAGAGATAATTGTAAAGGGCTTGTCACTGTGTGTGGCACACGGTAGGTAGCTGCCATATAAACTGCCAAGTGCTCATTGACACACTGGCGATTGTACACCTTGGTGCATTGGAGACTTGTGGTGGATTACACGAGGGCTGGATTTGGGCTTCAGCACTCTTGGCTTGGGGAAGCATGGA
Source organism: Potorous gilbertii (assembly GCA_028658325.1). NCBI lineage: Eukaryota > Metazoa > Chordata > Mammalia > Diprotodontia > Potoroidae > Potorous > Potorous gilbertii. Next base: position 7,751,553 of record CM053770.1, on the reverse strand, counting down.
GTCAGACGACCCTGGCCCAGATCTCCTCACTTACTGTCTGGGTGACCTTTGGCAAGTTACCCAACCTCTCTGGGCTGATTTCCTCATCTACAAAATGACTTTCACTGAGTCTGAACATCCCTTCCTGTTCTAAACATAAAGACACAGCTTTCACACCCGTGGCCTCATCTCCTTCCAGTTAGTCAGCTGGCATTTATTAAACACCTACTATAGCCTTTCTACTCCAGAAGGAACCTGGGAAGCTCATCTGCTTCTCTTTAGTTTCTGTACCTGTATTTGTCCCTAAGATTCACATGCAATCATGCTGTTGTCATTCATGTTTTGCATTTTGTTTCATTTCAGGCCAGCCTTTCCATATGGGGATGGGGAAGCCTTGGCGTTGTGCTTTTCCTTGTAACGTTTGGACCCTTTGCTATCTTTTACTTTGCATTTTACGTCCTCTGCTTTGTGGGCGGGTAAGTACACGTGTCTGCCTTTTATCATTCTCATTAAGCATGTCGTTCATGCTTCATAAGCAACACTGAGAAATGATCATTTGTAATGTTTTGGTCGAAAAAAAAAAAGATCCACTTTCCCAGAGCGTAGAAAGGATAAGGAAGGTGTCAAGAGTTAGGAGCAGAGCATCCAAGGATGTTAGAGCGCTGAGGGATGTCTGAATCTCTGTTGGGGACAGAAATGGGAGTCATGTTCCCTTTCAGGCTGGAAACTGACAGCCAACTTTGAAGGCTTAAGAATTTACATTAATAGCAATAATCACTATGTTATCTTGGAGTCACATTGGTTTATTTTTGTAAGTTTTTTTGTCTTGCAATAATAATATTTATTTATGGAATACTTTAAGGTTTGTGAAACACGTCACAAACATCTTGCTTTATTCTCAGAACAGTTCTGGAAGGAAACTAAAGTAGAGTGGCTAAATAACTAGCCCAGGGTCACCATTCAGCCAGTCAGTGACTCAGGATTCCAAGTCTGGCCTTCCTTATTGCTGATCCTGTACTCCACTCTGTTTTTTGAGTTACCTGGCTGCTCAGTTACTCAGTCTGATAACGTTAAAATTGATGTGAGTTACATTGAATGGGTTATCTGGCTTTACCTTACCTGTGTTACTTTGCTTTGGCCTAGTCGCTTAACTTTTGGGGCCTCAGTTTCCTTGCCTTTTGGGTGAGGGAGCTGCTGATGTCTTACTTGCCCCTTCCCTCTTCTAAGAGGCTGGCTCCGTGTCTTTGGCCTTCCTTTTTCATTCCGCTAAGGAGCAAAGATTTCCTCATTGGGGTAGATCGGGGGTCCAGATGCCACTGATGTGGACCCCAGTGCACTCGGTTGTTCATGAAATGCTGAGGCAAAGAGATGAGGAGCCCCACTCTGAGCCCTGAGCTGGGTTTGTTCTGGGGAGGTTAGTCTAGTAGGCCTTGGGCCCTGTTGGCTAGGTCTCCTAAAGCCCTGAGGGAGAATACCAGCTAACCTTTTTTGGTGCTGGTTCCCATGTTGCCTACTGCATATTTGTAGTGAGAATGTTTATTTTTCCAGTGTGGATGTTTCCATTTCTTTGTGGAAAAGTAAATCTGGAAACACCTGCTTTTGTGGCTAGTAGGAATGCATAAGAGGGGATTTCTCCTCAAGTGTGGATGAAACCTGATTTTATTTTTATGTGATGATGGCTTTTGGCATTTCCGTTAAGAACCTATCAAAATTATAGTTTAGCTTACAGATGGCGTAGTGGACATGGGATCCCAGAGTACCTTGGTTTGAAACGCTGGCAAGTCACTCAGCCTCTTGGAGGGAGCCCTGTTCTTCATTTTAAAATGGGAATAGTGGCTGTAGCTGCTTCCCTGGATTGTCCTGAGGCTCTGAGGAGCTTGTGAGTGTAAATCAGTACTTGGCAAATCTGCAAGGGACATTTTTGATGTCTGTGATTGTTGTTAGGAAAGAGAGCACCTTGTGTGGTCTCATAAGCCCACCCTGAGGGAGGGAAGAAAACTTCTGCCCTGGATAGCTTCAGCCTTGCAGGTGTCCGGGTTGGCAGAGACCCTGTGGTTGTGATAGGGGTGACCCAGAAACCTCTTCATCCAAATGGGCCCTCTAGCGATGGCAGCTGTGGCCTGCCCATGGCTTATTGTGACATCCCATGGGGTCTGGGGTTTAGTTGTCTATCGTTTTTCTATAACTGCTCGGTTTTCTCTGCCCCAGGATAACTGTGTGCATTGTGTCATCTGTCAAGTATATTAAAACTGTGTCCTTTGAATCTCACATTTGTCAATTGGTATTATTAGATCAAAAACACAACTCTAAATTCTGAGAGAGATGGATGGATTTTTCTTTTGGAAACAAGAGTATTTAAATTTCTCCTGTATGAAAACACCTGTGTCACTGACTTGCCTGCCTTCCCTGGCCCATCTGTATTCAAAATGAATTCCTTTTCTTTTGGGAGAAAGGATACTCTTGGAAAGAAATCCATTTTCTTTTGCCAGGGGACCTCAGTGCTGGTTAGAGGTTATGGTGTCTAGTTTTGCCTGACTTCTGTTGTGTTCTCCTGTAGTTTCACTGTTCTCAGAATAGCTTATATGTCAGTGCACACAACTTAATTAGGTTCTTTTTTAAGATCACTTTGTTCCCAAGATTTCCCCAGCTAGAGGTGTATTTAATTGTTTTTAGAAGATGATGCTTACTTAATTCAAGTTATATTAATGTATGAGGTATGCACATTAGTATACTCCCCTAACCGGGTCAAACTAAAATACACAGCCAGTTTTCCATCATCCAAGTCAGTGAGGTCAGGGATAACTAATTTGGAGAGATGAAATCCATAGATAATCTCCAAATCTAATTTTAGTTGTTGACTCAGTGGCCTCAACCCCCAGACCTTATACCACAACTGCAGATGTGGCTCAGAAAAGTGAGCCAAAGTGGGTTTAAGAAGCATTCCCCGCCCACCCCCAAGAAGAAAGACTGGTTATCATTGAGTAACCAAAGTAGACCACATTCAGATGGATTCTCACCCTCCTTCCTTCCCTGTTCCCTTTTTCCTTAGGCTTAGAACTCCTTTGTCTCTCTTTGAAATGTTCTGTGTTTGTAGATATTCCTAAGTACAAAGGAGAACCAGGATTGAAAATAACTTTTGGGGTTGGTGTGGGTGAGAGAGAGAGAAAGAGAGAGAGAGAGAGAGAGAGAGAGAGAGTGTGTGTGTGTGTGTGTGTGTGTTTGCTATAGTGAATGGAGTTTGAGTGAATAGAAGTGAGAATGATTTAAATTACCCTAGCTTTTTGTAGGACTACTCCCACCTCTTTTCTTAATACTATTAAGAAAATATTAATTAACACAGGCAGCTGATGGCACAGTGGTTACAACACTGACCTGGAGTCAAAAAGACCTGGTTTCAAATCCGTCCTCCGTTCCTCACTCGCTTTGTGTCTCTGAACCAAATTACCTACCCTCTGCTTGCCTTAGCGTCCTTATCTGAGAAATGGGGTGATGCTAATAGCGTCTGCCTTTCAGGGTTTTCATGAGATCAAACGAGATTATGTTTGTAGACTCTTTAGCGGGCGCCTGGCACGCAGTGAATCGTTACTAGGTTAATAGACAGACTGACAATTTTGAGGGGAGAGGGTGTAAGCCTTTGTTTTTGTATCTTCAGCACTTAGCACAGTGCCTGGCCCAAGGATGGCATTTAAACAAATGGTTTTTGATTGATTGGTTGTTGCTTCTGTGAACAACATTGACTTCAGTAAGCTTTCTTTAAGTGTTGTTTTCCATTTTCATGGAATGCAAGATTTAAAGATGTACCTCACAGGGCATCTGGTTCATTCTCTTCATATTACATTTTGATGAAATTGAGGCTCTAGGGGAAGGGAAATGGGAACTGATCTGGCCAAGGTCTCACAGGGGTTTCCCAGAGGACTTTCAAGTCTTGTTCTCTCTTGATGTTGCTTTGATACATTTTAGAAAATGTTTATAATTTGACAGAAATGCTGTTAATAAAATATTTCGAATGTCCATTCTTTGAGCTCCCATTTTCCTTTATTTTGAGCATTTTATTATCTTTGGAGATACTTAACAGTAACTTATTGAATGAGACTACTGATTTCTAAGGATATTGGAAATGTTGACCTGCAGTGAAAATTTCAGAACGGTTACATGTGGGAACTGTGCAAAAATGAGGATTCAGAAAATGATACATTTGTACTTGAATCCTCCTTCCCGAGGGAGGAACTGCACACAAAGTCCTTCATGGAAAGGTGAGGCTTTCCTCTGACATGCCCTGTGTGGTGGGTGGGAGGTGTCATGGTTGTTATCCCCATTTTAGGAACCAGTAAGGATAAACTGAGGCTCAGGGAGGTCAGAGTTTAGCACTGTAAGGAGTTAGGATTCTTCTTTTGAATATTTAATTAGGATATTTTAAGGTACAATTTCATTTAAGTACCTAATTGTAAGTCTTTGGAAATGATTCATTGGTATGAACTGCTCAGTAAGATGAATCAAAGGTTCTCTCTCTCTTTTTTTCTCTATTTACAAAGAGAGGAATCATTAACTGTTAAGGGTGTGACATCGTGTACTGTGAAGTGGTTGGCAAATATTACCGATGGTAGTAAATCTCATCACATCCCAAATGTGACTTAGCATTATTTTAATTTTATTTTATTTTGAACTTAAACACCAAAATAAAGAACATTTTCAGATCTGCATCATGATTCTCCTTTTCATCTTACTTTGCTTTTAAAAAAAGGTATACAGTATATTTCACACATTGTTTTCAAAATAGTTCACTTGTCTGTGCTTCTTTCTGTTCTGGCTACTTAAAAATGTTTTTGTGGACCAAATGAGATAGAAAACATTATGAGATGTAAAATGGATAATTTTGAATATATTAAACTAAAAGGGTTTTGTGCAAACAAAAACAATTCACCCTACATTATAAGGAAAGCAGAAAGTTGGAAAAATTTCATATGATAAGTGTCACTGATGAAGGCCTCATTTCTCAACTACATAGAAAATTGAGTAAAATTTACAAGAATACAAGTCATTTCCATGTTGATAAATGATCAAAGGATATGACCAGGCAGTTTTCAGATGGAGAAATCTAAGTTTAATACTCATGTGAAAAAAAGTGTTCTAAATCACTATCCATTAGAAAAATGCAAATTAAACTCATATACCACCTCACATCTATCAGATTGGCTAATATGACAGAAGAGGAAAATGACAAATGTTGGAGGGGATGTGGGAAAATTGGAATACTAATACACTGTTTTGGGCAGTTACGTGGTGCATTGGATAGAATGCTGGGCCTGTAGTCAGGAGGACCTGAGTTCAGATCCAGCCTCAGACATTTACTAGCTTTGTTATCCTGGTCAAGTAACTTAACCCTGTTTGCCTCAGTTTCCTTATCTGGAAAATGATCTGGAGAAGGAAATGGCAAACTCGCTCCAGTGTCTCTACAAAGGAAATGCCAAAAGGGGTCACGAAGCATCAGATACAACTGGAAAAGGACTCAACAACAACAACAGATACAGCATTAGGGGAGTGGTGAGCTGACTCAACCATTCTGGAGAGCAGTTTGGAACTATGGCCAGATGGCTGTAAAGCTGGGTGTACCTTTGATCCAGCAATACCGCTACTCTGTCTGTATCCCAGAGAGATTAAAAAGTAAAAGGAAAAAGAACCTATTTATACAAAAACACTGATAGCACCTCTTTGTACTCACAAAGAATTGGAAACTTAGGGGATGCCTGTCAATTGGGGAATGACAGAACAAGGAATATTTGACTACGACGGAATTACTGTTGTGCTGTAGGAAAAGGTGAGCTAAGGGATTCCAGAAAAACCTGGAAAGACTCATCCGAGCTGATGCAAATTGAAGTGAGTAGAACCGGGAGAACATACTGCACACAGTGCAGATACTGCACTATGATTAGTGTGAATGACTTAGCTCTTCTCAGCAGTACAATGGTCCAAGACTATTCAGAAGAACTCAGGAGGAAAAATGCCATCTGCCTCCAGAGGGAGAACTCAGGGAGTCAGAATGCAGATCAAAGCATGCTATTTTTACGGTTTTTTGTTTTTTTCCCCTTTTCTGTGTTTCCTTTCACAACATGACTAATATGTAAATATGATTTGCAGATTGCACAGGTGTAACCTCTGTCAAATTGCTTACCATCTCAAGGAGGGGGGAGGAAGAGAATTTGAAACTTAAAATTAAAAAAAAGTGTTAAAAATTTCCTCTGTTTATTGGTGTCAATATTACTAGCCTCCTCTCCTTTTACTAGACCCCCCTCCTCTCACAAATGAATAGATAGAGTTAAGCAACCCAAATCTACCCCCTGCCTGTGCCATCTTTCTGACCCTTCTGATGTCCAGGGCTTTGGAGGCCTGTGCCAGAGAGACCAGGGGCAGGCCCCGAGACAGAGCATGGTTCATCCATGGGCCTGGGAGGCTCTCCCCAGTTAATCTCACACTGCTTCAAAGAATAGGCATCTGTGTCACTCCTTGTGGGTGAATGACTGCAGTTGTGGACAGTAGTTTATTTAAACCATGTTTCTGGATAGCACCTGTCTTTAAATTCAGTGGGGATTCAACAATCCCTTCTAAAATGATTGAAGGGGAAGGTGACAAATGTTGGAGGGGATGTAGTGTAATGTTAATGGGGTTTAAGATCTAGTCTCATGTGGAGCCCATTAAGGGAAGCTTTTGTAGGGGAGGCTTGCGTATAGGAAGGCTGTCACCTTTTGGTACTAAGTTGATTAGGCACTGAGGGTTGTGATGCCTTCTGGCTCTGAGAAATATATACTCTCTGAGTTAGTATTTTGCTTTGGGGGCTTGCTTATAAGAAGGACTGTTTGATTTCCTGGTGGAGACTCTGGGTAGCTGTCAGACCCCCTCACCTCCCTACCCCGAGTGCTCGGATGTAATGACTCTCTGAATCTGTAAAATGTACCGCAATACTGCTGTGATTCAGGAAGTAGAGCCTGGTCTGTTGTCTTTATTTCTCTGCTTATATTTTTTCTGCGTTTTCTCTGAAGTTCAGGGAGCTCACTTTTCCCCTGAACTAGTGAATGTAATTATAAAAGGTTGTTGACCCTTTAAACAACTGTCTTTCTTACTAGAGCAGACCTAAGAACCTTTGCTGGCAGCTGTCCTGGGTTGTCTTTATAGATGGAAGAATTGGGACATCGATTCATTGTTGGTGGAAATGTGAACTGATGCAGCTATTCTGGAGAGTAGTCTCCAGACTTATCAAATTTACCCAACAACTCCATTCCTAGGTCTGTTTCCAAAGATGATTAGGGAAACAAGAAAAGAACCTGCCTGTTCTAAAATGTTGATAGCAGCTCTCTTTGTGGTGGCAAAGTGGAAATTATAGGGATGCCCATCCGTTGGGGAATGGCTATATGATTGTGATGGATCCTGCGTGCCAGAAGAAATGATGAGCTCAGTGATCTTGGAAAAACATGGAAATAATGAACAGTAAAGTGAGCAGAGCCAAGAAATGTCTCCCTCTGTCTGTCTGTCTGTCTAACGGGAGCCATCTCTGCGGTGGGGGAGGGAAGAAAGGACAACAGGTGTAGCAGGCTGTGCATAGTGGGTTTGAAGCTTCATGTGCGATTGTCTTTTTATAATACTGTTAATGAAATCCTTGTTTTATTCCATAAACTAAAAATAAAATGAATAAATAAATGTAGAAAAACCCCAGCACAAACCTCAATGGCTCCCTTGTGCCTGTCAGTGTGCTGAGGATACAGAGCTAGAAAGGGCAGTTCCTCCAGAAGCTGTAGTCTCCCTGACAGACGAGAGGCACCTTGCACCTGGATGAGTCGAGAGACTATGTAAAGGGCAAGGTGACAGCAGGTCTGGTCAGGGAGACTTGCATGGAGGTTCCAGGTGGGGCCGGTGTGGGGAGGGGAGTGTCGAGGGGATGGCAGGTGCGGGGGTGGTTGGTAGGACCGTGAGTCAGGGATTGATGAGAAATCAGCCTGGGAAAAAAGTGGAAGCTTGGAAGGAGGGATGAAAGGTTTGGGGTGCCCCCCATGGCAGGCCCAGGAAACCGGACTGTGTTATTTGCTCTTTTTATTCTTCTCTTTGCTTTGCAAGTGCTTGTTTCTGATTAATATGTAGGATCAAGTTGGGAGGAGAACAGACTTTCTTCTTACAAAGCTTTGTTGCTTTTTTATTCGATTTGCCCACTTAGATGAATTGCAGATCTCAGATGAGAAGCCTCCTTCACTTTGTTTTAAATAGAGCTTCAGCTTCTGAGCACCAAATGTCTGCATTATTTGGAGATTTTCTGAAATGGGAAGAAGGATTTGTAAATGCTGTTGGGGTTGGATTTTCTGTGATGGTTGATTTTTAAATAAATTTATTTAACTTTTTACATTCATTTTCACAAGATTTTGGGTTCCAAAATTTTCTCCCCATTTG
>CM053770.1:7676541-7742644 GCA_028658325.1 Potorous gilbertii | reverse complement strand
CTCTCCACCCCCTGGCCTAGATCCGCCCAGCTAGTGCTTGGGGTCTGAGATTCAAATGCTGCTCCCCAGCCTCAGGGCTTTTGGCGGCAGGCCTGACTGCTCTTCAGTGGGAGCTTATCTGCTGGTTCTCAGGTGGGGGCAGGGCCGCCTCTCAGGCTCAGTTCCCTTAGGGGGTTTATGCAGAGATCTTTTGTATTGGAGCTGGGGTGGAGCTCCTGCCTGCTCTGGGAGGCTCTGGCTGAGCTGCCTCTGCCTCTGCCCCGGCCACCGCCTCCCGAGGGGGTCTGAGTCCCAGAGATACCCCGCTCCCCTCTCAGCCCGTCTCTCTCACTGACCTGTGTGTCTGTGGGTGGAGGGACCTTCCGCGGCCGCCAGAGATTCAGGTCCCTGAAGCCTACTTGCTCCTCTCAGTGCGGTGTGGCTGGGGCGGGGGAGGGGAGTGCTCCGCAGGGCAGGGCTCCGCAGGGCAGGGCTCCGCTCCCCTCTGAGGTACCTTTGCGGTCGGTTTTTCAGGGCTCTCTGCAACGGAAATCTCCTTCACTGTGTTACTGCACGGCTTCCACTGTTCCAGAATTTGTCAGGAGTTCTTTTTACAGGAAATCTATGGGCTGTGGGTTCGGAGCTAGCAAATGTGGGTCCTTCTACTCCGCCATCTTGGCTCCGCCCTGTGATGGTTGATTTTAATGCAAGATCATTTTGCTTCTTTTTACACTTGTATTTTTATGTAAATTTTTATTGGTCTGTTAACAGAGATAATTATAACTTTTTGAGCCCCTCTCTAAAGTCATAGTCAGGAGGGCAGGCCATTGGAAAACCAGTCTGGTCCAGATCTACCTTACTGTTGTTGGGATTGTAGGCAAGTCATTGCCTGTCGATGGAGCAGAGATGAGTGGGGTGACTCTGGGCAAGTCGTATAATCTCAGACTCAGTTTCCACATCTCTGAATTGGGGATGAGAACAGCACCTATTTCACATAGGGTTGTTGAAGATAAAATGTAATAATGTTTTTAAAGTGCTTTACACACTTAAAGTTCTATAGAAATGTTGGCTGTTGCTATCATTATTGTCACCGTTACCTCCCACTACCACCAACCGTCATTGTGTTCAAAATTCCAGCCTCAAGAAAAATAGGATTAAAAAATTACTTTCATTGTTTTCATCATGGTAAGAGCATAGTAGGCATTTATCTACTGTGGCATGAGATGGCAATAATTTCTAGGTTTTCTGAGCCATGGGCAGCGGTGGTGAAGTGTTTAGATATTTAGGGCTAGTCCCTCAAAGTACCTTGACCCTGGCTAAATTAATCTGCTTTTGTACTTTGATTTTTAATTCCTCCAAAATGTTTAGCATTTGGGGAGAAGTATTGGCAAACTTCATTACTGGTCGGGTATATGGGGAGGGAGTAAATGTTTATACAGCTCTTGCTCTGTGCTTGAGAAATATCATATAGAAATGTACTTACTGCTCTGGTAGAAAAGGGAAATTTGTTTCATAACCTCATGGATAACTTTCTAATAGCTTTAAGGCTTAAGAAACAAGTGGATCTCCTTAGAGTTTTTTTTTTAATTCATTGTTGTTTCATGGAACAACTTTGGGGATATTTTTTGCTTGTGAGAAACAAATTTGTCAAAATGGAATTCTGAAGCTCTAATACTTGTCATTTAAAATTATGCAGTAGTTTGGTGAGTGCTGTTAGTATGTGTATAGCATTATTCAGTGTTAGAAAATACTTTCTAAATTCCTTCAGCTTCTGCCTTTACCATATGTGTCTGGCCACTTGTCACCCCTCTTCCCCGCCCTGAATATACTTTGTCATGGATGTGCTCTTTAAATGGTGGAATATGGTTTATGTAACTTTAGCTTCATGCTTTTTTTCCTATAGGGGTTTTGTGGTCACTCTCTTGTTTGGAAAAACCAATTCTGAGAAATACCTGGAGCAGTGTGAGCACTCCTTCCTTCCTCCAGCCTCCACAGGGATTCCTAAGGTAAGCTCCTCGATGGGCTGTACAGGAGTCATTCATCGTCTGGGGACAAGAGCTGCTCTTAGTATAATGGTGATGGTGATGTTAGTGATGATGGCGATGGTGATGTGAGGTATGTGCCAAGCCCTGGCCCCTTTTCCTAGAATTAGCTACACGATTCCTAGAATTGTGTCTTGAGGTGAGAATTTCTAATTGTTCCGTCCAGTTGACTTTACTGTTCACACAATATTCACAGTGATGTTTGATCAGAGCAGTAGAAGAGCGATGCTTTACTTGCAAGTTGCATTTGATCACGATTGGGAACTTCAACAAAGATTGTGCATTTTGGGTTGTAAAAGTGCTAATTCTTGGTTTTGAATGAAATGCTCCATTTTCAAGGAGTAAGAACAAGTAAGAACATTAGTTCAGATGGAGTTACATTATGTTCTTAGCCAACTTTAGGTGCCACATAAGGCTAGATGTTGTTAAGTGGAAGTTTTTAAAAAAAGTATAATGCCCCGTCATGTTTTCTGTAGCCTCCACCTTGACCTGCTGGTGGCAGCCCTTTGGAATACTTTGGTTGACAGAGTGAAATCTTAATCTCTCCAGCTTAGACTCTTTGTTCCTGGCTCGAGCATGGGCCTGAGCAGAGGCCTGAGCAGAGAAGGTCCACCTGGCAACTTTTCCAGTAGTTGAAGGCCACTCTCATGTCTCCCCTAGGTCTTTGCTTCTCTAGGATTAACATCTGCACTTCCTCCAGTGGATCTTTCCAGGGCTCGATCTCAAGGCTCTACCCTGTTTCCCCTTGGGACTCTCCTCTGGTTACTTGATTGACCCAAACTGGGACCTCCACCTTCTCCATGTTCTTCCAGAGCTGAACATAATCTTCCTATTGTGCTGCAGGGACCTTCTTCTGATGCCTCATAAGACACATTCTTGTTTTGGAAGGGGACCCATTATAGCCCTTGAGGCCCCCAGATTCTTAGGCCCTTGGTGTGTCCTTCACTCTCTTATCCCCAGGGTTTGGGGCAGTTAGATGGTGCAGCGGATAGAGTTCTAGTGCAGGAGTCAGGAGGACCTGAGTTCAAATCTTTCCTCAGACACTTGACACTCACTAGCTGTGTGACCTTGGGCAAGTCACTTAACCCCAGTAGCCTCATCCTGGGTCATCTCCAGTCATGATGATGAGTATCTGGTCACTGGCTGCAGATGACTCTGGAGGAGAAGTGAGGCTGGTGACCTGCACAGCCCTCCCTCACTCAAAACCAAGTCAGGTGCAAGTCATGGTATTATTTCTTTGATGGCATGGTCTTCTCTGGCAACGAAGGACGAACACACATCCCCAGGGTTTAGCACAGTGAATCTGGTGTGTGCTTTCTCCTTCCCTTCTTTGTCTACTCATTGACATCTCACTGACTCTTCCTCTATGACACCCTTCCTTCCTGTGCCCTTCCTTCCACTGGTACAGCTGGGGCAAGCCCACCAGCATCCAGCTTCTTCCCACTGTTGTATTAGTGATGGTGCTCACAGATCCAACCACACCACCCTCCTGCTACAGAAGGTGCTCTGGGTTCACATACAGACGCATTAGGTGTCACCATCTACCTGCTGTCTCACAGACCCACTGACTTCTTGTCCTTCTAAGATCCTTCACATTTCCTCCAAGGAATCAGTACCCCTTCCTCCAGGACATCTTTCCTGATTGTGCCTAGGAGTTATCAGTACCTAACATCCCCTCCATGTTAGTTTCCATGTATTTTACATTAGCTTCCCTTGGTATGGGTTGTTTCCCCCCCGCCTACAGCAGAATGCAGGGGCCTTGATGGCAGGCGGTAGTTTCATTTTTGTCTTCACATCCTCAGCCTCCAGCAGAGAAGCTGGCACAGAATGAGCACAGGATAAAAGCGTGTTCAAGTGGCTTGGTTTGAACTCGCTCCAACTTTACGTCTGCGTCCCTGCTCGGGGAGTTGTTGTTTTTAACCCAAGTGTAGGACTTTATATTTATCCCTGTGAAATTCTCTTTTTTTGACGTGACCATATTTCCTCGCTTGCTGAGTGAGATCTTCTGGGATCCTGACTTTGTTCTTACAACATCGTAATTATCCTTCTCAATCAGCCTACCATTTCTGTCCTTATTCTTGCTCTTGATAAAAAGGTTAAACAGTACAGGGCCAAAGGCAGATTCCTGAGATGTTGAATTAGAAACCTCCTCTCTTAAGTTTTTCATAAACCTGTTAGATCATGACTTTCTGGTCCCCTCATTTAGTCATTTCCTCTTTCACCTGTTTGTCTGTGGCTCATCATTAACTTTGTTGAACATAATGCTATCCATATTAGGGGATTGTTCAGAGTAGATTGGTTATTTAAGTTTGTCTTGAAATTGTCAAAAATGACAACTAAAGGAAAAATCCATTTATATAATGAACCCTTTTAGTGGCATGGAATAAATGTCAGTGAGAGCAAGTTGAAATAGAGATGCCAGTTATACGTGGAATATATGGAATTGAATCCCTTCCCCTTTTTTTTCCTTAAGTTCCTTATGAAAAATAATTTATTCTTTTAGCATAATGATACGGTACTTTCCTAGTCATTGATTTTGTGAAACGATCAGAATTAGTGATTATTGTGATATAGTGCTGTGATCAGAATTTAAGTTGTACTGCAGAGATTTCCAAACTTACTTGACTTACCACCCTTGTTTAAAAAAAATTATTCGCTACCCCCTAGAAATTTGCTTTCTTTAACTAGTTAGCAGTTGTTGTTTTTTTTTAATTTGCCTCATTTCAAACTACTACTGCCCCCCTGCCCTCCTGCCCAGGAGATGTTATCACCCATTTTGGGAACCTATGCATAAGAGTGGGGGTGGGGAACCTGCCACTTTGAGGCCACATGAGAACTTAGAGGGCCACATGTGGCCTTGAGGCCGCAAGTTCCCCACCCCTGCATTAGAGCGTAACAGAGATTTAGTAGAATTTTTAGGAAGCTATTGGCTTTCTATAAAATACTCAATTTTTTAAAATTCCCAATTGAAGAGGATTCTAGAATGATAAGGTGGTTAGGGTGAGCCACACGATAAGGGGATTTATGTTGAATGGAGACAATCCCTGGTAACATGTGATGGCTTCTCTTCTAGTGCTTAGAAGAAATGAGACGGGAAGCTCGAATGATTAAGATTGATCGGAGATTGACAGGTGCCAATATCATTGATGAGCCTCTCCAGCAGGTGAGTGTCCTGAGAGAGCAGAGCATAGTATGTCTTGTGTGCTGGTTGGGTTTATTTTCAGGACAGTTAAGGAATGCTCTTCGTTATTGCTGTGACATTATCAACTATTTGATAGACTGCAGTCCTGTCTCCAGTCCTTGGGCAGAGCTACTACCTAAGCAGTTGGGGAGGTCCTCTCTAGATGGCGGTGTGTAAACCTCCTGGGCTCAGTGCTTACCTCTATATCGGGTGCTGCTGGTAGGGCAAGAGAAATAAATAAATGAATGAGAAAGAAATGTATTCAGTGTTTTCCATGTGCAGAAGTGCTGTGCTGATTATCAGGTTCAGGACTACAAATGGAAAAGGGAGACAGACCTGCTCTCTCTCCCCGTGACCTTTCTAACTGCAGAAGACGGAGTTCAGCCATGGGCCTTCAAGAAAGACCCTCCCGCCGGTAGCTCTTAGCCTCCGGCTGCCAGAAGTCTGACAAGGCCCAGCTGTGGGGGCTAGGGCTTGGGGAACATGGTCAAGCTGCACTGTCTAGAAAGTGCAGGGGTAAAGCTGGTGCCAGTGCCTAGGGCTCTAGAGGGGTTTGCCTGATGGCAGATGGTAATGCACAGCTGACTTCCCTCAGAGGGGAAGGATTCGAGTTGGTGATTTGAGGAGTGGACATTTCCGCTCCGTAGCTGGTGAGGCTGAAGGATCCCTACCACACATAGGGAAGTACGGCTAAGAGTAATGGCTTCCACCTATGGGAGGGAGGCTGGACTGCAGCTGGAACACTGGCGTAAAGGCTGGAAGGAAGGGGAGATCCTGGTGGGGTCTAAGGGGAATGGCTCTCACTGCCTGGTCAACTCTCCTTCCTCCAGGCTGTTGGGGAGGGGGAGAGGAAGTTCTCGTTCCTTCAGCACCTGTATTGTGCTGAGCAGAGGGCATGATGACTTATGACGATTCAAAATGTGCCTCTTTTGGTGAGCAGACAAATTTAGTAGTCTTCTCTAGGACACAATACAGCAAAAATATATTGACTTTCTTTAAAATTTAATTTGATTTGTTTTTTTTGTTACATTTTAAATCCTAAACTATTTCCCTCTCTCCCTTCCTCTCCACCCTGCACTAGATAAGACCACCATTTGACACAGATATATATGTATGTGTGTGTATACATGTACACATGTACACATACACGTACATATGCATGCATACAAATATAGCATGTGTGTGTGTGCACATGCGAAACCATACTATCATACTTTTATTTATCAGTTCTTTCTCTGGAGGTGGATAGCATCTTTTGTAGGTCCTTTGTAGTGGATTGAATATTTATAAAACTCAGAATAGTTTAGTTGTTTGCAGTTATTCTCTGAACAGTATTGTTGTTACTGTATACAGCATTCTTTTGGTTCTGCTCATTTCACTCTGCATTGTTTCCTGCTCGTCATCTCTTACTTCATAGTAACCTTCCATCACAGTCTTACACAACTTGTTTGGCTGTTCCCCAGCTGATGGGCATCCCCACACTTTCCGGTTCTTTGCCACCACAGAGAGAGAGCTGCTGTAAAGAGTTTAGCACATAGAGGTTCTTTTCCTTTTTCAGTGATCACCTTGGGAAACAGACCTCAGTGTGGCATTACTGGATCAGAGGGTAGATATACACAGTTTGATAACTTTGGGCATTATTCCACCTTGCTCTCCCTTATTGACCTTTTCTAATGCCATTTAATATCTTTACAAAATTAGGAATTTTTTTTTAAAGTGAACCTCCTAAAGGTTACCTTCCTTTAGCTACACCATTGTCTGAATGATCCAGTGTTGTATATTTCTCCTTGTAGATTTTGAGTAGAATTTATGATTCTATTTTAGATGACTGTAGGGTTGATTATGCTTTTATTGTTAGCTTTATACTAAATTTTGACTACGTGAGAAATAGTGTCAAAGTTAGTTGGAGTTAAACATTAATGGATTAAAGTACCAAACCAAGATGCCCCAGTTGATGGAAGCTCAGGAAGCTGGCAGCTGCCCCCTTGGTGGCCCACTCTTTGCAGGGAGATCATCATGAGAAATGAGAACCCTCCGTGTTTATCAGAACTTGGTCAAGGAAGGACTTGCCATGTTTAAGAAGCAGTCTGGAGCTTGGGCACAGTGGGGCTGAGTGGCACTGGGGGCTGAGTGTCCTTCAGGCCCATCTGCCAGTACCATCATTGTGGTGGCGAGACTTAACTGACTGCTGACTCCCCACGGGGCCTGGGAATTGGGGTTGGGTTTCTGTTTGATGTGGCTCGTCTTCCTAACAGGTATTTTGTGCTTTTTCCCCCTGACATTTCCAGGTTATACAGTTTTCCTTGAGGGATTACGTGCAGTATTGGTATTACACATTAAGTGATGATGAATCTTTTCTCCTCGAAATCAGGCAGACGCTCCAGAATGCGCTCATTCAGTTTTCTACCAGGTGAGGCCATGGCACTGTGCGGATATAGCACAGTTTAAGTATGGTGCATGTGTGCGTAGGAATTTACCTTTAAAATTCAGGAACAAGAGTTTCCTGACAAGGTAAGTAGGCTAAGCAGCTTGGCCAGTACCCAGAGCCAGGGCTTGGAGTCATGTCTGGTCTCCCATCCTTCACCTGCTTGGTGATCCTGGCCTTCAGTGTCCTTAGCTCTAAAATGGGGAGAGTAACCCAGTGTCATAGGATTTGTAAACTTTAGAGCTCTGTACAAAGACAAGTTGTTATGCTGATAAGCCTTGTCTTTGTCATTGTGAGGTCAGGCTTAGTGGGGTAGAAGGGTACCTCCTCCACTTTATAGAAATTACTGCCTCCGATCCTCTGCACAGCCCTGGCAGGGAGGGGTTTTTACTGTTCCAGGCCTCCTATCTCCTCCTGACTTGACTCTGGCTTTTCAGGATTGTTGAGCTTTTCTGGAGGAGAGGGTGGGTATGAGCCAGTGCTTTTAAGAGAAGATGAACCTCATGTCATTGAGGTATTAAGTCTCAGACTGAAGGAGACTGAACTGAACCATGGATCCCAGACTCCTCAAGGTCCCTCTGTTGTTATTCAGTCTTTTCAGTCATGTCCCACTCTCCATGGTTCCCTTTGGGATTTTCTTGGCAAAGATCCTGGAGTGGTTTGCCGTTTCCTTCTCCAGCTCATTTTACAGTTGTGGAAGCTGAGGCAGGCAGGAGTTAAATGACTTTTCTGATTGTTGGCAAAGCCCAGGATTCCTTAGTGTGTATTAGCTGGTCAGTGGTCAGGGATGGTATGACTATGCCTGACTCTGAGGCTTCACATGTGAGGTTGGAATTAAATGAAATAGCCATCTAACAGTCATGAAAGGAGATTGACTGAGCCTTGGCATGGAAAAGGTTGTCAGTAAGGAGAGACAGAGATAGACAGAAGGATGAACAGATAAAGAGACAGGCTACACAGGACAGATGGACACAAGCAAATGAGAGCTGCCTCTCAAGGACCTTCCATTCTACTACAGGGGGAGCTGGAAGCTTGGGAGCTTGATTGGCAGGGAGGATGACTTCAGTGGAGGTGGCTGTGAAGTACAGTCCCAGTTCTAGTGAGATAAGGTAGAGGTGGTCCAGTGAGTTGGTATGAGCAGCCTTGTCCACTGCAGGGCGAGGAGCCCAGAGGGGCCTGCCACGCCACCATTGTGAATTAGAGATGAGTCTGAGGGTCCCAGCAAAGCAATAATTCTGTATTCCCACTTGTGGAGTAGAGTTGGTGGGTGGATAAGTGTGCCCTCCTCCAATGGGAAGTTTGGGCAATCAGATCCCCTACAGCTCTGCTGCTCTGAGGGGATTTGGGGTGTCTTTGTTGGGAAGGAAGGAGAGGATGGGGAGTTGTCACTTACCATCTTGGAGTTAGTTGAGCAGGGCTCTTTTCCCCTTTACCTGCCTCTTGGATGGTCACACACCATCCGTCCGGCACTTTGAGGGTGTCTTCAAGTTTCCTGCTTTCTCCCTATGATTCTTTCCCCTCTCCTGCTGTGATGAAGACACAGGCATCCCCACTGCCTTGGCCTTTCCCTCTCCCCAAGTCCCACAGAACACCATTTCCCAAAGAAGCAGTGCTGCAAAGAGATGATGGGAAGCTTCCGAGGGCAACCCATGGAAACCCATTTAATCCATCAGAGAGGTGAAGTGGAAATGCTTAACGTTTGGGTAGCATCTTGCTGAAGTTTGCAGAGGGCTTGACAGATGATCACGTTGACTCTCCCAGCAGCCCTGTGAGGTAGGTGCTGTTATTGTCCCCAGAAGAGGAAACAGGCTAAGAGAGTTAGTTAAGTGAGTCAGTCTACAAACATTTATTCACCTGTCCCTGCCACTGTGCCTTGTGTTGCTGAGGATGCAAAAAATGGTAAATGACAGTCCCTGCTTCAAAGGAAAGGTGCTCCCATGCTAATAGGGGAGACGCAGACAGGGAAATGGGAGTGAACCAACAGAGGGAAGGCATTAACAGGAATGGGGATGGGGAGGATTTTAGGGTGGACTTGAAGGAAGCTAGGAGCAGGGAGAGTTCTAGCCTGAGGGGATGACCAGGTAAGAGGCTCCTTTTGGGGATGGATTGTTCTTTGTGAGGAGTCCAGTGAGGTGTCTCAGAGAGGATTTGAGCTCCAGTCTTCCTGACTCCTAAATCTGGTTCAGTGACCACTGTGCCACCAACCTACAAGTGATGGACATTGTCTCACTCTCAGTTGTCAGCTCAGGGCGTGCCTCACTTAAGCTGCTCTAGGGGCAGACATCCCTGGTGAAAGTCACCTGGCTGACTGTCAGTGTTTCTAGACTGTCTCCTTCTGCTCTTGGGGACGTTTGTCCTGGCTTTTTTGTGGTTCTGTAGGGATCCCAGTAGTGAGATCAGATTTGCTGTGGGGGTGGTTTAGCGAGTCAGTTACAGGTTGTCATCACATGCTGGCAATGTGCCAAGAACTTTACCTGGTGATCTCTTTAGATTCTCATTCACAACCTTGAGAGGGGAGGGCTGTTATCATCTTACTGTCCTTGATTGACAGATGAAGAAATGGAGGGAGGGGAGGGCTTCGGCGGCCAGCGTGGCACTGGGGCCTTTGCCCTCCTGGTTGTCACCATCTGAACAGAGAGGGCAACAGCTGGTTTGGGTGCTTTGGGAAGTCTCAGTGCTCTGAATTTAGGATTCTCTGCTGAGATTGTGCCAAATCTTGATTCTGTTTGTTTTCTGTGGTAAAATTCCCATGTTTCGAATGTTCTCCTTGACTTGTAATTATTTTTAACAGCTCTCAGGGAGTGTTAATTAGATCTAGATGACCTACCTTGGGATTAGAATGTTCTAAACTTGATTTTTATTCTCTTAGAGGGAGAATTGTCATTTAATTGGAGAAAATTATATAAGCCCCGGATTCCTGATTGTCTGGGATTACTTAATTTAATTCAAAAGAAAAGCTTCTATTCTAACTTTTTTCCATTGATTGGCTGGCCTTTATAATAGGAAAATTTCATTTTGCTTGATTAACCCAAACTAATATCTTGAACAGAATAGGTGCCCAGAAAATATTTGTTGAGTGAGTGAATGAATGAATGAATATTACATTTCACCCTTGACTCCATTTTGACTGACCCATGTTTGCTCATGGGAATCGGCATTGAGCTGCTACCTCCCCAAAGCACCTGAATGTGGGTCTTCCCAAGTACTGAGGAGAAGTGCAGTTCAATTTTAAGATCCGTATTTTATTTCTCATTAAACTGCTATGCATTTCTTAGGTTCCTGTATTTCACCGTATGGTTTTTGAAGACCTTGTTCTGCCATCAAGGACACATTGCCTTTGAAGAGACCTGACTGGAAGCTGCAGTTTTTCTTGATATTTGAGTGAGGGTTTTCTCCTTCTCACTGGCTCAAACATTTGTGGTCTGATTTTGTCACATCCCCCTAGTGTGGCACTTGGATGTATCCAGAGCACTGTTCCTCCTCCCCACAGTCCCCAATGGGGCAATGCAGGCACCACCCGCATTTTATGGATGCAGTAACAGAGGCTCAGAGAATAAGTGACTTCCCTCCTTCACTTTGGGTGTCCTGGGACTAGAAGCCAAGTGCTTGCATTCGGTAATAAGGCTAAGGAGGAAATCAAGGAAGGTGCAGCAGGAAGACTTGTGAGCGGTGACAGAACGATCTGTGCCCAGCTCCACAGTGTCAGTGACAGAAACATTCTAAGACAAGACCTGGGCCTTCACTGATGATGGGAAGCAGATGACACCCCTAAGGGAGAAGGCTTGTGTGCATCATCCAGTGCAGGCCCCCTGTCCGTGAAGCATGGACACAAGTGTGTTTGTCACGTTTGTCTCTGAAGGGAGGGAGTGTTGACAGCCTGCACATCCTGGCCTTGCCTCCTGCCTCCCCAGAAGGGGCTCCTTTCGGTCAGGTTTTGCTTGGTGCATGGAATCATAGCATCATGGCTTGTTTGCCATCCTTGTAGCATTTGTCAAAACTGTTGTGTGGGCATATAGAAGCTTCTGGGGCCTAGTATATAACTCTGTGCTATAGTTTGAAGCTCTTGTATTCATTAAAATAATGCAGTCCTACTTTTAAATTCACAGAGCTGTAAAAGTGGTTGGAAGGAATGTTAGAGGTCACCTAATCAGTCAGTCATTATTTATTAAGCACCTGCTATTTGCCAGGCACTGGGCTCAGCACTGGGGATACAAAAAGTTCTCAAGAATCTTCCATTCTGAGTGGGAGACAACATGCAAGCCTTATCTACGAAGCAAGCTAGACACGTGAGAAAGAGGAAATAATTAACAGAAAAAGTGTTAAAATTAAGAGAGGTTGAGGAAAGCTTCCAAAAAAGATGTGATTTTAGTTGGGACTTAAAGGAAGTCAGGGAGGTCAGTAGTTGGAGTGGAGGAAGGTAAGAGTTTTAGCCATGGGGGACAGCTAGGGAGGATTCCCAGTGCTAAGAGTGTCTTGTTTGTAGACCAGACAGGAGACTAGTGTCACTGACTGGAAGAGTAATGTCTTGGGGGAATGAGGGAGGAGAAGACTGGAGAGATAAGAGGGGGCCAGGTTTTGAAGGTCTTTGCGTGCCAAATAGAGGGTTATATTTTTGAACCTGAAAGCAAGAGGGAGCCACTGAAGTTTATTCAGTAGTGGGAGGTGACCTGGTTAGATCTGAGCTTTAGGAAAATCATTTTGGTGACTGAATAGAGGACGGATGTGAGTAGGGAGAGACTGGAGGCCAGCAGACTCCAAAGTAGTCTACTGTGGTGGTCCAGGCATGAGGTGGTGAGGGCCTGCACCAGGTTGGGGAAGGTGTCAGAGGAGAGAATGAGGCCTATTTGAGGGGTGTTGTAGAAATGAGATCCACAAGCCTTGGCAACACTGTAGACATGGAGGGTGATAGTGAGCAGTCCAGGTTGACTCCTTGGTTGTGTGCCTGAGGGACCTGAGAGGATAGTGTTGCCCTATAGAGGAATAGGAAGGAAAGCGGGGGGGGGGGGGGGCGTTAGGGAGAGATAAAGTTCTGCTTTGGACATAATGAGTTTAAGATGTTTACTGGACGTTCATTCAGTTGAAGATGTGAGCTTGGAGGTCAGCAAGAGGTTGGGGCAGGACAGGTTGGTCTGAGAATCATCAGCGTGGAGGTGGTCATTAAGTCTGTCATGGAGGTAGTGGTATAGGGGGACAAGAGTAGAGAAGAGAATTCAGGACAGAACCCTGAGGGATGCCTGGAGGGTAAGAGCTGGAGCAAAGGAGACTGAAGGAGAATGAAAAGAGAATGAGGAGTGGCCCCAAGTGGGAGGAAGAACAGGAGAAAGTGAGGGAAAAACCTAGAGGGAAGAGTGGAGGGGTGGTCATGGCAACAGAGGTCAAGGGGAAGGCCGACAGAGGAAAGGCTGAGAGCTCATTAAGGATTTTGGAGAAGCAGTCTCGGGTATGGAGAGTTCTGGAGCTGAATTGTAAGGGGTTAAACATAGGAATCGCCTCCATAATCTCTTCGTAAGTCATCAGGCAGCTTTAGCTCTGCAGGCACCTGCCCTCTAGTCATGCCTTCACCATCTTGGGCCTGTGAAGATGAGTTCATCCAGGTGTGGAATTCCCAGTGTGGGACTTTGCTTACTCCATGGAGATTGCTACTTCTCCTGCCATTGACAGTGTAGAGAGTTACATGGGAAGACCTGAATCCAGTTCTTGACTCCCACTCTGCCATGAAACTCAGATGAAGTTCTAGGGATGGATGCCTTCTCCCCTGTACAGTACTGTGAGCAGGATATAAGAACAACACATCTTGATGAGTCACATCAGAAGGTTGTTGGGCAGAGAGACTCTGAACAGTAACTTGGGCCACACATCAGCTGAAAATTGTACTTGGATCTTAATATGGCACATAGCTTTGGAAGCAGACCTTGACTTTGCTTACTTCCCTAGTTTAATGATGGCTGGACGTAGGCTCTTTGAGTGGGTGTGTGAAGCACTACCCCTCTTCTGAATCTCCCCATTACAGTCAGCAGAATGGCATTTTTTGGCTAATAATCTCAGTCTTTGGTGTGACTTTAATGCTTCTACATTTTCATTCATTATAACTTTTGGTCATAAACTCCCATGAATTGACCTATACTTAACATACATTATATTGGAAGTTACCAGCATGGGCTTAAATATCAACAAATTAAATAAAATACTAGGGAGTGGAGAACAGATGGTACTGGATTCATGGTTTGATATTCTCTCTTCAGAATCTGTTACAATAAACCTTTCAAGGACTATAATACACTATTTCTAAATAGCATACTTATTTTTATAAAACTGATAAATATGGATACATTTGAAAATCATTTCTGTAGTGATTACTAAAGGAGGCTTCTGCCAGTCTCTGGCTAGGAGGAGACAGTTCATTATTTTCAAGTTGATGACCTGTGTTAAGGCTGGACGTTTTCAGAGGTATTCCTTTCATATATGTAGGCTGAGGGATATTTTAAAAGCCATAGGAGAGAAGGGCTTACAGGTCTTGCTTTGGAAGATAGTTGTAAGAATTAGAAAAGATTTGGTGTATGTCAGGACTTTTGCAGACCTCATAAGCACCATTGAAACTTCTGGCCACAGACTGATCCAATTCCCTGCAGTCTGATTGTCTCCTTTGGGATTCTCTGCCACTAGTTTCTTCTCTCCACCAGCTTCCAGTGATATGTTAATATTCTCATACGTTGATAATGCTTTATTTAAATATTTGAGTTTACTGTAATGCCATGAACCTTTACTAGTTGACTCATTTTCACTAATGCTAGCTTCTAGGTAAACAATAAATTGAGTTAATTATAGTTTTGTGGGGTTTTTTTGAAGCCAGGGGCAGCCAGAGTTCCCTGTCCTTCCAGTAAAGGACTTGGTGATTCTCATGTCTTTTTACACATCTCCTGGTGTCATGACTTGCTGAGAGAAGCCCAGACCTGGAGCTTGGTCTGGCTCTCAGTACCCTCCGCTAGAATCCGTTTACTCCCATTACTTCTTCCTCCCCCTTCTTCTACTTAAAGAAACAGGGCAGATGGCAGAAGCTGGTGCCATCATTATTTAGTTGTTGATCAAGTGGATTATGCAAGAATCCTTTGATGACCTGAGTTTCATATGCTCATAGGCCTTAGCATGGGAAGAGACTTAATTTGTAGTCCTATTCAGATTTTTCTTATGCAAAAACCAGCCCTTGGTCCAGAGATAGTAAGAAATAAAGCCTGAATGCAGAGCTGAGTTCTCTGATGTTCAGTCCAGTCTAGTCTGTTTCCATGTGGTGCCCCTTCTCCTGCCACCCATTCAGTAGATTGTCTAGTTATTGCCTTTTCATCATTTATTTGTGTGTCCTTAACCCTAAGTAGTTTTTGATATTAATAAATGTCTGTTGATTGACTTAATTTAAGCTAAATATTATTGAGAAAGTGATTCTTTCTTGTCGTCCTAGAATTAATTGCAGAGACAAATACAAGTTGTTTTGAGATCATGGACTGACTAGGGCATCTGTGACAGTGCTCCTTTGATTTTGTCTAGCAGACATTGGGCATTTGGCATTTTTCCCCCTGAGTTCATGCCTCTAAGATGGCGTAAGGTCTTTGGAATCACATTGGCTCAGGTTTAAGTTTTATCTCTGACCTTTCCTTGTGTGACCACAGACAAATCACTTGGCCTCTGCTAGGTGCCTCAGGCCTCTTTGCAGGTACAGAGTTTTCCGCATTGTGGAGTTCCCCATGCAGATTAAACAAAAAACAAACAAAAAAAAATGCCTGTGACCAGACTGTTTTTTCCACAACAAATGCAAATTTATAGCAGACAAAAAAAGAAAGCTGTCACTTATTTTAACAGTCTCAAGATTTCTTTTTTATTTCATATCTTATACTGGAGAAACCTGTATGTTATTTTGTTAGGGGACATATAGTGGTTTTGACTTAGGAATCAGTCCTAAGGCATTTTCTAATGTCCTCCCACCACTTCCTTTGCTCTGATTCTTTCCGAATGGTTGACTTGTTCTTGTAGCTACCACAGGACTCGTAAGAAGTATATGAAAATAGTAATTGCATTGGTCACAAATTATAGTGAAATAACAATAACAAAGAAACCTCCCTCACCCCCCAAAAAACAAAAGCTCAGAAATCAGTCTCAGCAAGGGTGTATTTCACTCATCTTTTTTTTTAGGTCACTCTAGCCTCTCTTCTGTCCACAGTCTTTTGAACAACATTTCTGTTGCTTAATCCACAGCATAGTGTTGGTAATGCCTGCATTTTCTAATGTTTTTATTCTTAGGTCCAAAGAGATAGACTGGCAGCCATATTTCACCACACGCATTGTGGATGATTTTGGTACCCATTTGCGAGTGTTCAGGAAAGCCCAGCAGAAGATCACAGAAAAGGATGAGCAGACAAAAGGTAGTGCTTGTCCTCCAGCTGGGAGTGGTCATTGGAGATGGCTCTCCTTCAGATTTCAGCCTTCCCAATTCTATTTCCTTTCTGCAGGTTCGGCAGAAGACCTTGTAGAGACCTTCTTTGAAGTGGAAGTTGAGATGGAGAAGGACACTTGTCGTGATCTAGTCTGTACCTCTCCCAGAGAAGAAGAAGGTTTTCTTTTCTCCTTCTTATAACCCTGCTGAAGGTGGTGGCCTGAGGTTAAACTGTATTAAGAAGAGTTAGTTAGAAAGGTGGAAAATACAGAGCCAGTATTAAAGCTGAATGACGTCTCTGGCCCTTGGAGGACCCTTAGAGTTCATCTAGTCTGAACCCTCCTTCTGGCCCAGCCCAAAGGAGCAATGACTCACCTGTGGTGACACCGCTCCTAAGTGGAAGAAGCAGCTGGATTCACACCAGGGAGTGAGGCAGCTGTCTGGTCATTGCCTCACCCTGAGGGTGTGTGCTTGAGAAAGAGCTCTTGCCTCTAGAAGGTGGCATAGATGAGATAGATCGTTGACTAGATGTATATTTCATCTTATGCATCATGTTGGAAAAGTAATCAAATCTTGCAGGAATCTCTTTATTCCATAAAAATGGGGCAGTAGCCCTCTTTCTAGATAAGAGTTGGGGTTGGGGGCGGCAGTGCTTGTTACACAACTATAGGGAATGGAGTGATCTAAGAGCCTTGCTTCATTGGCGGGGTCTGTGCCAGACTGGCTGCCCACCTTCCCTGGGCTTGCTTCCATGGTGTTGAGATTCCCTGAAAGCCAGTGATTGCTTCAAACAGTTCTGGTTTACTTTTGGTTGTTCAGGGTCTTAGGCTGTTTTTGAAGGGTTCCCCAGGTCTCTTTCTTCCCTCTGGATGCTGCCTTTTTAGCCATTTGCCTCCGTGTTGGTATTCTGGCAGAGGAGAGAGAAAGCCACAAGCTCTCAGTTCTCTGTTCTCTGCTCAGCCTCTGTAAGAGGACTTGTGGACTTAGCAGTTTCCAACAGGACTGGGAATTGAGTTTAGAGATCATCCATGGGTTTTAATTACTCTCGCTGTCCTGTGACTAACTGAGCCATTGGATGAGGAAAAGCATCATACTTTTCTCTCTCCCAGATATTAGAATTATTGATTACTTTCACTGGGATTTGGAAGTAGTACTTTTTTTAAAATTTTTATACTTTGGAAAATGGTTAATACAATTTGTTTTCAGGATATGAGGTTAAACACCTCTGAGTTTCCTATTAGGCAGCATGACACAGTGGGTAGAGAGCTGAACTTTTAGGCAGACTTAAAACTCACCACTGACCCTGTCAAGGGAATATCTACATTCGTTGTAGACCATGTAGTGTCATAGGTAAGTTGTGGGTATTCTTGGGGAGGCCTCAGTCGCATCTGCTCAGATTGTTTTCCCACTCAAATAAAGTGATGTATGTAGAGAACTTCACAGATGAGAAAGTGTTGCATAAATACTTGTGTTGTCATTATAGTTATATTTTTGTCACATTTATTTTTATTCTAAAAGTTTAAAACGATTTTGTCTAGTAGCTTAATAGCTTTAGTATTAACTGGACTTTGCTTTAACTACAGACATGGCTTCTTTTAGGTAATAGATATTTCCTGAAAAGAGAAATATTCAACACAGTGTTAGAAATTGAACTTTGACTAAATTGAACATTGATATGCAAGTTCAAGTATTTAGTTTTTGATTCGATTTTTCAGTGTTCTCAGTGTATAAACCCTTAGTTTTAAGGTTTTTGCTCCATCCTTGCTGACAAGAAATTCTTAGAGGGATGAGAAATCCAGACTACTCTTTAGAAGGAAGGACGAGTATTTTACTGGCAATAATAGTCCTTAAGTTTCTAGAAATCCAGACTACTCTTTAGAAGGAAGGACGAGTATTTTACTGGCAATAATAGTCCTTAAGTTTCTTTCAGGACTGGGAGCTTTATTGGCTTTCTGGAAGTCATCCCTATGTATATGGGCTGCATGTTGATGAGTCCCTTGGGATGCCCTGAAATGGAGAGTTAGATGTGTTAGATTTGAGCAGGTTGGAGAAGACTCAGAATGGGGTAGAACCTGAGACACATGTGAGGCCGAATATTTTAGGAATTCTCTGGAATTAAGAGAATCTTAAAAGTGAGAAGTTGTGGATGGAGCGAGGACGCTTCTAATGATGGAAGCTTGACTCTTCTGTACAATATTCTTAATAAGTACATATCTTTGGCATATCTAGCACATCACTTTAAAATAGGATTAACAATCACACTTCTCTTTCTAAGATTCCAGAATGTATTTTGGTGGCATTCTGCTTATTGTTTTCATTGTAAACTGCAAATTAATTTGATTGCCTTTTAACTTTTAAATGAACCTTGGTTTGTAAAAATAATTTTTGTGCCCAAACACACTGATTTAAAAGTAGGACTGAAAATATCATTGAGACAACTTGAACCTTTTATTTTTTCCTAAAGGTTTTGATTGGAGTAGTATAGTGTAAGGTTGTTTGAATGTGGGCTATACGCTATTGCAAGTAAAACTCCTAAAAACATTTTTACTGTGCTTTGAACAAAGGAATTTTAACGTGGAGTTTGCTCTTTCTGTGGGACTGATAATGAAGGAGATTGGATTTGGTGGTATATCATTCAGCTCTGACTCTGTGAGAAGAAACTTACAGGCATATTCTTCTGGCCCCAGGGTTAAGAAACTGAGGCCAGAGAGCAGCCCTGTTGTGTAAAGTGCATTCTTTTCAACACAGGAAAAGCACATGGAACTAGTGTTTCCTTTGTGATTATTCACTGAAAAGGAATAGAAAGAAATTAACTAAAACTTTTCCAGGATTTCTTTAGTGTATAGTTTGTAGCTTTTTCTTAAAATTTCCTTCATGTTCCTCCCACTTTGAAAAGACTGATATTTGTTTGTGTTCATTATATTATTACATTGTGATCCAAGAAGGCAGATAGTCAAGGATTTGGACTCTTCT
The DNA here is from genome assembly GCA_028658325.1 of Potorous gilbertii. Classification (NCBI taxonomy): domain Eukaryota; kingdom Metazoa; phylum Chordata; class Mammalia; order Diprotodontia; family Potoroidae; genus Potorous; species Potorous gilbertii. The sequence continues at coordinate 7,723,622 of CM053770.1, read as the reverse complement.
TTGGGAGAAAACAAAGTCTTTCATAATTTAAACTATACAGCATTCAGTGAATTTGTGGTTAAAACTAAAGAATTCAACTTGTCCCAGGATGATTAACGCACAGGATCTTATCTGGAGAACAGTGGAGAAGTGTATACTTGGTGGCTCTGTGCTGGTATGTGCTTGTCACCAGTCACAAGCTGTTACAGTTAGAGAACTGCCGAGGTATTCTTGTGAGAGAAGATATCTCAGGAATGTTCAGTACATAAGGAGCATCCACAGAATTAGTTTTAAGGACAGAAAGAGACTGAAGCAGTGATAAATAGGAAAATAATCAGGAAGAGGTCATTTACGTTGGCCTGGGTATGGATTTCCATCCTACAGGGGAAGTTTCCTGCTTTGGACCACACATTTTCCACCAGTAAGAGTTGTGGGACTTGGGAGCTCTGTTTGTTTATTCAGTGCTGTGACCGATTGTTTTTTCTTTGCCTTCTAGGATTCCTTAGGGATCTCTGTGAGGTTTTACTGTATTTGTTGCTACCTCCTGGAGACTTCCAGAACAAGATCATGCGATACTTTGTCAGGGTAAGCAGAAGGCTGAATGGGTACATGGAAGGAAGCTGACTTTGTGTTCTCCCCTGGCTTTGGAGGTAGCATAGGAAAGGGCAGTAATCATTACCTCTGCATGACCGTATAGTCACATGATCTTAATATGAAGATTCCAGGGATATCATTTCACATCAAAAGAATCATAAAATCATAGCACTCAGGACATCAGAAGTTTTCCAATCCACTTCCACAGGAATGAGTCCCCACTGCTGTAGAACTTCCCTGTGTCCACCTTTCATTTGAAGCTATCCAGAGACGGCAAACTGCCCATCTGAAGGCAGCCACTTCTCTGGGATAGCTCTCATCGTGGGAATGCTTGACATGGCATCAGATGTACCCTGGCCTCTTTTCAACTCCCCCTCTCCTTTGTCCCCTTTTCCTCTGGTTCTGCTTTTGGGCCCCAAACTTCAGAATCTCTGATATGCTGGCCCTTCTCCTCTTCAAGCTGGTGTTCCTTCTTAGGCTTCTCTTCTGCAAGCTTCACAGCCCCCATCCTTTAGGGATGGTGATAGGTTTTGGACATGTCTCTTTGCCATCCTGGTGGCCCTCCCCTGATGCTCAGGTGTGTTAATGTACTTCTTAATCTGTGCCCACACCCGAACACATTGTTCTGATCAGAGCCAAGGGAGGGATTCCCAGGGGGTGACCATCCCTTGGTCCAGAAATAGATGTCCGCTTCTCTTTGGTTGTTCCTGGAGGGGAGGGTGTAAAGGGGGTGACCATGGGGAGCCAGGCCTTCCTTTCATGGGGATCATTGAGGCCAGTGGACAAACCATTGCTCATTAATTACCTGAGAAGGGTACCAGGGCAGCCCCAGAGACACGCAATGTTGACTGAAAACTGAGCCTCTGGCCATGGTTCTTGTGCTCAGCCACCACACTGATCATTTCTCCCACGTTTGACTTTCATCAGAACTTCCTTCAGTGTTGCTTTTTAACCTCAATCTATCTTTAAATACACTGTCAGGCTTCTTCCTCCATCAAAGATTTTGCAGCAGAATTGAGTTCCTGTACGGAGAAGACTTCTGTGTGTCTGTCCTTGGCTCTCAGATATTTGACTTGAATTCTCCTGGCTCCTTATTAGGATTGCTAACTTTGCCCTAACTACAGCACAGGGAAGATTACACGTCATCATCTATTTCTGTCCTGTAGTTGTCTCCATGTGTGCACACACATATGTATAGGCACATGTGTACATATGTGTAATTGTACTTACTTGTCATCAGCATTCACATTACTATTTCCTTCTGCTTTTAATTTAAATTTATGCTCTACTTTGTGTATATCAACTTATTTCCCACAATATATTTGAATATACAGATAGTACTAAGTGTGTGCTTTAGAGGGCATTTGAATGATATCCAATTTTTTGGCATAAACGACACTACTGTGGAACATCTTTTACACTTTTTTAATCTTTTGTGTTATTTCATTGGAATATATTCCCAAGAGTGGAATTAACAATTAGGAATATTTTTGTAACTTTTATTACATATTTCCAGGTTACTTTCCAGATTAGAGAATTTTCATTCATATGTGTTACCTTCTTTCCTTCAGAAAAACAGTGGTAAATCAGCAGAGCTTCTTAGAGTTCTTTAAAGGGTAAAATGTTTGTATTTTTATGTTCCAAGTTAAAGTTTTCCCAAGAGCAGATAAGTGGACTTGTTTCTCCACTTGCCAAATAAAATTCCCTATCATCGTCATCATTGTTGTGGCCAGCGTGTTGGGTGTGCCTTACAGTACCACGTACAAAAATGAAATTGCTCTTGAGAGTTTACCTTTTTACATGTAGTGAGGTCCCCAGATCCCTGTAGTAGCCCTCAGGAGGCTCATGAAATCTTGAAAATGACTTCAGAGAGCACAGCAGTGAACAGAGGTTTCCCCGGCCCTCTTCCCCCATGCCAGGCTCGAGTCAGTTTCCCTTGTGCAGCTGTTTGTGTGTTGTCTTCACAATCAGATTGTCAGCTCCTTCGGGTTAGTTATCCCTAGAGTTTAGTACAGTGCCTGGTACATGGTATGAATGTTAATAGAACCTCTGCATTTCATAAAGAATTTTCTCCCACTGAGGATGACTCCATGGCTGAAGGAAAGTTGCTGTGCTAGTTACCTCGCTGCTGTGGCGTAGTCTTAGTGACCTCTTGTGTGATATTGAGTGAACTCTTTTACGTGTAAGGAGACTTAAGAGTTTTTCTTAGAGTGTAAAGAAAGGAGAACTAGTGATGCTTCAGACCCAGACAGTCCCCCAAGTTTTCCTTCTCTCCCACTAGAGAATGAAAATAGCGAGGTAGATGTAGTGGGGGATGAGGGGAAGGTGAAGGGGACAGTCATTGCAAGAAGGTACTGGAAGGCCCAGGCCCTTAAGAATGAGACTCAGCCTCTGCCTGTGGCCTCTGCTGCTGATCCTCAAGTTCTGGTAACTCCCCTGGGTGTAGGAGAGAGTGGCCAGCTTTGACTCTGGAGGCTCAGGAAAATCCAGAAATAGATGTCCGCTTCTCTTTGGTTGTTCCTGGAGGGGTCAGTGTAAAGTCCAGGGAAAACACCTGAGGCCTTTACTTCACACAAACTTTGAAGACACTCCTGACATCTAATACATTTAGGAAATGACCCTATGGAACAGAAAAAAGACTTAGCCAGAGATTTTGAGCCCACTTTCAATTAGTTGATCAGTAAGCATTTATTAAGTGCTTGCTGTGTGCAAGGAAGCCAACTTAGCCCTTGACGGGGTGATGCTCTAGCAGCCCAGCCCTTGAGACTAAGGAGGATCCCCTTAGAGCTTCCTGATAAGGAGTCCTCCAGCTTTTGCTTTTTAAAAAACCTTATTAACTTTTGTCTTCACATCATTTCTTTACTCTGTCTCTGATTAAATCCTGCCACTTGAAAAAGAAACAGTGATGGGAAAAGCCCATCATAGAGACTGTGACCAACAGCAGCACATCTGTGGGGGTCTGTATGCAGGCCCTTCCCAGTTGGTAGTGACTGGCTTCTTCCCTCCCAGAGAAGGGTCACAGGGCACCTATCCCCCACCCTGGCAGTTCTGCCTAGCTGAGCACAGATATTGTTGTTGGGACGGTTTCCAAACAGCAGACTGACATCCCCACCTCTCATTTCTGTACATTGTTTCTGGTTCTGCCCCTAAAGACAGGCAGTTATTCCAAGACAGTCTTCCCCAAGCTGAGCATCCATAGCTCCCTCCACCAATCCTTCTGTGACCTGCTGTCTCCCACTCGCACTCCCTTAGTTCCTCTCTCCTGAGCACAGCTTTTCTTTCATGGTATTGTTTCTCAAAGGGGATACCCAGAATGGAATACGGCCCCATTTGTTTCCATCATCACCAGTATTGCAGTGTTCCTTATCTTTCCCACATGTTGAGGATAAGGGTTTGTGTGCTGGTACTTGCTTGGTTTTCACAGGCAATATCTCCCAAGCCCTCTCCCTCTACCTTACTGTCATAGCAGGTCATGAGGAGTCCTTTGCGTTCTGCTGTTCACAGAGAGCTGACAGAAGTCTGTGAAGGCCACATCACTGTCTTGTTCCTCTTTGTTGGGCTCAGGGCCTCTCCAGAACTTGGACGAGGGAGAAGAAAAGCTGAGTCTCATTCCTTCTACTCCTTTCATTCACTTAGCAGTTAGTGGCTTGAGTGCTGTTCGTTCTGAGTGCTGGCCATGCTTTTTGCTCTGAGTTCACAGATGAAGTGATCACGTTGTCTTTGTCCTCCTAGAACTTACTGAGAAATAGGAGAAGGCAGTATTGGGAGTGGCATATGATTGGTGTAGACCAGCATTTTGCAGAGGATCCCTTTGTACTTGAAAAAATTGAGCCTTCTCCCCAAAAAACTTTTGTTCATGTGGATTTTATTCACTGTATTTACTGTATTAAATACAAAAACATGGACTTTATCTACTATTGTTACTATATTAAATATGAAAACATTTTAGTACTATCTTGAAAATAATTTTGACCTCATGAGCCCACTGGAAAGGTCTTGGATCCTTGACGAGTTCCCTGGATCACATTTGGAGAACCATTGTTATAGACAGTAAGCTTTGCTGGGAGAACATGTTCAGGAAAGTCTTCCTGGGAGGCAGAGTCCGCATCCAGGGACCAGGTTTGCATTCAGGAGTTGGTGGAGAGCCCATCCAAGCAAGATTGTCACTTGGTAGAATGCATGCTAATGTTTCTGAAAGCCTTTCTTGCTCACTGCTTGAAAGTTTTACAATGTTTGATCCTTTGTGGAGCAAAGGAACTTGGAGTTCCTGGAAGAAAGAATTGTTAATAAATATATTGTACAAACGAAAAGTAGTGATTTACATGTGTGTGTTTGTTTTCAGGAAATCCTTGCACGTGGAATTCTTCTTCCATTAATAAATCAACTCAGTGATCCTGATTATATTAATCAGTATGTCATATGGATGGTAAGGGCTTTAAACTATTTAAACTTCAACCTAATATCTTAAAAATGTAATTCAAAATTTGGTGGTTGCTTATTTAAATAGACATGAGTTAGTCATAACAAGTGAGACTGCAAAAAATTTGCCTTTTTGAAGGTGATAGTCAGCTTTACATGTGACTGCCAAAATGTATGGATTTGGTAATGATTTTACACACACTGTGGGGGTGGGGGGTGGGCTCAGAGCTCATGTAATCTCTTTCTTCCCTGAACAAGGCCTTTCTCTTCAGTTTTCCCGCTCAAGGCAAGTGGTTCCGTGTTGAGTCAGTTGTGATGGTTAGACTTTCCTTCTAGATAGGGAGTGTTGTAGACATGCAGTGTGTGAAGGGCTGCTTAACTCTTCCTCATGAGCTGAGCAGATCATCCTGAAGGTCTGCCCCACACTTCGAATTCACTCTTTGGGGCCGTTGCTCCTTTGGCACAAATTGCAACCCTTTTTCTTCAGTTGATGGCCTGCGTCTGAGAGCTGCTGAGGAACTGCCAAGGCACCAGGTTGTCTGACCTGTGGCCCTCACCGTCTGTTGAATGTGTGGGCTGAACTTGGAGTTAGTGAGTTTGGATTCAGGTTCCTCCTTCCTCTCACCTGCATGGTGATCTTAGACCAGTCACTGATTCTCCTGTATTCCTCTGTTACTCATTTCTAAAGTGATGTGGCAGCATTAGGTTACCTTGAAAGGACCTTCCAGTCATAAAGCTTAATTCCCCTATCATATATGACCATATTTATTTCCCAGTAATGGTAGCACCCAAATTTTGTATTTCATCTAATTGCCTATAATGGTAGGGGTCATTGAAGTCTGTATTGTGTGCTGGAAACAGTTATTTGTAAAGACTAACAGCATATGCAGCTAAATAGTCAGCCTACCGCACCAGCGCTGCTTACGGAGAAGACGTGTTCTTACAATCGCTCATTCTTGGTACGGTGATTGTCAAAAGGGATGCCATTTTTTTCTGTGCCTTCTGTCCTAAAATCAGATCTGTATTCCCAAGCAAGGAAGAACACCAGCCAAAGTCCCCATACATGTTTCCAATCCAGTCTACAGGGACTTTGGCTGGTGTTCTTCCTTGCTGTGTCTTCCCAGAGTGGTCTCTCATACTTGGGGAAGTCTCCCTCTTGCACCTGGCATCACCTCTGCCCAGTTGGCTCCTCAGGAGTCTCTGCCCTCTCGGCTTCACTCCTGCTGATTAATGGCTCATGAAATTTGGTTCCTCTGTCTCATTTTTGTGATGGCTAGGAGGAGGGAGCTTGACTTCACCCATTCATGCCTTCTTTACCGATGGCATTTCTGGGATGAGCATTCGTCATGCTGAGAGCTTTGGGGATAGTGGACACATGACTGGCTGTGCACAGTGTCATTCATAGAGTGGCAAGGCCACTGAGAAGCCAATGGGTACTTCTCCAGAGTTTGTCTTGGCTCATATTCAGACTGGACGAGTGCCTCACCCTCCCTCATGCCCTTTTCTTAGGTTTTCATGCCATCCCTATTACCTGTTTTCACTCACTCTACATTCTTCCTATAAGACAAATAAAACCCCAAATAGTGCTGAGATTGTTGTGGCGTGACTCACTGTTACTGTACATAAGTAATGGTAAAAATTATAATGTTCTTTAAAATATTTTTTTAACACGTTAATATCTGTGGAGATAGTGCTTAGCTGTCCTTACTACAGAATCACTCGGTTTGGACTCAGATAACCAGAACAAGCTCAGCCCACCCATGACAGTGGAGCTGAGTGATCTTGTGTTGTTAAACTCTCCACAAACATGTTCAGTAACTGAGCACAGAGCTACTCATTCCTCTCCTCATCCAAAGTAGAGAAGGGCTGGCCATTCAAAGAAACCAAGTTGGGATGTGCTTGATGAGGATGGTGTTAGAAGCCCCTGTTAACATGTTCTCCACATTCCTGTTTATTCTCCAAAACCTTTGTTTCCCGCTTTCTTCACTTATAATATTGGCCATTGCCTCCCACCCCCATCCCTATCACATGGTATCCAGTGAAACTGCCCTCTTGGGTTTGGTGTTGCCCTTTACAGACATGCCCTGAGGCTTGAGGACTAGCTGGCTTTTCAGGTGGTCTCCTGGGTGGAGGGTGCATTGTATTCCCCATCCTCCTTTGGACCTGGCCATTTGTGTTCTTTGAGAGGGGTCCCCAAGGGGCATAGTTCTGATTGTTCAGGCCTTCATCCTGGGTTCTGACCTGCTCCAATAAGCCGGACTCTGCTGTCTTGGATAGTCTTAGTCACTGTCCTTGCTGAATCTTACAGTTTTGAGATTTCTGTGAGGCCAGTAGAATGAAAGTCAGTTCTGAGAGGGTTTGGGGTTCATTTGGCCTTTGGAGGTCAGTGGAGTGGTAACAGATTAGCATAAGACAAGTTTGTTTGTGAATCCCCACTGCTTCTACTGCAGGAGTAATCATAGCACTCTCATTCAGGCTCTTGGGGGATTGTCACAATCCGGAGAGGAAGCAACAGAAGCAAGCAGAGATGATGTGACTTAGCCAGGCTTACCCAGCAGGCTAGGGGCTTCTGCAGCTTTTGAACTCAGGTCTTTCAGACTCTAAGTCCAGCATTCTAGTCTCTTTACCCCCTAGCCATCCTTGCCAAAGACTGCTAAAATCATTGTTGCAATTTCCCAAATGACTTTCTGTTTCATCGCACTTTTTAAAAATTATCTAAAATTTTTTAACTTGAAGGGTTGGTTATATTCAAAATATTTGAATTTCCTTTTTTCTTTATTTAGTGCATTTCAAATAATTTTTTTAAGTTCTTTGTGACTGATCAAGGTGTATTAAAAATGAAATTTAGTCCATTTGGAGAGGAATGGGTTAAACATTTGTATAGAGACACATTTTTTCTTAACTCATGAACTGGCCTCCTAAATTTTCAGATTTTTGTCCCGTAGATCCGTGATTCCAATTGCAACTATGAGGCCTTTATGAACATTATTAAATTAAGTGACAACGTGGGTGAGCTCGAAGCAGTCAGGGATAAGGCTGTTGAAGAGTTGCAGTATCTTCGATCCCTGGATACCGCAGGTGATGGTAAGTATGGGGAAACTAGTGCCTGAATGTTAGACTTTTGGATTCCCTCATCATTCTTGTCTTCAAAACCAAGCATGCATTTGTGTTTTAGGAAGTATCCTACACCAAATGTTAGGGATGTTGTCAGGTACATGCAGCCATCCTCACGCCTCTATTTCTCTTCGTGTGAAAATCAGTGGCATATTCCAGAACCTGTTCATTGATGATCAGTAGTCCTTAGTATTGCCTGCTACAACCACATGTGCATGTGCTGTGGTGGAGAAGACAGCTTTGTTGTGATTAACTAATGAAACTTCTTGACTGCATCAGATCATACTTTATTAAGCAAATTAACTAATCTGGAGAAGGAAGTCGGACTGGCTAGTGATAGAGCCTTTCTTTGACTTTTGGGATGACCCTAAAACTCCAGGCAACAATGGCTCCATATCTCTTTGTGTGCCATGGGGAAACAGGGAAAGGCAGATGTCAGGGGGCTACCCTTGGACTTTCAGGTATCAGCAGCGGTCAGCTCGGGCACACAGGTGAAGGAGACAGGGAAACTGCCAGTTCTAGTGACATTGTTACTGCCTGAACAATAGCTATTTCCCATCTTCTATACTCCAGAAGTAGGCAGGCAATAGAAGGAGGGATATCATTCATGCAGGCAACCTCCTGCTGTGACCAGAAGACCAGAGATATGTGTAGCTTGCAAGGCTCTGTCTGAAGGTAGCAACAACAGACAGCTCTCCTAAGAAGGCCCCAGAGACATGTCAGAATTCCCTGGTGGCATCAGAAACCCAAAGTGGAGACCTTTGAAAGCCCAAAGTATGGTTGGCAGCAACCCTCATGGTACTGGAGCACTCAACTTGAGAGAGTGGAAGTACACAGGGACTCTTTTCTGTTCTGAGATGCCATAGAGCATCCTGAAGCTCCATCTCTGCGTCTTAGAGATCCAGCCTTGGAAGGGAGAAAACACTCATCTCCTCACCCAAAAGAACAACAGCTTTTGGCCTCAGCACAGAGCCTCAAATCAGGAATTACAGCTGCAGAAATGAATAAATCGAAGACTCTAACCAATATAAAAATTATTATAGATATCTAGATGGTTAAAAATCCTTCATAAAGCCTCATAGTTGCAATTGGAACTGCAGATAAAACAATCACTATATAAATACCCAGAAGAATTGAAGCAATAGATTTAAAAAAATAAATAAAAACTCTAGAGGAAAGAATCATAGGACTCCCTGAAAACCAGGATTAAGAAAAAAAGCTGGGAAACTATATTTCAATAAATTATAAGTGAAAAACTATGAAAAATCCAGAGCCTTAGTGACCTACAATCAGGAAGCTTTTATGATCAATAAGAGGAGGTCTTGGAATGCAGTTTTTTAAGAGGTCAAAGGGAGGGCCAGTCACTGGGAATATTTTACTCAGCAAAGCTGAGTATAATCCTACAGGAAAAACAATGGATTTTAATGGAATCGAAGACTCTTGAGCATTTGTTTCTAATAAAAAGACTAGAACAATCGGAATTTGGAGATACAAACACGAGATCTGAGAGAAACCTGTAAAGGAACATTCATTAGAGGAATTAAAGGGAACAGTTTGATGAGGCAGTGCTGCCATTCTCATTGGAGTATAAGAAAGAAACATTTCTTGAGAAATACTTCCAAGGATTATGTCTTCCAAGGACATGGAGGGAGATAAATAAGAAAGGCAGAAGCTGCATTGGGGGGAAGAGAAATTGGTTCTTTTTTGAGGCTTTAAAAAGGGGAAAAAATAAGAATGTCAAAAGAATTTATTAAGGTAGAAAGGAAGAAGGAGAGAATGAAAGATGACATTACTCATAATTGGGATGCCTGAGAAGAGTATAGAAAGATGATGTAAGAAGTGGGCAGACTGGATATCAGATGAATCTCACTCTTGTGCATAAATGAAAGACTATATGGCATACATTTGTAGTGGAGGCAGTCAGAACAGTTGTATGATTTTCTCCATCTTTTTTTAGCAGCGAAGATAGTGAATGGTAGGAGTGAAACTCAGCTGGTCATAATTGGCTATACGATAAGAGGGCTGGGGATTCAGGAGAGGAGGACAGTATGGACTTGAAATGGAGAAAGTGTCCAGGAAAGCTGTATCATTGGAGGAAAGCCAGGCTTCAGTAAGAATTAATAGATTGAAGGAGTAGAAGAACGGATTTAGGCCTATGGAACAGGCACTCCAGAGGGCACAGTGGAAGGACTGGGTGGACTTCAGATGAAACATTAGGGTGGAAGGGAATGAGAAATTTGGTGGAAGTGGATGTTGAGTGGGGTTTGGGTTAACTACAGGAGTTTGGGGCCATTGGGATGTGAAGAGTTATGACCAGTTTTGGACATGATGAATTACAGCTAGCTCAAGATGTCCAGTAGGAAGCTGGAGATGAAAGTCGGTAGAGAGGTTAGGGATGAGTAAGTGGAGTTGAGAATTATCAGCATAGAAAAAATAACTGAATCCATAGAAGTAAGATGAACCTCAGTCATAGGAAGAAATGAATGAATGAATGGCCAGGGATGTTGGTGACCAAAACTTCCTTTTCTGGGTCTTCAGTAGCTGGAGCTTCAGCTCCTGCAGGATCCATCAGTCTTTAAGCTTCATATTCCCAGGGGTGACTTCTATGATGGTGACTGAGGGTTCTGACCTCTCAGTCTTACTACTGTCATAGTTCCTGGGCTCAGGACTATCTTCATCAACATCTGAAGGGAGATGGTGGTCAAGTTAGTAGTGGGAGTTTGACCTGTCTGGCACATGCCACCTCCTGTGTCCCTCAAGGGGCCCTGCTGCTTCATCTGGGCTGGTGTGGCTGACAGCAGATGGGGATGGCTGCACAGGAATTGCTTCCATGATTTAAAAAAAAGGTTGTTATCTGAAAAAAAGAAGGGTTGGACACACACACACACATCGATGTATATGTGAATCAGACTCAACAGAGGAACAAACAAGGATGAACAGAGGAGTGTTCAGAGGGAGAATGACGTTGAGAAAAAAATTGTCACAGGCAAAAGAAACTTCTTAGTCCTGAAAGAAGGACTTAGGGAAAAAAAAGAAAAGCAAAGAACTAGAATTCCAAGGGTATCCCCCAATTGGAAAAGGACTGAACAAATTGTCACATGTGATTGTAATGGAATATTATTGTTCCCTAAGAAATAGTAAGATGACTTTAAAATCCTACAAAATGTGAATCATAGCAACAGGAAGTGAATGGAGCCAAGAGAAGTTTTTACAGGAACAGCATTATAAAGAAAAACAATGTGCCAAGGCTTCAGATCTCTCAATAAATACAAAGGCCAGCCTTGTCTCCAGGGGATCTTTGGTGGAGCTTGTCCTTCATTTCCTGGCAGTGGCTCTGAGCTCAAGCTCCTCAGACCCTACGTGGTTCATTTTGACTTAGTTTAATTGGGGGGGGGACTCACGGGGGCTAACCATCTCAGTAGTGGCTCCTGGATCGGAAAAGATCCGTTTTACATCCCAATCCTGAAGAAGGACAATGCCAAGGAATATTCATATTACTGAGTAGTTGTGTCCATTTTGTACTCTAGCAAGTTTATACTTAAGATTTTGCAAACTAGGTAGGCTTTAGCATTGTCTGAACCAAGGATTAGCAGAACCAGATTGGTTTTTGATGAGCTGAGTAACTAGAGACCAGATTGCCAGGGTTCACTGGTTTATGGAGAAACCAAGAGAGTTCCAGAAAAAAATCTGCTTTTGCTTTGTTGACTACATTAAAACCTTTGCCTATGTGAATCACAACAGAATGTGGCAAGACCTCAAAGAGATGGGAGGACCAGATCATCTTACTTGTCTCCTGAGGAACCTGTATATGGGTCAAGAAGCAACTGTTAGAACATGGAACAACTGATTGGTTTAAGATTGGAAAAGGAATATGACAAGGCTATATATTGCCACCTTATTTATTTTACTTATATGCAGGGTATGTTATTTGCCTTGCCAGGCTGGATAAATCAAAAGCTGGGATTAAGGTTGCTGGAAGAAATATCAACAATCTCACATATGCAGATGACCCCTCTCTGGTGACACAAAGTGAAGAGGAAGTAAGCCTCTTGATGAGAGTGAAAAAAGGAGAGTGTGAAAGCTGGCTTGAAGTTTAACATCAGAAATGACTTTTGGTCCCATCACTTCCTGACAAATAGAGGAAGAAGAAATGGAGGCAATGTAAGACTTCATATTCTTGGGCTCAGAAATCACTGTAGATGGTAATTGTAGCCAGAAATTGAAAGATGCTTGCTCCTTGGAAGGAAAGTGGTGACAAATCTGGGCAGCAGACTACAAAGCAGAGGTACCACCTTGCTGACAAAGATCTGTACAGTCACAGTTGTAGTTTTTCCAGTAGCATATCATGGCTGTGAGAGCTGGACTATAAGGAAAGCTGAATGCCACAGAATCAGTGGTTTCAAATTGTGCTAGAGAAGACTTTGGAGAGTCCCTTGGACAGCCAGGGGATGAAATCAGTCAAAACTTAAAGAAATGAATTCCGGCTATTCACTGGAAGGTCAAATACTGAAGCTTAAGTACTTTGTGCACACAGTAAGAAGATGGGTCATTGGAAAAGACCCTGATGTTGGGAGAGTTTGAAGGCAAAAGGAAAAGGGGACAGCAGAAGGCAAGGTGGAAAGATAGTGTCATGGAAACAATGAACATGAGCTTGGGCAGACTTTGGAGATAAGGGCCTGGTGCTGTGGTCCATGGGGTCACAAATAGTAGGACAGGACTGAATGACCGAACAACAGACAACACAGAAGGGAGCTAGCAGTTGTGATGCCCAAAAGCAAAAGGCCATCAGGATAGAAGGAAGGTAAGAACGAACCCCAAGCAAATAGGACATTTTTGTTGGATACAATATATGGAATTTATTATACATGTTTATAAAAATAAGCAACATAAAATGGTATGTTGTGGTTTCCTATACAGTTCTTTTCGGTATTTGTCTATTTGGGAAATGCCCTCTTTGATATTTAAATTTGGGGAAAAAACAAAGAAATAGCTTACAGCTGGGAATCTCTAGGGTCCTCATTAAGAAAGATAGAAACATTAATGAAAGCGACAACACATCCATCGAACAAGCACTGATTTCTTCTTGTCACCCCCTTCAAGGAAAGGAGCCATCTGCCACTTTGCTGTTCTTGTAGCCCTCTTTGGCTTGACTTAGTGTCTAGCATTAATTCATCAAGGAAATGTACCTTAAAAGTGCAGATTGGCCACTCAAGTGCATATGCCATGGAGGAGAGGTCTCTTCTAACTAAATACTAAAAGGAACTGCTCTCTCCTTCCAAAAAAAAGTTTGTAAATGTGCTCCCCATGTGCTCCAAATCCCTAAACTTGAGGGTTGTTCATGTGGGGATATACAGAGCGGAAGCCAAACTGGAATGTTATCCTTATTTCTGTTTGTACCCATTTTTTTGTTCTTCACAGGATGAGCCATTTTTGTTTGTCAAAGCAGTAGATGGAATATGGGTTAATGTGCTGCTAAGATTTTTAATGTCTTCATAAGTGTATATATACATATATATATATACACATATGTATTACATAATCACATATTAGACATGCGTGGTATTTATTTGTTAGATCCTTGCTGTGTATCCTGATACATAGTTTTGTTTTTTCATAATAATTAAGCAGATGAACTGTTGGAATAGAAGAGTGTACTTTTCACTGTTACCCACTGGTAACAGATAGCAGAACAAATATAAATTTGCTTAAATTGCTATTTTTTTGTTATTCAAATTTTACCTTTCATTAAAATAAAAAAATTTAAGTTTTTTTCTGCTAAATTATAGTGTTTAAATTTTGAAATGGCATGTACTTAGTCTCTAATGTGTATTCATTATGTTTGCTTTTAGATATCAACACTATCAAAAATCAAATTAATAGTTTATTATTTGTAAAGAAAGTATGTGACTCCAGAATACAGAGGTTGCAGTCAGGCAAAGTAAGTAATGTGTTTTTGAATTAGTATTTAATTATGAATAATTAGATTTAACTGAAACATCAAGTAGGTGACTGATTGCAAACCAGAAGGAGGAAAATTGAATTTGGTTTGATACTTTCCAAAAGACCTTTAATTAGATAGATTTTCCCTTATTTGCTTGCTCCTGTGTAGGCAGAAATATCCAAATATGATGTAATGACACTGCAGCTCATAGGAACTATCATATGCTAGATGCTCTCACTGTCAGTGTCTTAAGATACTAAAATTGGCTTTAATCAGAAGCAAGTGGCTTTTTTCGCTTGATTTATTTTTTAGTTTGTCAGACTCTTAATATTTTAATACCCAAAGTGCATTTCTCTAGGACATAGATGCTCTGTGGAAGATTGATGGGTACCTTGGTGAAGAATTGTTAGAGATTCAGAAGGTGTGGTGGATTGCATTTTGTGTCAGGAGAAGGAATGTCCACCCCACTGACAATATGACTCCCCCAAGGTATCATGCAGCATTTTATGCATGTGCCTGCAGCTCGTCAGTGGCATCATGTGACTCCTTACGGACTAGAAAATGTTAGCTTCAAAACAGTTACCATTGTATGGGACCCTATGAAGTAGTTGGAGCCAAGGCCGCTACAGCTCCTTGTGTTAAATTCATGAACACCAGAATCAGATCATCAAACTCTTTCCATGTTCAGTAATTTGTAATGTTTGGAGTGGAGAGGAGTAGTAACAGGGCCTGCTTGTGCCTTGATGCCCACGAGAGGAGGGCAGAGGCCTTCCTAAAGTTCGTCACAGAAGCGTTTCCTGGGTGGTTCTTGATGGGACCTTAGCACTTGATTGTGCTTCAGAACACAGTGTGTTTAGTCGTGGAGTTTTTGTCCCCTTTGAAAAGAACCTTGAAACTTAGTTTGGAGTGCGTTTTTGTAGTTATGGGTAAGTTGTTAGCAAGCCTTTACTAACTGTCTACGGTGTGCCAGGCATTGTGTTAAGCGCTGGGGGTATAAAGAAAAGCTGTAAACAATCCCTTCTTCTCTCAAAGAGCTCACAGTCAGATCAGAGAGACAACACACTACCAAGATACTGACAGGATAAATGGGAGGGAATCAGGTGAGGGAGGGCACTGGTGGTAAGGGGAATCAGAAAGTGGGCGGTTAGCTGAGGCTTAAAGGAAGCCTGGAGGAGGAGATGAAGATGGAGAGAAGTCCAGATGAGGGGGGCTGCCAGAGTCAGAAGACCAGGGTATGGGAACAGGAGTCAGGACAGAGGAGGATGCAGGTGATGAAGGGTTTTAAATGCCAAGTGGAAGATTTTCTGTTAGATCCCGAGGCCATGGAGCTTATTTAGTCTGGGGATGACACGGTCTGAGTGTTCAGAAGACACGTTTGCCACTTGCATAGAGATTGGGCTGGAGTTGCGGGGCAGGAGGCCAGCCCACAGGCTGCTGCTGTAGTCATCCAGGTCCTTGGAAAGTGACAAAATTAGCTGTCACAAATATTGTGGTAGCAAGGGACCTCAATAGCAGAGTAAGTTACAGGAGAGTATATAGTTCCTAAAACCATTTATCAGAAACCTCATCATATTGAGTGAACAACATATGAAGGAGCTGGATGCTAGATGTTTAAGACAACTATATCTAGATTGACCCTTTATTCTTGTTGTTCAATCATTTCAGTCAAGTCTGACTCTTTGTGACCCCATTTTGGGTTTTCTTGGCAAAGATACTGGAGTAGTTTGCCATTTTCTTCCCCAGCTCATTTTACTGATGAGGAAACTGAGGCAGACAGTTAAGTGACCTGCCCCGCATGGCAGCCAAGAAGTATCTGAGACAGGATTTGAACTCAGGGTTTCCTGACCCTAGGCTCAGTGGTCCATCTGTTATGCCACCTGACTGCCCCTTATTTTAAGGAAAAGTTATCCAGTAACTAGAGGTGCTAACAAAGGAGGAGATAAGTTTAAATTAAAGTTTTCCTTGATTTCTTTTAAAAATTGATTTGATCTTCTCTGCCCCTTAATTCAGTGTCTGCATGAATTAGATGCTAAGCTAATCCAACCCAATCTTGAAGCATAGAAGAGGGAGAAGAGAAGACAGTGGTGGTCATGGAGACAGCCTTTGGTGTTGACCACTTCTAGGATGGATTCTCTCCTTTTTCTTGTTCCATGGAAGAGAAAACAGGCACACAGAAAGGCCATGGCTCTCTGTGCCCAGGGGGCCCAGTCCTTGGTGCTTGGGTCTGTAAGCCAGGGAGTCAGGTTGCAGGGTGTGTTTTCACAACAAAAGGATTGTTTTGGTGCATTTTTTTTACCTAGCAGACTCATGGTGGCTTCATATGTCGAAGTTTCATTGTTTTGCATGTTTATCATGTTACAGACTTGATTCTCTATTACCTCTGAGATATTCCTGATCTGTGGGCCATGAGGCATGGTAGAGAGCCAACTCCCCTTTGAATTGGCTTTTTTAATAGGCCACATACTACGGTGCAAGCACACCTGTTTCTGGAGCTGTCTAGAGCAACATGGGACCAGAGTGCCCTTCCTTCAGTTCTTCTGGTTATATGACCTTAGGCAAGGTGTTTCATGCTCAGGTTTCTAATCTGTGAAATGGGAATAGGAACATGGGTGATACCTAGGATTTCATTGGTATAGGGAACTGTCAACAGGGTCTTCCCTCCACCAGTGAGTGCGGCCCTGGGAAGGGGTTACAGCCAGTATTAAGAGGTGGTCTGCAATCCAAGTCTTCCCATCTTTGCTTGTTTCCAGTAAAAATCTTATTTAGAACAGTGAAATGATGAGGCTTGTGTTAGTGTGGACACTCTCAAACGTGAGCTGTGACGGGTAGGGTGTGACTGTGTCCTTCTGTGGCCACCCATCTGCCAGAGGAAAACCTACAAGGATTCACTCATTAACAGCATCTCCCTGAAGAGAGCCACCATTTATTGTAGCTGATTATCTATGTCCTTTGTGTATAAAGAGGGAATCTACTGAGTGCTTTTAGGTCTTGGTTATTCCTTATCAAGATCATTTTCAGACCAGAGGAGTATTGAGAGAGTGATTTAACCTTTCACTTGTCTTTTCAGGAAATAGATACTGTGAAACTGGCCGCGCACTTTGGGAAACTTTGCACAGTCCCCTTGGACAGCATTCTCGTAGACAATGTTGCACTACAGTTTTTCATGGGTAGGTCAAGCTTGAAATGGAAACAAGGTTGGTTTTTAACATCTTAAAGAAGTAGAAACTGTATCCCAGATTCTTCATGTTGGCTGCTAGAACTTACTGAGTTTGTCTCACATTTTCAGGATCAGATTCTCAAATCCTTGCTGACGTCCAAGCACAATACATTTTCAAATTAATATAAACCTTAGAGATGCTGCAGATGCTCGGCTTCCATTAGTGGCCAGAGTTCCTAGTAAAGAGGTTTTTTGACCCAATTCAGATTGATAACTTTCCTGCCCTATGGGGCACTTGTGATGCTCACTTTCTGTCCACATTGTCATGCTTTATTATTTCTGAGAGTGGGATCTTCATGGTGACAAACACTTTGTTTGTACTGTGAAAAACAAATTTGTCAAAACACTTTTCGCACTGCTGTGTTGTGAAAACATGACATTTTAAAAAATGATTTTAAAAATCTAAGTAATTTTATAGTTCTTAATTGAAATCCTAATATTATACCATGACCAGTCCTAAAAGATACCATTTCCCTTGCTTCCATATTCACTTGAGCATTTCCTTACTATTCCTGTAAATGCTGATTTCTGCTTGTTTAGTCATGAGGCAGCCAGTGACTGGCATAGCCCGCCTGCTCCATTGGAGTATGACAGTGAGGAGAATCTTGTGCCATCACATGGCTGGTAGGAGCCAGCATGTGCATCTATTCAAAGGGCTCCTGCCTTTGACGATTGTACTCTCTATATTCACTCTTGAGTATCTCTGGGGGCCAAGGCCTTGACTGAGTACTATCCTTGGTCTTTGGGCCCTGGGCGTGGGTACAGAAGAGGCTGTCACATAGGTTTTGAACAGATTCCTCCATCTGCAGTTTTCTGTGACTGTTAATGGAATGGGATGCCAAATAAGTGATTTTATCTCACATCAGAGTTATTGAGCCTGGGATTTTTGCCTGTTAGATTACATGCAGCAGACTGGAGGCCAAGCTCATCTCTTCTTCTGGATGACAGTGGAAGGGTACCGGGTCACAGCCCAGCAGCAGCTGGAAGTGCTCCTGAGCCGCCAAAGAGATGGGCGACACCAGACCAGCCAGACCAAAGGCCTCCTGAGAGCCGCTGCCGTTGGCATTTATGAGCAGTACCTGTCAGAAAAGGTAGAGATGAGGTTCAGCTTAGTTGTTATTTTATTCTTGGCCATAGTTGGAGAAAGTCCTCACGTGCCTGGAATGTAAACCTTTCCCTTGTCATCAGGGACTGTCTGATTTGATTTGATTAGAATATCATTAGAGAGATTTTAATTTCTTCAGATTGGAATATTTATTGATTCTTTAACATATTATTGAAAACCTGTACTCTTAGTAAATATGGTGTTTGCCCTCAAATGCTCTCTTCCTTTTGTCCATTCACAACTTGAGTTTAATGTTCAAAAATAGACATTTTTAATTCATAATCTTTTAAAGAATTTCTTGAATTTTCTCAATTTCTACAAATTTTGACTCCGTTGGAAATTTGAATGGTCATAATTTATTATTTTTAGAAATGATTTTAATCAGAATTTCCATTTCTATAAAGGGTTTAATTTAGAAAGAAATATTTAATGGACTATTTTTCTTCCTTGAGCCAGTCACAGTGTAAGTTTTTCCATAAAAAGAGAAATAACATGACTTCATTTCCTCAACTTCTCTTTCAAGTACTGTGTTTTCCATATCATTGAAACCTTTTGATCTAAATTTGGGAATGCTGTGAGACTGGTTCACGTTAACCTCATAGGGCACAGCCCAGGTGGTGATGATGCCCTTTCAGGGTGGCCACTGCAGGTATATCCTGGCCTGAGATGTTAATCCTGAGCCATGAACTGCCTAGAGATTTTCCTGCTACTTCCAACACTTTATGGGAAATGAGTTCAACTTGTGTGTGATACTGGCGGGGAGAATGAGGAGGTAGTTATCTCCTGGCAGATTTCATCTTGACAAAAAGGAAAGTTTCTTTCAGTCAGTTGTCCCAGAGGGAAATGGGTGACCCGAGGCTGTTGGCTTCCCCTCCAAGCAGGGCCTCCAGAGCAGGATCTCCAGCTGAGCCTCAAGGGCAGCGACTGTCTAGCCTTTCATACCATCTCCAACACTCAGCACAGAATTTGGTGACATGCAGTAAGTGCTTAATAAATGACTGAAGATGGTGTAATCATTTAAAGACATTTCAAACTCCTTTTTCTGTATTTCCTGATAAAGCAGAATGGAACCAGTAGTCAGCAGCAAACATGACAAAACTACATGTTATGTCCCTCAATAGTGATTTAGTTTATCTGTGCTTTTGTCAGTGAAAGTCTTCCCTCTAATAATCACCAAAGATCATAGCCCCTTCAAGGTGGTCCATAGGCATGTTCTTGGCTAAGTTCTGGGGATACCATCAGTGGCAAGAGTAGGCCCTGCCCTCAAAGGGCTTATGTTTTGTTGGTTTACCCAGGCACAGACACAGGAGATACAATGTAAATGAATCTGTGATTTTAGAGGGGAGACACTAGCAGCTGTGGAGCAGGAAGGGTCTTCTGTAAAAGGTGGACATTTTTATTTTGATGCTGTTTCCTTTTTGGTCAGTAAGACAGAAAATAAAGGTAGTAGGATGAAGATTTTTATTTCAAAATAAAATTTTAATCTTTTGTATCGTTTGATTTTCCTGGTCTTTCTAGCATTGGATAGGCTTGCCATATCTGTTTAGGGTGACAATTTCTTGGGAAGGAGTAATAGAACAGGGGAGTCTCTTTGGGCCTCTTTGGTTGATGATGTGTGAACTTCAAGAAAAGCCACATGATCCCCCGCCCCCCCAGGGCTCTTAGTATAGATGCCTTTGATGAGAACTCCCTTATTGAATTTGGTGTTGTCTGACTGTTTTTGTTTCCAACAGGCGTCACCAAGAGTTCACATCGATGACTACTTAGTAGCCAAGTTAGCGGACACGCTGAACCATGAGGATCCAACGCCTGAGATTTTTGATGATATCCAAAGGAAGGTATTACAGAACAAGTATGGTTTTCTTTCATTTAGAATGAACAGGTCTTTTATTGATATTATTTGGGGCTCCTGGGCTTTTCTTGCTTTTTAACAGAAAAACAAAGCAATAAGGAGTGTTGGTATCAAGTGCTTGGGCCCATCTTTGAGGACATGGACTGATTGGTTTGTTTGCTGCTGCTTTTTTTAAAGTCTTATCAGTTAATTACACTCATTCCCTACCTCATTTTTTTCCTGTATTTGTAAAGAGATTCGGTTTTTCAAATTTTCATTATTGGAAAACATTTCACCACTGGATCTTAGGGAGAAAATTGTCTTGTACTTCATACAATAGTTACTTATTTTCCAGAAAGTGATTGAAACCTTCAGAAATTTTGAATGTAAAAGAAAACTTTCAAAAATGTGTGTCTGCTACAAAAATGAGAAATCTCCCATCACTTTATCATGTTTTTTTTTTTCTGTTGTGGGAATTCTGTGCATTTTAAATGGTAAGGTGAACATCTTATACTAATGACAAGGAATTTGCCTCGGGTGGGGCCAACTTTCAGCCTCACTCAGGCCACAGTGTGGTGAAGAGCAGTGTCCACAAACAAAATGTGCTCCTAGTCAGGTCAGCCCAGGGTCAGACCCTCTCATTTGGATGTTGCACTTCTTGGTTTTTGCTTTTTGATGACACCACCTGTCCTCTTGTCATAATACAGCCTGTTTCAAGTGGAACTTTGACCTTATGCAAGCAGTTTCATTACCAGAGTATTAGTCAACAAGCATTTTTACTAAGTACCTGTTAGGTGCTAGGCAGGCATGCTGTGTACCTGGGTGTCAGGGATAAAGAGACAGAAAAGGGCTTCTTTCCATTCTACAAGATATGATGTGTGCTAGCCAGATCTAGGACTCTCTGGAGGGTTTGGGAAAAGTCTCTAGAGAGATGGTGCTTGTGTGGAGTCTTGAAGGAATTTCCGCACTCTTAGGGGTCTTGGTGAGGAGGGAAACGCGTTCCAGGTGTGGAAGAGATGACAGATGGAATGCTTCATGTGTCAAGAACAACAGGAAGGAAGGAAGTTTGTCTGGGAAGGGCAGTAATAAAAGTGATGAAGATGAAGCTGGTAACTAGCATTTGAATGTAACTTTAATGTTTGCAAAGGACTTTACAAATACCATCTCATTTGGTCCTCACAACAACCCTAGGAGGTGCTAATATTATCCCCATGTTACAAATGAGGAAACTGAGGCAAACAGAGGGAAAGGGATGTGCTCAGGATTACTCAGCTACTCAGCCTCAGTGTGAGGCTGGATTTGAACTCAGGTCTTCCTGACTCCAGGCCCAGTGCTCTGTGCACTGTGGTGCCCCACTAGCATCCTAGCCTGGAAGTACCAGAATGGATTTTTGGTGCAGTAACATCTCACTTCAGACAGCCTGTCCTGTGGAACAGGAGGCTGCCTTTTGAGCCAGCGATGTTCACTCATAGTACTGTTTCCTCTTCTTCCGAGGTGTATGACCTAATGCTGAGAGATGAGAGATTTTACCCATCCTTTAAACAGAATGTTCTCTATGTGCGCATGTTGGCTGAACTGGACATGTTAAAGGATCCCAGCTTCAGAGGCTCCGACGATGGGGATGGAGGTAAGGCGCACCCATTCTCCTTACGGTGACTCCTCTTATAGTGAAATAACAGCCTTTTAAGCAATCTATGCTTTAAAACTGCAAATTATTTTAAATCTACAAAAATAGTGTAATGTGTTTCCATATTACATTAAATGTCAGCATTTTGTGAGCTCTTTAGGTGTGATCCTTGCGCTCTTGAAATGAGACTATTTTGCGTCATTGAAGTAGAATCTCCCCAAACATTTGAACCGTTGTATTTTTTTTCTTGCCACTGGTAACAAATTTAGGAGTTATATCAGAGATAGTCCCTAAGGTCTTTTGTAGCTTATAATTTTAAAATACGTTTTCAGCTCATGTCAAATTATGCTCTACCCTTCAGAAGTCATCTCGTCTGCTGTGCTCATTGTACAGATGAGGAAAGTGGGACCCAGAGAGGACCTAAAGTTAGTTTGTGGTAGAACCAAAGTGAGATTCCAGATCTCCTGAGTCTCTTTTTTTTTTTAAACATCCTTTGGACATTTAATGGTGGTACTTATTGACCTCATTTCAGTGTGGGGCACAAAGTAGCCATAATGCCTATTGACAGATTGACTTCCCATAGAGAGCAGAACCTTTCCCAAAATGACAAGACTTTATTTAGTCCTTACTGTGGGGGAAATAAAATGGCAGTAGTTCTTCCTTAAGCAGGGTGGGAAGGGTGGAAGGCATTTCCTCTTTAAGTAGAGTGCTGGAGTTGGGTAAAGGTGAAAGCCAGTGGAGGCTGTTAGATGATGACCCTTCTTGATGAGTAGAGAGAAAATAAGGCTGAAGGTCTGGAAGTGCAGCTCCTTGGTTGGCTTGGTTCAGACCCTCAACAGAAGGCTCCAGGAGACTCCAGGAATCAATAAAGATTTGGTAAAAAAGGGGAACATTCCTCAGACCTTCCCAACATCCTCGTCTGCCATCAACAGTATACCCAAAGAGGCAGAATCGAGGTGAGGAGGAGTCGGGGAGGGGGAATACTGAGGCATCATTTTCTGTGGAGTGGAAACCAACTAGAGCCACTGATGGGAAATGGAGAACTTCTGAGCCCTCAGTAAAGAACAATTAAGCACCTACTATGTGCCCACACTGTGCTTTGCCAAACCAGGGAAACTTCCACTCTGAGGCCTCCTGGCACTGCCATTTTCAGGACCCCAGACCTGTTTTTCCTCAGTCACACCTTGACTGCATCTTGACTTCTCTCTTCCCCTTCTCCCACTCCCTCTGCCCTGTGGTGGCCATGCCCTCCCTGTGTGCCACCTTCTCTAGGGGTGTTAGGATGTAGACTCCCCAAGGGTAAGGACTTTTGTCGGTTATTTGTGTTTGACTAGTGCAGTGTCTAGCACATAACAGCTGCTCACTCTGACTTCCCTCTTCCCACTGTCTTTCCCATCTATTTATTCGTCTATCTATCTTCCCTCCATTCATCATCTATCCACTCAAAGACATATGAGTGGTGAGCACATCAAAGATGGCCAGATGCTTCCTGCATCTTTGGAGGCCCAGGGTGACCCTAGATGAGGAAGGTGATAGTTACTGTTCTCAGTATTTGCTAGATAAAGGAGTTGGGCCTCAAAGAGGCTCAGTGACTTGTATGTCGTCATCCAGTTGGTGATGATTGGAATCCATGTTTTCCTGACCCCAAGTCCAAAGCAGTTTCCAGTCAGTACAACTTGTTACCTCCATCTTTTGCCTGGAAACAGCAGTGCCAGTGATCTAGGGGTAGGTGATGGCAGTGGTAGGAAGCATTTTCAGTTAGTAAGGACCTAAAATTATAGAAAATCCAGTCTGGCAAAGTCTGGCCCTGAAAGACCATCAAGGTTAGTGCCCCCATTTTTCTGTGGCTTAAGGAACACCATTAGCCATCAGTCTAGCAGAGGGTTTCTTCCAGGCCAGTACACTGCAGTGTCTCTAGTTATTGACTGTAAACCAGACTAGTGTCAGGAAGTTAGATAAGATAGCTGGGAGGGGCACTGGGTCTGAGAAAAAGAGTGATGAGTTTTCATAAAGTTGGAGTGTCTGGGCCATGTCCTGGGAGGGCATGCAGGCCCCATGAAGCTCTGGAGGACTGTTACATAGGAGTGGCTGACCAGTCATGGTGTGGGTTTACTCTGAATCCTCTACACAGATGTAGTAATGGGTCTGGACTAAAAACCTGATTTGCCGGGAGATCCAAGAGAAATAAGAGTGTAAACAGTTTGAGATGTGGAACTCAGTACTTGGGTGTGAGAAGAAGGTGCCATTCACAAAGAAGTGATCATTTGAAATTGTAAGGCAAGCTGAGCTGCCCCTGGGAAAGAGCCAAGGCACAGCTGGTTGTGAGGGGTTTGGGAGGCCTTTCTGAGGAGAGCCATGGCAGCACAAAACCAGGTTGGGACAGGTGTCTACTTGAACTCTCATTTTATCAATGAGAAAGCACAGGAGGGACTGAGCAAGGTCTCCAGAATTCCCTTGGTCCCACCATAGCCCCTTGAGAAGACACATCTGTTGGATCACTTATTAGAGAAAACAAACATGAAAAGCGTTGGAGACCTTTTGTTGTATTGTCTTTGTTACTTTGAAGATTGAGACAAGTGCATCATTCGGTGTTTTTTTTTTTAATCCAGAAAAATTTAGAAGAAAAAAACGTTTAAATTATTCAATATTTCTCTTTCAGGGTTTAAAATTGGAGGTATGCAATATTCCTATTTTAATTGCAGAAATCTCCACATCTGGTTCTTTTTTCCTGGATGAATAGAAATATTCTGTAATTTCAGTAAAGGTGATCAGAGTTTTTTTTTTTTTAAATTGTCCGGCCCTAATCCATGCAAGCGGCTGTCTGCCCTCACTCCTGTCTGTGGCCTCTCGTTAGTGGCCTGGCTATTGTGCACCACACCAGATTTTTTCCACTGACCTATTGTTCATGAGCAATATTGTTGGAAATGGTCTTTCTTGATCTAAAATGAATATTTTTTTTTGAGTGAAATTGCTTGTGAGTCCCAAATTAACATGGTCCCTATTTTTCCAGTATGAAAACAGCTTTGCTCCCATGCCAGGTAGTGGTGATGTGCTTGGTGATGGCATTTTCTTTGTGCTGTTTAAGAAGAATTGACTTTCCTCTCTGGAGTATGAGGAATTTTTATTGGATGGGTACTGCAATCAGCTTCAAAAGAGGGAATCGTTCCAGAGGGAGGTGGTGGTTGGAATTCTGACTATCCAGGACTCACCCACAAAAGCATATGGTCTTTGCTGGCCCAGGCTTCTTCTTATCTTGGAATGGAGATGCTGAGAAGAGTCCCTCTGTCTGAGCATTTAGCCCAGTGACTGACACCTGGAGGCACTTCATCAGTATTGATTGAGTGAGCTTAAACCTTAGCATTAAAACACACACACACATAACTCATACACATATGTAACTATAATTCATGTTTTCTATCTGAAAAATTTCTTAAGGTTCCTGGTTTAGATTCTTCTGTTCAGTGAACTGCACCCCAAGCTTGATCTTGCTTGGTTTCCATTTTGCAAGGGAATGAATGACCAAAGAACCCACCAAAGGCTTAACAGGTCTAAGCCAGAGGCTACACAGCAACATCTTGGATGTTCATCTCCATTTTGCTTTTTTGTGGTGCTTTTATCATACCACTTCTCAGATAGTGAAATCTGCTGCACAATTAGCTCATTGAATTCCCTCATTGACTGTATGGCTGTAGGTCCATGTCCATCTGGGATAGCAGGACTCACCAGACAGACAGACACACAGGGTGTGCAAGACAAGCAGGAAATGTTGGTTTTCCTGTTGGACATTCGATTTAAAAGTGGACACCTCAAGAATCTTGTTGGTCAGGCCCACCAGGAGATGGGATATATCCATTGAAAGCCATAGCAATGTGTATGCTGTCACTGGGGCTTGTTACTAATTCAAATGAAAGCTTTCCTTTTCTCCACAAAGAGGGAAGAGAATGTTTTGTTAATGATGCTACGTTCAAGTAACGTTCTGAGGAATTTGTCTGTTAGACTAGATTTGAATTCTGATGTTCACCTATCACTGACTTATTCTAAAGCTTTGGGCTTTTAATTAGCAACTCAAATTCTGCCTTCCTGGAATACTTTTCATGAAGTTCTTGAAAATTCATGTTTTTTTTTCTAGAAAAACACAATGTAAGGCTAAGTGGAGTAGTGGGGAGAGGCCTGGCCCCAAACTCAGGAAGCCTTGAATACCAGTGTCATCTGTGACATAGACTGGCAGGTATCTTCTCTACATGCATTAGACTAGAGGTATGCAAGGTGCAGCCTGCTGCTCTCCTGAGTATAGCCTGAATCAGATCAAAATATCATTGGAAAACATTTAACAAAATAAATAAAAATGTAATAAAACATAGGTAACATTCCATTTTAAAATTAAAACAGTGTGCCCCCAAAGGAATCCTTATGCACAGTTCAGTGGCCCCTACCAAGTCTCCAAAGGCTCTCTGTGGCAGGGAAGCCAATAGTTTTCACTAGAAGGAAGCACTTCTGTGCAATGAAGTCATAGGCACCCTATATTTGAACAGTGTAATTCAGAGGGATGATATTAAAAATGTCCTTCCTGAGTTCCTGTGAAATCAAAATTTGAAGCCTTGCATCATTCATATCTAACACTGGGTATATTTGAGAAAATAAAATATTTGATATTGGTTTTAAGAAAAGCAACTGTTAGTTATTAGGAATCCAAGAGAGTAAATGAATGTAATGAATCCCATTATAAAGTATTTTACAAATATTATTTCATTAGATCCTCATAATAACCCTGGGACGTAAGTACTGTAATTACATTTTACAGGTGAGGAAACTGAGGCAGGCAAAAGTTAAATAACTTGGCCAGGGTCCCATAGCTAGTCATTGTCTAAGGCTATATTTGAACTCGGATCTTTTTGACTCCAGGTCTGGTACTCTATCTACTGTGCCACCCTGCTGCCTCTATCTCATGATGTTTTGCTTCCAGAATGCCTGGCATTTATTGCTATATTTTTAAGTTAATACATAATTCTGATTGACACAGAGTAAAGCAGCCACCTGTGAAATAGCCCTGGAGCTGAGCTCCGGGGACAGTGGCCACGGTCTTGGCTGTTGACCTTCTGGCCAGTTGGCCTGCCTCTACCTAATAAAAGCGGGTTATTTGAGTCAAAAGCAACTGCTTTAACTCAGGCATTATTTGAAATACTGAAGTCTGTTGATCATGGGCTTGGTTTCAAGGTAACTGCAGCTCCTTCTGCCACAGAGTCAGCACATGGGCCAGGGCCATTTGGGGCTGACTAATCAAGGGCAATGCTCTGGGGCTCCTGGTGCCTTCAACTGTACGATTTCCTAATTTTTGTCATATGTTAAGTAGTTGACTTTTGTACTTTGGAAACTGTATTGTAAAAGCTCTGAAGGGACAAGAGAGTCACTGGTCACATTAGTCTGACTTAGTCATTGCTTCATGGGTTCGTTGGCTGGCCTTGGGCATAGGAATCTTGCTGCCGACCATTGCTAGGGCTTGGGGGAGACTGAACTTTCTTTCTGTTGGCTTCTGAAGTGGGTCTTTTTTGCAGTGGTCATCATTGTAGACTTGTAAACTTATTTTTCAGGGATTTTACACTGGGCTTCCTAGCATTTTTTTGTCCCTTGTTCATTGACAAGCATGTGGATACATTGAAAGTTACATTAAGCCAGTCTAGAAACTAGTGGGAAAGACAAAACCTTCGATATGAGGGGCGTAAAGAGCCCCACTATTATAGTGTTGATCTGGACATGTGCTGTGCCCTGTGCTGACTGTTCCAGCCAAGGCCATGTAGTTAGGGCTATTTGGGGTAGACCAAATGACTGTGGGATTTTCCTTTCAGAGCCTCTTCTTTCATCCTTGGGTCAGTCTGGTTGGAAAGCAGATGACTTGAAAGGGGTTTTGAGCTCCCTAAGTTTTCTTTCCCTTGGTTTTGTTGAATTTAACTTTTTTCTATTCCTTCTGACCACATGAAACAAGTCCCCTTTTGGCTTCATCTTGGTAGAGATTTAGCACTTTCTTGATTAACTCTGGACTAGTCTAGACAGTACTTACATGAACTCAAACTGTTTTTATTGTCTTTGGCTCTTACTTCTGGGGTTTGGGTCAGAAGCTTAATTTATAATTCATAAGTTTCTGAAGCATACTAGGAATAAGTATGCCTTTCTTTTTGAAAGGTTTTTTTTTTTTTAAAAAGACAAGAAGGAATAAAAATTGTTTGAATCATGAGCTGTACGATTGCTTTATGTTGGAAGCATTATATGAACTAAGAAATGAACTTCTCTGTTGTGAGACCCTGACTGAAACTTTCTTGTATTGCTTTCACTAACAGAAGTCTTAATTAGGAGGGGGAGGATGTGATGAGAAAGTCCCAGAGGAAATGAGCCAACTACAGAATTTAGGGGCTGGAATCTTGGAGGCTCTGCTGCCTCTCTAGGAGAGGTTTGGAGGGAGCAGTGGGGAAATAGGGGAGAAGAAAAAAGCTTCAGCTTTTTTGTATCTTTGTTTAAGGTGATTGTTTTAACATGCCCAATGAACATATTCTAACACAATTTGATTATTTAACCATTTAAATTATCGTTCTTGAAATGAGAATGCAAAAATAATTTTACATATTAATCTTTAATCTGAGTTAACCTCATTGAGATAATAACATTTGAAATATTTTTAGCCAGTTTAATTTCAAAAATGTACAAATAGAAGACACTAGTTCTCAGGTAGGAGGGGAATGGGGGAAGAAATACATATGTGTACACACAGATGAAAATAAATACAAAGAATGTAGGGAGAGAAGGCCCCAGCAGTGGTGGGGATCAGGAAGGCCTTCATGTGGGAGGCATGGTCTGTACACCTTCTAGATTAGCGATCACTCTGTTCTCACCCTACCATGAAAGTTTCTTGTGTTTTTTCTTAACCTGATGATGCTAAAATGCCAGCAGAAATAATTTGCCTCTGTGGCCTTCAAGTCACAGTCCAAGCACCCTCCAGTGCCCAAACACCCTGCCCTTTGCTCTCTGCAACTGCACACACATTTTCTTTGAAATGTTGGGTTAGCAGGCCTCAGAGACTGAACGACTTAGAGTTTGAGTGTTTGCCATGAGTTCATTTTTCTTTAATGTTTTGTCATGTTTCAGTAATATGAATTTAATACCTAATGCATGAACCTTAGATGAAACCACTGTTTAGAAAGCATTTTCTGCATTCTAATTTGAGGTATATTTTTTTTCTCCACAGAATCTTTTAATAGGTCCCCTACAGGGAGCATAAATTTGGTAAGTATGATGGGTCCTTTAAATATTCTAGTAACCTTAAAAATTTTAATGAAAGTTTCAGACAAATATATCATTTTGCTCTCTATGATCAAATGGTACACTCCAAATACTTCTTTATTATACTAAATGATTATTAAATTTTTGAAAAACTTTAGTCTTTGTGAATTACGAATCAAAATGAGGGAATACATGAATGAGAGAAAAAAAATTTAGTAAGGGCTTACTTTGTGCCAATCGCTGGGGGTTCATATACAGAAAACACAGTCCCTGTCCTCATAAAGCTTATATTCTAATGTAATATGGAGACCTCAAACAGAGGGAGTGGTGCCAGGAAGGGCACTTGGGTCTGGAAAGTTTTGGGATAATGAGTTGGGCCAAAGAGGGGTAGGTGGACACACCGTATCTGGGCTCAGTGACAGAGCTGGCTTGATCTTGATTCTTGGTTCTGGAATGAGGTGAGGTGGGAAGAGAGGAGGGAAAGAAAAAGATCACTGAGAGTGAGCAAAGTGATTTGGGATTCTAGAGAGGAGAGGCTGAGAGAGGCAGTAGTGAAAAGAAGTGAGATTGGGACTTTCACCATGAGGAAGATCTGATTTCGAATGGGTTTCTGTAAAACCTGAGGGCATTGATCTGCTTTGTGCGAAGGATTCCAGTTTTTGTTCTTTTTGAGTGTGTTTCCATTCCGTCAGAACACCAGCTGGGTACTGAGGTCAGTGCTCTACTGTGTGTGGATTCATGAGAAGGATTTCCTAGGGTCAGAGGATCTTTGATCTAGAACTGGCAGGGGTCTCAGAGCCCAGTTAGGCATCCCACCCAGCATCCATCCCCCAGCTCTTAAGCATCAGGGTGGGGCTTGACCCCCAATCATCTGTGTCCGGACCTGCTGCCCTTTCACCATGAAAATGCATGCTGAGCTAAATTTGCTTTTGAATTAAAAGATTTTTTTTCCTTAATTAAATGAGTTAACTGTGATTGAAGATGCTTCATTTCAAAAATGTTTAGATCTTTAGTTCTTTTTCATAAACAGTCATTGCCATTTTTATATGTTCATCTTCAGATGTGAAATGATGACAATTTAACTGCTCTCATTGTCTTAGGACTGTATGTAGCAAATGGTAAAGCGCCTCTCTAGAAACTGATTTTCTCAATAATACATCATCTAGAAAGGTGGCAGTTTGGCAATCAGCACCTCCTTTATGTTCTTGCTCATGTTGCAGCCTTGTATAGATGGCATTGTTGGCACTGAGTCATTTCAATAAAGAGATTGGTACTCACCCTCTCCCTTTCCATCCATCCTTCCCTTCTTTGGTTTCTGACTCAGTAGCACTAGCTGGCATTGCCACCTTTTCTTAGCTTTGTCTAATTAAGATATTAATTAAGGTGCTAGTTCTCTCTTGGTGGAGGGGTTGATTCTGCAACTTCCTTGGTATTTTTCCTGAGTGCCAGTGCAGAGTCCTGCCCCCTGATGCTTATCCCACTTCCAATTCTGCTTTTAAAAGGAAATATCTCCCAATACGTAGAGGAGGTGTTTGCAAAGATGATCAGTATGCCAAGGAAAGGCTTTCCAAACCCAGAAGAATGTTTTATTACTTTGCCTCAGTTCATTGTATTTGCTCCTCTTGAGCTGGTCATGCTGGTGCAGGTTTTAGAATGCCAGGGAGAGTTTTGTCTGGCTTTGCTCCAAGTCTGAAATAACTTGCTCCTCTAATGGTGCTCCTTCTGGGCCCCAGTTATACATGGCCCCATGGTCTCAGCATCGGAACAAGGCCTTTCGTGGGGCACCACTTGGCATGTTTGTCACTCTTTTCAGCGAATCAGGCTCAGGGCTTTGTAAGACCCTGCTTTGGAGTTCTAGGAGTTATACATTCTTGCCCGTAATTGTAGTTTTCAGCTTTGCTTATATTACATAAGTTTCAAATAGAAGAATAGTCTCATATGTTTAACAAAAGAGATAAAAATCCCAACACTCCACAGTGTGTGGACCACCAGTTCGGTAATGAAAGGTCATGTAGCAATCAGTCTTGCTGGATCTAAACATTCACCTGAGTGAAATTTTCTATTCTAAACTTGAATTTTTAGATTTTTGTGGCAGAGTTATAGAGACCTTTGATTTGGCATCTGCGAATAGGAGAGCCCTCTTGAATTATGTTAGTTTAGTTGCCTAACAGTGAAGAGAAATATATTTATTTGCCTGTCCCCCATCTGCATTATCTGATTCCATTGTAATTCTACAAATCGTTTTATTGTGGCCTAATTAAAGTGTCTGCATTATGATCACCGATGTTTGTGTGCAAATTTAAAAACTACTTAAAAATGTTTCTATTGACATTTTTTCCATCTCCTAAATTTTTCCTATATGCTTCCTGAAATCCATCTCTTATAACAGAAAATTCTTAAAAAGAAATAAAGAGGAGTAAGTCATTTAAAACCCTACTTTTCATTGTGTTGTTGATTTACAGAAAGCTAAATCCAGTGTTTTGCTTTAGCTGCCTCTGAGAGCCAAGGCAGAGGCTGTTAACAGTGTAGACATTGTTACTGAGAGGAAGGGTGATGTTTAAAGGACATTTGAAATTTCCCTTTTTCCCTATTGCTTGTGACTTATTGGATGGGAAGAGATGGATAGTAGGACATGGCATTAGTTCAAGAGAGGACATTCTTTTCCTCAAGGGACTGTTTTTCACTTACAAATACTTTTTAAAATAAAAATATTTCTGTCTTCACACATATCATAGTTTTGAGAAAGATGTCATGCCCGTTTTATAGACAGGAAAACTGAGACTTGCTCAGCATCATGCAGGGAATCAGTTGTGGGACTTGAGCAGGTTTTATGTATTTTCTCCTACCCAGAAGGTTTTAGTAATAGTCATGTCAAATTGTTACATTTGACTTTATAATAATTAGTCTTTATTAGATATGGTTTTTGCAAAAAATGCTTGTCTCAGAGTTACGGGACAGTTTGGTTTTTAATGGATGTTCTTCAGCATGTCCAGGGACCAAAAGTCTCCTTTGGGTGATGCCTACAATACCATGTTAAATTTCCAACACACTTTCACACTTTTGAGATTGAAAGTGGCTAAAATTGTGACTGTTTAATTTTTGCTTAATACCTTTTTGTTGCTTCTTTGAGCAAATAACCTGCAAAGCAAGCTTAGAAATTGCTATCACGTTAAAAAAAATGACCATTCTTCTCTCAAATTCCATGTATTTTTCACCATCTGTTAAAAATCTTAATGAGAATTTCCCTGTTAAAGAGAATATTGTGGATATTTCCATATTTAAAAAAAAATATGAACTCAGACTGCCCTCATTCCTAAGTCCTCTCTTTTCTTCCCTCTTGCCCCTTCATTTTGCAAATTTTCTCACAATGTGAAGAATAGAATTGTAGCAGCGTGTTCATATGTCCAGTGCCTGAAGGAAAGCATTCTACAGCCGTGCTGTGTGTGCCCACACAGTGTCACTGGGGAAGTATTCTGGGTCCTTCCCCATGCCTGCAGTGCTCCCCCGCTCAGGTCTCCCTCTTGGTCTGCCTGGCTTCTTTCATGTCCTTTCTAAAGGCCCATCTTCTACAGGAAGCCTTTCCCAACTCCTCTGATTCTGTGGCCTTTCATCTCTTAGCTATTTTCAACCTGTGCTATATGGAGTTTCTCTGTACATATTTGCATATTGTTTTCCCCTGTTGGGCTGTGAGCCCCTTGAGGGCAGGGTCTGTCTTTTACCTTTTCTTTGGTATTCCTAGCACTTAGCATGGTGCCTGTGGCACATAGTAGGCACTTACTAAATGTCTGTTGACTCATTTTCCCTTCCCTTCTGAAGTATAGTATCAAAGATCAGCTAACAAAGTGCTTCAGGTACTGGCACAGACATATTCATAAGACAAATATTTGGCAGCCGGGATGTTAGTGAGGGAGGGAGAACATTGCAGGGGTGGGGACAGTATTTTTTTTTTATTTAGGCAAAATGCACATCTAGACTCTTATTCCTCAAAACCTGCTATAACTTTTCATGACTGTTTTGCCATCTCTTTCAAGTCAGTGGGCTGACAACAACTTGTTTTCATTATAAAACTCATAAAAGTACTTCAGTGTAATCATATCTTTTAAACATGGGCAGGCAGAGTTCCTCAGTTTTACTTCTCAAATTAATTTTAAATTTATTTTTTGCAGTCTTTAGATGACCTGTCAAGTGTGTCTTCTGATGACTCGGTGCAACTCCATGCTTATATTTCTGATACCGGTAAGAATGTTGGTATTTAGAAGTGGTCATTCACCCTCTTTATCTTTTCCGTAGCATTTTGTATCAATTTTTAAATGGCATTAATTCATTATTCAGAGAATCATACACATACTCATTCTTTTCTTTCCCAAGCCATCCAGTGTCCAGCCTGTTGTTTGTGTTCAGTATTGTTTGTAAAAGTTCTGCCTGGTCCTGTTCTCTTGGGAATGGTGTGCTTCAAGGATGTGGGCCCTTTCCTCAACCAAACCTGTTCTATTAGCATTGGAAGATTCAGTATTCAAACCATACAGGACATCCCACTTTTCCCCAGTAGAACAAAATGCAGTCTCATTTTTCTTCTCGTAACCTTGGTCCAGCAGACCAGTGCATGCATGCTTTGAGAGGTCCTAGTCTTATTACTTCCACACAGCAGATTGAGACAGTGGCAGGAGAAATGGATGGCTCCAGCCCTTGGCATCTCTTCTGGTCAGTGGAGCCAGAGAGGCCCTGGCAGAGCCCCTGTTTGTTTCTTCCTGGTCTTTCCTAAACAGCCGTATTTTTTCACATCATTTTGTGAGGTTTAAGATTTCAGTTGATGTTTTCTCTCTATCTGTCACTTTAAAAAATATTTACTTGGCATGGCTTTTCCCTCACAGGAAGCTTGAAGGGACCTTAATGAGATCCTCAGCCCTTTCATTTCACAGATGAGCAAGCGAAGTCTGAGAAACAGGGATACATGACTCAAACTTAGAAAGGAATGAAAAAGCGTTGATCAAATGCTTCTTCTGTATGAAGCCTGGTGCTCAGTGCTGGGGATGCAGAGGGAACAGTGCCCCAGGGCCTCCTTAAAGAGCTGACACTGAGGGCACCCTGCACATTAGGGGACTTCAGCTGCAGGTCACAGCAGAAGGGTCCCAGGGTCTGTGAGGGTTGCAGGGCTCTAGTCATGCAGCTTCCTGAACAACATTCCTACGTACTGCTGATGGGAGCCATTTGACTGGACCAAGGACTTTGAGGTCAAGAATGTCATTTTCACGGTCTTTTCAGAGGAGGCCCTGGAGCCACTGGGCTTTACCTCCTGGGTCACGGCTGACCCTGGCTAGACGGCTGAGCTGAAGGAGGTGGCCCGGGCCCAAGAAAGCCACATGGTTCCCATGATGGCTTTCACATCTGTTCCTGAGACTGGATTTTGATAACCTCTTACTCAGGGACTGATGAGGTCCTTATTCCTCAGTTAAGTGACCTTTTAGTCCTTTCTGCCCTTTACCTCTTAGGAGTACTAGTGATACCATTGTCTCCCCAGCAGTTCACATAGTACCTGGCACATCTTTCTTGACGGTTGAGCATCCTTTGGTCACTCTCAGGGGAGCTCATGACCAGATTTTTCTGCTCTTACAATAATCCTTCCTCTAGTCCTTATCCTTTCCTTTCTGAACTTCTGCTGTAGTGACGTAATTAATTTCCTTCTCTTCCAAATTCATCCTGTGCCTTGCTGCCAGGCAGTTTCCCAAAATGGCATTTTTTACCATGTCTAGCCTGAACTTGAAAATCTCCAGGGGGTCTCTGTTTTTCATGAGATAATGTCTAAACATTAAAAAGAGGAGCAAAGAACTGGAATCTAAGGGAGGAGCACCCCCTAATTGGGGAATGGCCACTCAGGTTGTTGTACAGTGTCATGGAGTGAAATTGTTATGTAAGCAGAACAAAAAAGAGAACTTCGAAACTCTTCCCCGATTGGTCCCAGGCTACCTTTACAGCTTTTATTTCTAACACAAATTGTCTCCTTCAGTCAGACTGTTCAATTGGTTCACTCTGCCCTCAGCACGTGATCCATTGGGTCCTTTTCTTATTCCTCTACAATAGGACAGTCACCTCTCTCTGCTCCCCTTTGAGGCTCAGGTGAAGCAGCCTGAGGCCTGGCAGGACAGGGCTTTCCTCTGGTACCCGTAACATTGTTGATGCCTTTGCCCACCTTAAGTGAAAACTTCTAGGGTAGGACTCAATAAATATGCATTAAATAAATCAAGATTCCAGTGGAAGAATGTTGAGGTTTGCCTTCAAATCAATCCCCATCTGACAAAGATTAATTCCTTACCAACTTCTTTATTCTAGTTTGTGTTCACATTCTCTTATTCTGTATTATAACTGATTGTTACACTTTGCTTACCTAAATAGTCTAAAATCCTGAAACCCTGGATGTTGTTTTCTAAGTTCCTATCTCATACAGATAATCATCTGAATGTCAGAATATTAACTAAGATCACTCTCGACTCCTCGGTCCCGCTTCCTTGGGAGGAAAGTTCTGTTTCCTGTGATCTTTTGATAAAATGAATTGGCTTAATGTTAATTTGCATATAAACAAATTGTGGGAAAAATTTTTTTACTAGTATTCTTCCTAAGCTCATTTTACAAATTGTCTTTTTAATTGCAAAGTGATTTTTTTAAATTAATATTTTGGAATTTTCCTCACTTTGTGGATCAGTTTTATCTTGGGAACCTCAGATATTTTCCGTGAACATGGAGCTTAGTTCTTTTTTTTTTAAATGTTGTTAAAAATGGGAAGCCATTGGCCTAGTACATATGGAGGCTGGACATGAATTCAAGTGCTGCCTCAGTGGTTCATGAGCCAAGTGACCCTGGGCAAGTCATTTTACCTCTGTGAACCTCAGTTTTCCTGTGCACAAAATGAGAGTAATAACACCACTTCCTGTGACTGTGAGGGTCAGGTGAGCTCTGACACTACTGTTGGGACAAGACAGACTCCCAGGTGTGTCTGACCATGGCTGAAATGGAAGCTGGGGCATGGCCCCTGCAGCAGACGCACTAGTCATAGCGCAGGAGAGTAGAGACCCCCGTGACGTGCTGGCATGAGTGAAAGGGGATATGGCTTGGTTGCTGGTGGTGATTGAGCATCTTCTGACCACAGCAGATAACACGGGAACGAGGCTGCTAGGACAGATGGGGGACACATCAGATCCGAGTGGCCCCCAAGCCTCATCTCCCTGATAGAAGGGAAATTAGAAGTGGCTGGGAGCCAGATCTGTGAGGCTCTTTTACAAACTGACCTTTAAATGTGAGGACATGGACTTGCTTCGAATTGACTGTGGTTTGCCTTCATTCTCAAGATTTCTTTTCTCTATTTCTGTGTTGAGAAAATTGGAACAAGGCAGAATTTGCAAATCTGAAATGTATCAGTTAATCAGAAGCTAAAATTTTCAGTGAGAAACTACTCATAATTTCTTTTTTCCCTTGTCTGCTGAGTGTACCATGTATAGTAACACCCAAGTAGAGTCTTACTATATACCGTGGATTTTTTGTTGTTGTTGTTGCTGTGTTAAGAACTAACTATAAGAGGACGAAATTATGGACAAACAGAATAATAAATTTTTAATAAATGGAACCTGACAGGAAGGCAGAGACCTTTTTTCCTTTTTTTGTTAAGCTTTATTAGATTTTTGTACCACACTGTGCTTCAGACCTGGTGCTAAGCAGTGAAGAGCCACCACATGGAAGACCTGAAGCCTTGCCAAGCCAGGACAAGGGGCTTGTAGCAGATCTCCATGGTGTTTGTCAGGGCTCTCCCAGCCGAGAACCACTTTGGGCCATTGTAGTAGCCAGCATCACTTTTAGGGAGCATTTCATGGTCACATTTTTTTCTAGGCAGTAACTGACAGTAGAACGAGGCCCTGAGGGGTCATACCATTAAGTGTAGCTGATAAGTGTAGAGTTTATTGTATTCTTTTTTTAACCTGCGCATTTTTGCTCATGTTTTCCCACCTGCCCTCTTGTCCTTGAACTGTTCCTCACCAAAGAAAAAGAAAAGAAAAGTTTGGAATCGAATCCCAAACTTTCCAACATTAATTTTTCATGAAGAGGAGGCAGTTCGGTATTTTGAGGAGAACATGAGATTTGCCATTAGGACCTGGGTTCAAATCCTTGTTTTGCTACTTGTTACCCATGTGGCATGTTGAGTAATGCCTCACTTTCTTTTCTATAAGACCAGAGGGTCAGGCTAAATTCTCAAGGTGCCTTCCAGCTGTGAGTCTTATGGTCACTGTTTGGCACAACATCTATAGTGAATAACGTTCTTTTCCACTCAGATCATGTTGTCACTTTGGACACCTGTTTAACTTGGTTAGTTTGGGTAATTTGTCTTTTTTGCTTTTTGAAGTCCTTAGGGTTTCTTTCTGTAACTGAAGCAGTCTGGGTACTGGCTTCCTGCTTTATTTCAGTTAAGCTGCACATGTTTGTAAGTTGTCAGATTATTTAGTGTAAGTGTTGATGTTTCATGTTCAGATTGTTCAAGTGGCTGACAAGTGTCACCAAATTTAGTTCTCTTAATTATAAAGACAGATTCAGAGCTCAGTGTACAAATCCGAGACCACCTGACTACTTTGACTTTTCCAAATGACACATCCTTTTGTGGTCCCTTTGTGCTCATGCTCTCATCCTGCTGTTTGCTGAGACTTGGCCTCACATCGAGTTTATGCAGTTCTATGGCAGATGGGTTTTGTCCACCTGACAATTTATAACCTAATTTAATAAGTTTCCTGATAATACATTATATGTGACCAGTTAACATACAGTCAGCAAATTCCCAGTAATCAGTAATTATTTCCCTTTATAATGTTCTCAGTGTTCCTTTACCTTTTTCAACTTGAAAAAAAATGCAATCTTATCTTTCTCTTTTATAATTTTCTTTAGAATCTCATTCCCTTTCCTTACCTTTTGATTTCTGTAACAAAACCTCTGGCCCTTCATACCTAGCAGATTTTGAAATTCTCCCACCAAGCTCCCCTCCCACCCCCATTGTTCCCATCCTAAGTATTGCTGTGGGAAATCCTGTTTCACAAAACAAGGATAGATGAAACATGACTTTCACGATGGAAAACTTAAATTATTTAATGTTTTGAAAGATTTAGGGTTTAGGATTAAATGTTGCTAAAAGTTAGAATTATAGTCGCATGTGCTGGAAACCATTTTTTCAAGAATTGTTTTTGATCTTTCTTCAAACAGAGACTTATAATCCTAATAAGGAAAAAGCCCTCTGTTTGAGTATAGAGGGTTTGCTCTTCAGGTGAAATTTATTTCCAGTAGTTTGGTCAGCCTAGTTTTAGGTAGCTGTGAAGAGCAGGGGTGCTGATGAACCCACATAGCTTCACAGACTCTCCTTCTATAGGCTTTTTCCGTAGTCATGCCCTGGTGGCAAGTGAGTTGCATCAGTTAAATGCAAAGCATTATCTTCGCCTACGATGGGTTGTTGTATATCCATAACATTTACTGGTGACAGAATTTTCCAATTTGAAATGTCTTGTGTGCCCGGCAGTATTAGTAAGAATACAAGTGTATAAGGAGGCATCCTTAGATAAGTAGTTACTCTTAGCCATCATTTAATAGGATCACTGAAAAAAAAAAATACATCCAACCCCCTGTATAGCCAAGGCAATATTCACAGCACTGGTGGTGACTATGAATGTGCCAGCGTAGTTCTCAATCACAAAATACATAAGAGTCTCCATATAGAAGGCAGAGGAGAAACATTCATTTAAACAACAGAAAGTCAAATCCCAGAACCATAAAGCTAAATCCGTCATGGTGACCAAGAAGTTAAACACGATCACTGCAGAGGGCAAAGCCATTCTCCAACCTCCCATCCCTCAGCCAGGGCCTTCCCACTGTCAATTGCTACAATGTGTCAGTCTCAAACCTCCCCTCCCCCAGCCAGGGCCTTCCCACTATCAACCGCTGCAATGTGTCAGTCTCAAGCTTCCCCACCTCCTTCAGCCAGGGCCTTCTCACCATCAGCTGTCACAATGTGTCAGTTGCTTGCTTTCTTGCCCTCCTGACCAGACCCCCCTCTCTCACTTCCTCCTGGTTCCGCTTCACCCTTCCTGTTCTGCATCTTCAGCAAGCTCCTTCCACCACATGTGACCCAGGATTCCAGGAGATCCAAACAGATCATACAGATGTATTAATTAATGACGAAGATCTTTTCGTTTTAAATTACTATTACACCACCATGACCTAACTATGCATCAGCTACTTTCCACCAGAAACAGGGTGCTTCTTCCTTCAGCTATAGACAGGGCAACTGTCAATTCTGTTGAGCTCCACAGTCATTCATCAAGGCCACCTTGTGTGCAGGGATGTCGCCAGCATTTTCAGAGGGTGGGATAGAGCAATTTCTGATACCTTTCGTCTTCCATTTGGCTGAAGAGGTTGTGGTTGAAAAGCAATTGGCCAAGCATCTGAGACCCCTTGTTCTAGTGAGTGTGGGACTCTGGAACTTGACACTGATGATGTTGAATTATTAGTGACGAGGGCTAAGTTTGCTGATTGTCCCATGAGAAAGTTTGGGCATCTTATTTGATCCTTTGCTGACATCCATTTGTGTCTCAGTCTCTCATTTCAGACTCTTCCTCATTTCTTGTTGTCTTTTTTTGTCCTTTCGTTTTCCTCTTTCGTGTGTTTTGTGTCTCTTCGTTTTGTTCTAAATGACTAGTCTGTGCT
This sequence comes from Potorous gilbertii, assembly GCA_028658325.1. Taxonomy (NCBI): domain Eukaryota; kingdom Metazoa; phylum Chordata; class Mammalia; order Diprotodontia; family Potoroidae; genus Potorous; species Potorous gilbertii. The sequence continues at coordinate 7,683,801 of CM053770.1, read as the reverse complement.
GACTGTGACCCCTATGCTGTGGCAGGCGTGTGTAATGATCACGGCAAGACGTACGCCTTGTATGCCATCACTGTGCACCGACGCGGCCCCAGCAGTGATGAGATCTGGAAGACCTATCGCCGTTACAGTGACTTCCATGACTTCCACATGCGGATCACTGAGCAGGTATGGAGTCATCCGTTTGACTGTTGTTCTTGACCAGCTCTAAGGGCTGGTTCCTTGGAGCATGCGTGCATGCTGGAGGAAAGTGGTGGCCACAGTGGGTGCCACTCTCTCGGGCCTTGTCTTCTCCCTTGCTCTCTGAGCAAGCCCTTTTAACTCTCAGAGCCCTCAGCTTCTAATGATCTGGGTCTCTGCATTTTTAAAAAGGAATATTTTAATAATAATTAACAGACAAGCTGATACTCTGCATGTGTCAAGTAGAAAAAAATTTCCTGAATTTAGTTTCACATGCCTTTTAGATTATACGTACAAACCAATAACATTTAATTGTTATGGGAATACTTTCATTTGGTAATTTAAATATTCTATTATTTCTAAATATTAGCAACTACAACTGGCAGTGGACTGTTCAGACTCTCATTTGATACCCCCTAGGTAGAAATGCCATTTTTTTTGTGTGTCCAACACTAAAAAATGTCTGTGAAACTGATATAGGGTAATAAGTTTTTGAATTGGCTTGAATAGGCTTAAACAGACTAATTCAGTTGTTTGACCATTTCTTTTCCTTTCTAGAATACTCTGCAGAAGTGTTGTCAGCAGAAGGGATTTAGTTTACTTGTTGAATTGGTCACAGAGCTGAAGAAATAAAAACTGACCTTGAGAAAGGAGGATTTCAGTTGAAGTGCAGGATCTGTGTGGTCAAAGGCTTAGCCAGCTGTCAACTGTACTTGATACTCTTAGACAGCCTATTTTTGATTGCCTGCCCTGCAGTCACATGCTCTTAACCTCCATAAAATAATAGAAGGAAAAACGACAGAACTTGGGATCTTGCCAGGGGTACAAAGTAGAACCTGTTGACATAAGTGTTGGCTTCCTAGGGGCTCCGAAGGCAGCAGAATCCCTTTGAAGGGACCACAGTAGGATGGAGTTACTTGGCTACATAAAAACTTTCATTTTAAAAGTGTGTGCAAATCAGAGTGAAATTGTTGACTGTGGAAATAGTGGGTGAAAAGTTTTATCTGTAAACTGAAATAATTATTTAAAAGAGCAGTTTGAGTAACATTTAGTCTGGATTGTACATACTTTGCATAAAATGTTTGTGATGTGTGTATTATGAGTAGCAATAAGAGAATTTGAAATTGAGGGGATGTTAGAAGCCATCCAGTCCTTACTCAAGACCATTTCTCACAGTAAGGTTCTTGACAGGCAATTGTGCAGTCTCTATGAGAAAACCCGCAAGGAAAGGGAACATTCCCTTTCTGCAGATATGGAGCCCATCCCACATTTCAGTAGCCCCATCGTTAGGGAACTTTGTTCTGCCGTCACATCTAAATTTTCCTCTTTGTAACATCGATTCACTGATCCTGATTCTAGCCTTTGGGACTTGACAAACATCTACTTCCTCTCCCACAACAGCCTTTCAGATTGCTTGAAGAAAGTTCTCATGTGCCGCCAGGTCTTTACTTCTGCTTACATATCCCTGATTTCTTCACTAGTCCTTCTGTGACATGACCTTGGGCCCTTCACTATCTCTCTGGCTTCTCGGTGGCCTTCACAAATGAACACACCCTTCTAGACATGGTCTGACCAAGCAGAGCACAGCAGAATTTCCCTCCTTTAGAGTAGTGAGGATGGCACTGGCTTTTGGGGCAGCATCAGTATACTGCCCACTTCATGAAATGTGCCTCCCTCATTTTGCTTGGTGAAGTAGATCTTCTGAACCTAAGTGTAAGAAAGCCCACTGTGTGTTACCCTCATTGCTTTTCTCCTCACTCAGACCCAGAAATTGTGCCAGTCAACATCATTGGGTTCCTGGAAAACATGGTGACTGTTTGGGGTTTTTATAGTAGAATTTGAGAATTCATTGAAGGAATTTGGGGAAGTATGTGAATTGAGTCTGAAGCCAAACAGTAAGTCTCCTAGAAAAATGTCATCATAGAAATGTTTTTCCTTCATTGTTCAACTGGGCATAACTTGACTTCTTTATGTTTTCACTATTGAAAAGGCTGAGTCATATTCTTTGAGAAGCCCAGGGAAGGACCTAAATATTTAATAGGTTTCTGTGACTTTAATGAGATTATTGTTGCATGGCATGCAGATTTATAATCGAATAAAGAATCTTAAAAATTAGTATTTCATAAATACTAAAGATTTATCATTTTCATTAACATTTGCATTTTTGCATTATTTACATTTTGCATCTGCATTATTTTGATAAAGCCTAGTGAGGAATAAACCTCTTATTTCCTAAGCATAAACTATAGATTACAAAAATTTATTAAGTCCATGTAATTACATCTCCACATGTAGTTCATTTTTAAGGTTCATTTTTATGTGAGGTGATTCTTCATGGAGTCCCCAAGTATATCTAAGATTCAAGATAACTACATTAGAGAAAACTATTAATAATGTTACTTTAGGGTTTTGAGATAAAAAAGTATATATACCATTAAAATCTAGGTTGTTTCTCTTTAGGAATTGATGAGTTTAGTATCAATGCTAGAGCTGTTCCTTTAAGGTACTAGAGATGTGTTCTCTTTTGTTTAACATTACTTATTTCAGAATATTATCCCTATGCAATTAAATCAGTTCCTATTACTTGAATAAGAAACCATTCAGAGAATTAATAAATGGACCTACTATCTTGAAGACTGTCTTGCTTCAGGCTTTTCCCACTATGCTTCCCTCCCATCCCTCCAGATAGCATTTGCTCACTGAAATTAGATCCATCCTTAGATGTAATGGAATCACAGGGACCTCAAACGCCTGTAATCCGACTCACCCCTGAACAGGAATCCCCTTTATTGTCCTGCAAATGGTCATCCAGCCTTTGCTTGAAGACCACTGTTGTGAGGGGCCCCTGTTAGCTCTTGCGCTAGCACTGATTGTTGGGACCTTCAGCCTCATGACTCCGGCTGCCTATTAGACAGTTACCTCTACTCAAAAAGCCACTGCTGTGATTCGGTCTCTAATCACCTTTTGCCCAAATTATTACAATGGCCTCCCCTGTCCCAGATCTCTCCGCATTCCAGGGCATCGTTCATACTGCTCCGCCAGTGGTTTTCCTTCATCTCAGTTCTGATGGTGTTGCTTAGTAAATGTATTGGCTTATTGGCCTCCCCTAAAATGTGAACTATAAATTTGTCTGTTGAGCTTTTAAAACCCTTCCCAACCTGGCCTCAACCTATCTTTCTAGCCTCATGGTGCCTTGCTTTCTCCTTGTACTCTGGGGTCAGCCAGACCAGCCTTCTTGGGTTCTTCCCCACATGGTGGGATTTCCCATTTCAGCTCCTTCAAACTGGTTGGGCCCTGGCCTAGAATATCTCTCGTCACACAATCCTTCTCTTCCTCTAGGATACCACTGCTCACGGCCCCTTTCCTCAGATCCTGATCTCCCTCCCTTATTGTCTTCCTGATGACATTGCACTTGTTTCCATTTGTTCTGTTTATATTTAGTGTGTGTGTGTGCTTGGGTGTGGGCTCATCTTCTCTGCCCTCTACAGTGTAAGCTGCTTCTCTCGGTGTGCCTGGCACAGTAATGGCTGTTGTTCATCTCCAGCCACTTCAGTCACTTCTGAATTAGTGTCATTATTTCTTGTCCTCCCCATGGCTCTCTATCTTTTTTGACATGGACAGCACAAAAGAATTTGTCCAGTACTTGGCTAAAATCTCTGGAAACCACATCCACAGCGTCTGCTGTTACAGATGTTTGGTGATGATTGGTCTGGTTGAATTCAGGTGGGCTGTGTGGAACTGCCTCCTCCTTTTCTAGATGTTTGTAAACCACCCTGCTAGGAACATTTTTCAGAATTTTTCAAGAAAGTCATGCTCATTAGCCAGTGGCTTGAGAAAACGAGGATTGCTCATGTTTGCCCCCATCTTTCAGAGATCACTGCAGCAGTCCCACTAGTCTGCTTTGGGTCCTCTAGGTAGAGTGTGGTTGTCATAGCCGAGTAACTTGGCTCTTCAAGGGTGCTTGAGTAGGTCATCAGCTGTCAGATTTTTGGTCTTTTGGTCTTTTCTAGTCCCAAGACAGTTGGGTCTTGGTGAGGAAACAAAAGAGTGATGGCACTTTGAGCAGCTCTTACCTCTTTCTTTCTTTCTTGTTACATTATCTTTGGTCTATCCACCTGGAAGTGTTCCCGTACCTTCTGGGTGGGTGGGTGGGTGTGTGTGTGTGTGTGTGTGTGTAATGTGTGTGTGTGTGTGTGTAGTGTGTGTGTGTGTGTGTGTGTGTGTGTGTGTGTGTGTGTGTGTGTAAAGAACTCTGTCATGGTTTTTTATTATTGCTGTCCTACCCATCCTTGCTTCCATGTTTTATAGAAATCTTGTAAAAGTCCAAGTCACTTCTGTAAAAATCTATCCTTCTGCGAATTTAGTAGTATATATTTCAAAAGTTATTTGTATAAATTGTTATTCATGTGAAGGATATTTATTTCCAAGTCAAAAATTAACTTAGTTATTAATTATGATACAGTCATCTGTCTTCAGAATAGATCCACTATTTTTGCCTCAGCATTGTCCCCTAGGTCTAGGAGAGTGTTTATCTAGGAAAGTCGATTTTTTGTTGCAATGTCTAAAATTCTTATCTACTTTTGTCTATAGCAAAGTAATAAATTTTAAGGGATAAACATTGAATATATTTTGTATTCTAGTTTGAGAATCTGTCAAGCATATTGAAGCTCCCTGGTAAAAAAACATTTAACAATATGGATCGAGATTTTTTAGAAAAGCGAAAAAAGGACCTAAATGCATATTTACAGGTAAGGGGAGGTTTGCTCTTGACCTTATCTTGTCTTTTAAATCATAGCAGAAATATAGAGAAGGCTTCTTTGTCTTGAAAAGCTTGATTAGGATGTCCAATTATAAGAACCTTCCTGCATGTTCCTTCCTCGAATGTCAAATGAATGCCTTTGTAGGGCCAGCTCTAGAGCTTTTTGAATTTATAAAGCTGCATCCTTCCTAAGTACTAGAACATGGAGATACTTTTTAATAAGCTAAGAACATTTTCTCCCTTCCTTGTCAAGAACTTGTGATCTTATTGCTTTGGGGTCTTCCCATAGAATATAGAAAGAGATGGGTGTCTTCCATTCTAGGAATGTCAGTACCACAGCCTTTGAGCCGCATATTCCAGTCTGTCGTCTAGAGCTCGTCATTTACCTCCAGACTCAGAGATTCTGGTTTTTATTGCTTTTTTCTAAGATCTCAAAGTCATCAAAATGGAAATAACTCCCTTTAGGGTATGTTAAAACTCTGTTTGAATTTTCTTAAAGTGTCCTGATTCTTGAGGACACCCAAGTACTAATTCTCACTCTTGGAGGGCTGTGGTATAGCATGGATATCTGCTGCCTCATCAGACAGACTTTCCTGAGGATGTCTTGGTGGTCTCAGCTCTGGGCAGGTTAAGGGGTTCTGTGGTCCAGCATTTCTTCTACTACCATGCCCCCACTGCCTAGGAGAGAGCAGACCCTACCCAATATTGCATAGCTGACTTTCTATTCTAATTTATAAGATTGAGTAGTCTTTCAAATTCATATATTTTAAAGTTAGGTAGAGTTGATTATTCCAGTAGGTGAGTGAATTCTTTAGTAATTTGTAATTTTAAAATGACTACTTTTTACATTTTTTATCTCACAACATTTATTTAATAGATTCACTGGTGTATTCATTTTCTAAATAATCCATTTTATTAAAGGAGCAAAATCAATAATAAGAATTAAATGAGAATATCAGTTTGAGAACTCAAGGAACCCCAAGAAAAATGCATTAATTTTCGTCTTGGTCATATAATTTGTTTTCAGACCGAAGCTTTTTTCCTTTTTATATGACAAATTCAGTTATTATCCTATCTACTTATGATATTGTCTTCAACATAATTTTATGGAAAAGAATTTAAGACTTTATTCATTGATCCTTTTCTAACTAGAATTGATAAAACTTAAAAAGGGACAATATTTTTAAATTAATATAGATGTAGATCTTCTCCCCTAAGTGTTTTGTGAATAAAAGTAACTGTCACCACATTAAAAAAAAATGAATTTTTTTAGAGGATACTGTAGAAAGTGCTGGTTGGTTGTGCTACCAGATTTGTAAAAAAATGTTATGAACTCTATTTAAAGTAACATTTTGCTTTTTTAGTTATTGTTGACACCTGAAATGATGAAAGCTTCCCCTGCCTTGGCTCCCTACGTGTGTGACTTTCTGGAGAACAAAGCCTACAGCAAAGGGAAAGGGGATTTTGCTCGTAAGGTGAGAAGCTTGTAGGGCACTGGTCTGGAAGTGATGTATTCCTCTGTACAAAAATGGGGAACTTTTAAGGAGGCCTTTGTTGTTTGAGTTCTGTTTTCAAAGTAACTAGTAGTTTGTAAGCCAGTCTTTATTTCAACAAGAATTCAAATCACCTAATTTGATTCATACACTCTGCTATTGATATCAGGATTATCTGCCTCAGGCGAGCTCCTTAGGGAGGTGCTTAATAAGCGTTTATGAATTGTCCTATGTAAGTATGCATATGTGTATGTGTGTATATGAATGTTTGTGTGTATGTATGTATGTGGTCCTTCCTTCATCCTAATTAACCCCCTTCTTTGATGCTCCAAAGACATCGTGAGCAGGCTGTGCATAGACCAGACACTGGATATCTTCTTCCTCCTTCTTAGCCCTAAGGTCATGTAGATTACCAGCTATTTCTGTTTCATGTGGTTTGCCGTCTCATGTGGATAAGACCCCACATCCAGGAGATCACACTTTCACCACTGGGAAGAATCCATGTATGACCAACCTCTAGGACTCAGAAGGGTGAATAATTACATGGATAGGAAGATGAATACGGAGAGAGGATTTCAGGACCAAATGGGGGCCTGAACTTATCGTGACTTTCTCTTATTCTGATACCCAGTGATAGGTGACCTTCACAGTGGGGTTTAAGGTTGACCACTGGCTTTGTAGGCAGTTGTCATTTGACATTCACAACAACCCTGAGAAAGGTGCCACTGAGAGATTTTACAGCTAAGGAAACTGAGGCTGTCAAGTGACTTAACCAGCATCACATAATAAATGCCTGAAGTCAAAACTGAATCTGGATCTTCTGGCCCCCCC
>CM053770.1:7596613-7676441 GCA_028658325.1 Potorous gilbertii | reverse complement strand
TCCCTAAAGATGGTAAGCCAAAGTGCCACGTTCCTTCACATAGCTGCCATTTCATCAGTTTGAGCATTGCCTTCAGCAACTCAGATCCCCCCCATGCCTCCCCCGAGGTCAGTAGATGGTTTTTAGGAATCATGGCAGCTGAAAAATGTACCATCACCCTCAGCCTAGTCAGTAGACAGTAAGGAATTGTGAAGCACCTACTGTGTGTCGGCACTCTGCGAAGTGTAGGGGATACAAATACAAAAAGGAAGGAAGAGCAGAGGTGGGAAGGAGCCCAAGGGGGGCTGGGGAGAGCAGGTGGCCAGAGAACAGACATGAGGTCAGTCTCTATCCAAAAGCCTTTTGAGTTTGGTGGAAGTTAATACAGCTTACACTCCACTGGGTCATCTAATACCATGAAGCATTAGAATAGGATGGGAGGGAAGGTCAGTCTGAAAAGAACAATATGATCACTTTTGATTAGGGTAGGACTCAGACAAGAAGTGCTGAGTTATGGGAGAGCCCTGCTCAAGACCCCTGGCATAAGGAAAGGCCATGGACACGAGGCTGGTAAAGTCAGCCCCTCAGCCCCATTACAGTATCCCCAGGCAGTGTTGACCATAGGATTGGGATAGCCTGTATAGAACAGATCCAGATGTAGTGAGAATGCTGGAGTATTGCATGCCAGTGTTAAAAACTGTTTGATATTTAAACACTACCAACACAGTAAGGTTAGGGATAATTGAAATAAAGTGTGATGTCTTTCAGGCTTTGGTTAGCCCTAATATCATTAACATCTCTTCTGAACAGAGCAAGGTATGGCTTCCAAGTCATGGTGAGACTGTCCTTAGAATAGCCTTTTGGTGGCTTGATATGCAGATAGCAAAGTCTCCACACCCCGTGTATGGACCTCTCCGTCCTCTTCATTCCCTGGTCATGGAATGTTTCATTTGAAGTAAAACTCAATCCTGATGGGCAGTCTTTAGACCTCACAGGTGGGCTCTCAGGAGTGTGTGGGACCCCCCCCAGTCAGTTACAGGTGCTGACCGACCAAAGAACAACACACAAAATCGTTTTGTGATTTCCATGAACGATCTCCAGGGATCTTTAGAATGTCATTGGGACTTGACAGGAACATAATCCAGGGAACAGTAGAGACTGATAGCTTTGAGTTTGATGGTGCTTATAAACTGGAACTTATGCACATGGAATGCGCCAACCACAGAACTGAGGAGGAGGCAGTTAAGGCTGCGGATGTTGAGGTGTGACAGGAAGAAGGTCCTTAGAGCAGTGGCCACATCTTCAGCAGCCCGTTCAATTAAGTGACGGAAGGCAGCAGATAGGACAAGTAAACAGTCTGAGGCCCCCCTCCCACCTCAGGCCATCTATGGAAAGAATATTTCTTTTAAAAAGGGGAGGAAGAAGCCTGATAAATGTTCCCAGATTATAGAGTAAACAAGTTAAAAATTTACAAAAATGCTTTCTGAACAAACATAATGCCATTTCATAGAGCAATGATAAAGACTCATAAGAAACGTTCAGCCTGGCTAATGGTTGTTGTCCCTTCATCTTTGAAGAGGGCCAAAATGACTTCACCATGATAAAGGGTGTCCAACTTAAGTAAAGGTTAAACAAAGATTTCATTGTGTCCATCTGTGGCTGATCAGACCAATATGAGCTCAGAATGCTCTTTCACAGGTTGGGCACAGAGAGTGCATGTGAATATTTGGGGAGGATACTCCAAATTTGTGCATCCTACGTTTCCTTTGTGCTGTCTCAGTTCTGCTTTGCTCATAGAGCATAGCACCCTTTCTGATATGGGCATGCCATGCTGAGCGGTGCTGTGCCAGTGTCTCCCACGTCACACAATCAGTTCCAAAGTTCTTGAGAGAGACTTTGAGAGTGTCCTTGTATCACTTCTTCTGACACCTGCCCCATGTGAGTTCTCCATAAAATAGTTTTTTGGGTAAGGGTACATTTTACATTCGAACCACCTGACCAACCCATTGGAGTTGCACTCTCTGAAGCATAGTTTGAATGCTTGGCAGTTTAGTTCAAGCCTCAGTGTTTGGTACCTTGTCCTGCCAGGTGATCCTCAGAATCTTCCTAAGACAGTTCAAATGGAAGTGATTTAGTTTCCTGGCATGGAGCTGGTAAACTGTCCATGTTTCAACAGGCATACAACAGTGAGGTCAGCACAATGGCTCTGTAGACCTTCAGTTTGGTAGTCAATTATCTCTTCTCTCCCATACTTTTCTTCGGAGCTCCCAAACACTGAGCTAGCTCTGGCAATGCATGTATCCATTTCATTGTCAATGTGCACATCCCTGGAAATTATACTACCAAGGTAAATGAACTTATCCACAGCATTCAAAACTTCTCCATTTGTTGTAACCAATAGTTCCACGTGTGGATGGTGTGGTGGTGGCTGATGGAGCACCTGTGTTTTCTAGGTTTTCTAGGTGTTAATTATTATGCCAAAATTAGCACAGACAGCAGAGAATTGATCCATACTTTGTTGCATCTCAGCTTCAGAGGCTGCACTGAGTGCACAATCATCTGCACACAGAAAATCATGCATCAACACTCCCTCCACTTTGGTCTTGACTTGTAGCCTTTTCAAATTGAAGAACTTACCATCAGTACGGTAGTTGACCTCGATGCCGTATTCATCCTCATTGAAGGCATTTATCAACATGACTGAAAACATGATGCTGAAAAGCATGGGCACAAGTACACAGCCCTGTTTCACTCCATTGGTGACATGGGAAGGCATGAGAGCATTGTCCATTATCCAGAACCCGGGCAAACGTGCCATCATGGAATTACATACTGTACTGATGAACTTCTCTGGGTCACCAAATTTTGACATAATTTTCCATAAGCTGTCACAACTAACAGTGTCAAAGGCCTTGGTGAGATCCACAAATGTTGCATACAGACCTCTGTTCTGCTCCTGGCATCTCTTCTGGACTTGTCGGACAGCAAACACCATATTGACGTTCCTCAGCCCTTTCTGAAACCACACTGGCTCTCAGGTATATGACCATCTTCCAAGTGAAGGATCAGTCTGTTAAGGAAGACTCTAGCAAGAATTTTTTCAGCAATGACTAAGAGAGATCACCCTGTGATTGTTGCAGGACAGTCTATTCCCTTTACCCTTATAGAGATGGATAATGGAGGCATCCTGGAACTCCTGGGTGATAACCTCCTCTTGGCACATAACCTGGAAAATTTCAGTCAGCTTTTGTAGGAGCAATGGTCTCCCTTGTAAATCTCAGCTGGAATAGAATCAGCATGATTCTATTCAACTTGAGGTAGACGCTCAGTGGCCTCAGCACTGATTGATGATGGTCTGTTGAGGACACTATGGAAGTGTTCAGCCCGTCTCTCTAGGATCATGTCCTTATCACTAATCATTGTGGCTCCATCAGCACTGAGTAGTCGTGATGCCTGCTGCAGTAATCAGGCCAGGGTTGGATATGCAGACAATGTTTGAGCACCTTGTCTAGCCCCTTCCTCATACCAGGAGATGAGCAGTGCAATCCTTAAAAGGCTGCTCAGACACCCAGGGGGCTGCAGAGCCCCCCTGCTGTTTCCATTGAGAAATGACCCTATGACTTGGGCCACCTGTGTGTAGGGCTGTGACTACAGCTCCCATCGTATCTGCACCTGCTGCTTCATCACTTACCTATTGCTACAGGACTTTGAGTCCTTTGTAGCATAATAGTAAAATGGTATGGGTGATATATTTTGATCTGTGAATAAATTGGATTTACGTGAGGCAGAATTACACAAAGTCGTCAGCCTCACTCTCTCCTCCAGAGTCATCATAATCCAGTGGCAGGACAGAGTCAAGATGGCTGGTGGTGGCTCAGGATGACCTTCATGTCTTTGAAGTCTGACCAAGCTCTAAACGCTCCACATCACCTGCTTCAGCTGCCTTCATGGCCCCTGGGACAAATTGTTCTCATCTGCCCATTCCACCAGGGAATTCTTCACATGCTTGGGGTAGGCACTCCCCTAATTCAACAATGGGTTTTGGCCCGTCTGCTGAAAGTTTTCCAGGGTGTGGCCGCTGTGCATGCTGCAGCTTCCTGGAGCCACAGGTGAGAGTTGGGTGGAACAGGTGAACATCAGAGGTGGAAAAAGTCTGAAAAGGGCTTGGCAGCCATCACACCAAAGGTACTGGTCCTCCCTGAACACACCTGACCCCCCAAGCCTGACTATTAGCACTTACACTGCCTGCCTTATAAGGGTAATGAGCATGATCAGTAATAGAAAACATTTATTAAACACTGACTGTGTGTGAGGCACTGGCAACATGAAGATAAAAACAATCCCTTCCCTCAGGGGGCTTCCAGTCCTTTTCAAGAGTCACTTAGTTGGTGGCACTTATCCATTGGTTTTCATATTTCATTTGGTGCTTTCATATTAGGTCAGGAGTATTCAAAAGGAAACTGTCCAGAGCAGAGGTGGTGAGGTGAGGTCATAGGGGCCATGCAATCCTGACCCATGTGTGTGGAGTTGTTCTGTGGTTCTGTCGGGGAAGGCATCCTGGAGGTCTTTGAGGGCAGGAGACTGCAGCTTCCTATGTACTTCATTGTGCCCAACCTCAGGAAGATATGAGTGGTTTGTTGCTTACTTCTTCCTCCAAGTTCTTAGCTTCCTGTATCTGGGGTATCGGTATACCTGAATATTCAGTCATGGCCCCATTAAAAGAGAGCTTCCAGGGTCCTTTTGCCTTTGAACTTCAGTGACCTGGCGCAGTACATAGACCCTGTCTGAAACAGCTTGGGGAGATAGGTGTGTCTGGTAGAGATGGGAAGAGCATAACAGTGTTTGGTTTTGGTTTGCATTATGGGAGGCTGTAGAGTACCTGTGCCGAGGGGCTCACATCCATCAGATTCTGTGCAGATCCCCAAGAACCCAGTGCTCAAGACGCCATCCACACTTGGAATGTGTATTTCCAGACACTCCCTCTGGGCACCAAGTGCTTCATCTCCTGGAGTTGTGCTGAGTGTGAGGGCACTACTGCAGTCCCCAGGGCCTTATCACTGTTGCTGTCCCTTCCTACTACCATCAAACCCTTCCCAAGCCTCTGGTGTCCAGAAGGCAAGATTGCGGTAGGGGAGCCAGTGTGCATCAGGACGCCAGAGGCCTTATGGGCCCCACAGTTTGGGAACAAATCGTTGCTCAGGGGGCATACTATGCCAGTCATTGGAGTGGAGCTTCTGGGTCTAGGGCCAGGTTCATTTGAACCTAGGGGAATAGCTACTGACCCACCTTCCTGCCAGTAACTCACGTTCCTCAGTGTTTATAATATCCAGTCACTCCTTTCTCTCCTTTATCTTTTTGTCATCACAGGATTTACAGTCTCCCACAGTCACCTCTCCTCTAACTGGCAGAATTCCAACTCTGAATTCCTGTCATTCTCTACACCATCCCTGTCTTTTCCCTTGGCAACATCTACAGTCTTGGACTCACTGACTCCCTTTGTCCTCCGCATTCCTGGATGCCCTCTCCAGTGAAGCCCTCTGAATGACCCATCGAAGGCAGAGATGTGCCTGTTGTTGTGACTTGCATCACAGCACTTTGTAGCCACCCCCCAGGGTCCATCCTTGTCTTTGGAAGTTTGTTCTACACAGCTTGACTCTTCCATCTAAATCCTTGTTGGCTCCCTGCCAGCTGCCAGCTCTCCCCACAAAAATCTCTTTTTTGCTCCAGTCCCTGCTTCTTTCTTTCTGTGGCCCATTCCGCAAAATGGAGGCAGCAATGCCTTCTGTCCCCAAGCTGCCAGTTGTGATACTCATAGCAGCCCAAGGAAATAGGAAGGTTGTTTGGTAAGTGGAAGTGAGGTGAGAGCAGCTGGAGACCATCAGCCTGTGCAGCAGCCCAGCGACTAGCAGACTAGAAGCTCTGTTCCTGGGGTGAAGATGGATCCCTGGTTTCTCATTGATCTACAGTGCCCAGCATGTGCCCCACTGGACAACAGGAGAGCCCTTTTGTGGAGGACCAGGGGAGGGGAGAGGAGAGTCTAGATGTCACCGGAAGGGGTGTCAGATTTTATTGGGTGAGATTTAGTGACCACAGCTCAGAAAAAGGCAACTAACTCACCTTTTAAAAATTAGGAGACTAAAGCTTACTGAGCTTTAAGTCACTTTTCCAGCATCCCATGGCAAGTAAGTGATCAAACCGAGCCTCAAGCCTGGCCTTCTGACTTGCTCTGGTTTTCTGCTCACTGCACTGTTTAGGTGGAGAAGCCCCTCCCAAGGGGCATCCTCAAGAGAGCCTAGGACTCATACTGTTGGGACACATGACAGTGCTTGATGAAGAACACAGCCCAGATAGTCACATCGGCCCTCTGACCTGACTCATCCTCTCAGCCCGGGGCCAGTCTGGTGGCCTGCTGGTGGGTCTTTGTTCGCCCCCTCTGCTATCAGTGTTCTCCAAGAAGTTCTGGTGTGATGGCGTCATTCCCCTCCTCGGTAAACTCCAGTGGCTTCCTGTCACCTCCAAAATCAAAACTAAGATCCTCTCTCATCTAAAATCCTTTCTAACCACTGTAGGCTTTTTGCACCTCCTCCCATCTGTGCAGAGCTGGTGACATTGGTCACTCGTGGCATCCCATCCTGGCTTCATGGACTGGCACTGGTTTTTTGCCTCCTGACTTCCCTGGGTGCTTTTGGTCTCACCTTCTACAGGTAGCCCAACATGCCTTCCTTTCCTGCCTGGTGGTGATCTCCACATCAGCCTATCCCAAGCTCATTTGTGTGCAGGATTGAGCTCCCAGGGCAGCAGCTGCTTTTGGCTCTCAGGGGGTCTTCAGCACTAGACTTGAGCTCCTTGACTTGTAAAACAGAGTGAGGATCGACCTAAAGACAGCACAGGAAGTAGAAATCATTTGATGTGCAAAACAAGCTCTGTCCTTGTGCTAGATGCTAAAGGTTTTCTTCGTTGTGTGTCTGCGTAATCCTTTCAGGACAAGAGAAAGCCTGCCCATAGAGCCAGGGGTCAAGATTGGGTCTTGTGACCCCAAAGCTGCTGCCCTTCTTTCTACCCCCATGTCACCCCTGAAGAAACCTGCAGGCCTAGACATTGACTCCCAGAGGAGTGGCGAGTGTAGAAAACAGTGCGTTCAGTACTTGTGTGAAATTTATGATTACCTAGCTGTGACTTGTGAGCCCTCTGCTGCTCTGAGGTTTTTCTGAAACTAACCTCAGGGTATTAAGAACTTGACACCCAGCACCCTGTCATTCCTGTGGTGGAACAGGACGGCCACAGTCAGAGGGGACCGTGAAGGCTTTTTTAGGGGCTAGGACTGAGTTATCACATGATGTCTGAAAAGTGCTTTACAAACCTTCAAGTGTCTCAGATGATTCCCACTCCACTCATTTTGTGACTATTGGTTGGAAGCTTCTTGCTGCTTCCCCCTCCATTATTAGCAGTTGATTCCAGTGTAGACCACACAGAGTCTCCTTTTTGTTTCCTTAACTTTCTGAAAAATGAAATTGTCCATGTAGGACAAGAGCTGCCCAAGGGGAAGGGTGGACATGAATCCAAACAGACTTGGTACTATAGCCTTCAGGTTGTTTACAATAGTTTCCAAAGCCATTCTTTATTTTTGGAACCTTCTATTTTAATTTCAGATAAACGTGCACTTAACCGTGTTCACTCCAGGTCCCATTTGTTCATTTTCCTTTGTGTCATCGAGGTGAATGTTAACTTCTTCATCATCTTCAGTTATAATTTCTAAGTTTTCTTCCAGGAACTGTCAGAGAATAAGTTGTATGTTGAATTTCTTTTGTGAAAATGATTACAGAATTTTTAGTCTTAAACTGTGTTAGTCTCTTGGGTTAAATAGTCAAAGCCTGGCTTTGTGCAAAATAGTCCTCACAGTTTTCGATCGGTACATATTAGCAAAATATGTACTGAAGACCAAGGGAAGATTCCCCATTTCAAAATGTTTACACTGCATACATTTACAGTGGGAAGCTATAGGAAGTTAATTAATGACTGTGATGTATCTCACCAGGCTTCTTAGTTGGAATTGAAAATGCAGTAAAGAAGAAAGTTACGTTATCTTCTCCGCCTCTCTTTAGATGGATACGTTTGTAAATCCACTTCGAAATTCCATGAGGAACGTTTCCAATGCAGTTAAATCTCTTCCTGATAGCTTGGCGGAGGGCATGACAAAAATGTCAGACAATATGGGCAAAATGTCAGAGAGATTAGGACAAGACATAAAGCAATCATTTTTCAAGGTAAGAGTACTTTCATGGACAATATTTCTCCAAGTTGGCTATTCTCAAATCGGTATTTTTAGATAACCTTTCATGCAAGATATTTGATTCCTTTCCTTATTTATTTTTAATTTCTTCTGTGAAAAAACAAAGACAAATGTTAATACATTTTTTATCCAGACCTCTGATTTCATTAGTGTAGAGGATAACCTGTGCTGGGGGAGACCAGCAGTGATTCTGTTTACCTAGCAAGGGGGTGAAGAGACATACTGGGAAGGGTTTATAGTTGGTACTTGAACTCAGCCCTTTGGAGTTTGGGGGCTGGCTTCTAGACTCTGTCCCCCGTGATAGTCTGCTGTTCATCTTATTATCAAGAGAATATTTATTAAATGGCAAAGTTGGCTGCTTCAGTCCATTCTATTATATTATGCAATTTTTCACTCATAGACTTACCAAAATTAATTGCACAATAATTAAGTGCCATTATGACAGTTGTATTCTGATCTCCATTCAGATCGTCATAATCCCTGTAAATTCTCACATCTTAGGCTGCAGCCTGACTGGCATTTGGCAGAAGAGCCAATTGCTGCATTTACTATGAAACTAAGGCACACCATCAGTCTGAGTCCATGGAATGAGCTGCTGAATATGTTTCCAGTTTCCACATTTGAATTTGTTATTAATAAATTATTGTTTAAAATGTTTGCCTCCACAAAGTCCTACTCTACTGCCTGATCAAGGGCATGGAGGTGATGCTAGATTCTCCAGGGTTCTGCTGATAGAATATCAGCCTTGGTGGGTTCGCCCAGCTTGGATGAGTTTCAGGTGTGAAATTGGGGTAGGTGGTCCTACAAGGCCCCTTCTAACTTTAAATTCTAAGAACCTATAAGAAAAACTATGCTATTTAGGAAATATATTATTGGAAAAGTATTGAGCCATTCAAGTAACTGGAAGGATATTAGGTCAGCAGCCTTGAAAGTTTCCATGGTAGCTGTAGGCTGTGAAAACACCCATGTAAAGGCTTGGGTCCTCTATAAAAGGTTTAGGGAAGCTGAGGTGGGGATGAAACTACTTTATTGGAAGGAAGGGCGCTCATCACCCATCCGTAGGAAGACGAGATGAATGAACCCAGGTAGTATTAGCTCCTGAAGCTTATCACCTTCTACGTTGTCTCAGACTTGGGTATGTTCTTTTATGTCCCCCATTAGATTCTGTATAAGAAGACAAATTCTCTTGTGTGTGCAAGAAGGTGCACTGGTAGAATTGCCTTCACCTCCTCCTCCCTTTCCTTTTTAGTGACTTAGAGACACAGATTGCTCTGCATCCCCTCTGGGTCTACTCAAGGTCTTCTTCCTTTGAATAATCTCACCTGCTTTTCTGGCACCTGAATCCTGCACATAGACTGCTCTCTCATCCCCAGTCTTGAATCATTAATTAAATTCCTATTAGACTTCTCCATTTCTTCCCCTCCTCCAGTCGATTCTCTCAAACTCTGATGTCATCTCTCAGAATTTGGTCTGGACCTTGTGTGTGGAAACAAAGCTGAGCCATCTCTGCTGCCCCATAGCTACCTCTTAATGGGCATTTAACTGCTGAGTTTAAAAAATACTATCTAAACATCATTATTGTGTCTTCTATTTTAAAACTGCCTGGGAACTCATCTGCTTTTCAGTTATCAAGTGATGTGTGCTCCAAACTGTACGAATATTTTTGTTTCCCACTTATGTTGACAAGAGTAATTTTTAAAATGTTGTTTGATGAGTACTGGGTTTTGTAATGATCCTTTTGTAAGTGGGGTCCATGTTATACAAGAAAAAATGTATATTCTATCCATAAGATATTCTTTAATTCTCTGTTTTTGTATTGTGTTCTTTCTCCATGTTTGTTTATTTTTGTTATATCATGCTCTTTGGTATATTTATTTTTAATGTTCCTCTTAGGTGCCTCCTTTAATTCCGAAGACAGATTCTGATCCCGAACATTGCCGCGTCTCTGCCCAGCTCGATGACAATGTAAGTGATTTCTTCTTCCCAGTGTTTTTAGCTAATGACTTGAAAAAAGTAGTTCGCAAATGAGTTTTGCTGTCTTGATGCTTACGATTAAATTTTTCTTTTCTCATAAATTATTTTAATGATAAATAATATTAGCCTTCACTAGGCAGTCAGAAAGCCTTATTAAGTGCTTACTGTGTGCCAGGCACTGGGCTAAGCCTGGGGATACAGAGGGAGGCAAGAAGGGTCCACAAGAAGTTCTCGGCCCCTTGGGAGAGATTCCTTGTCTATGACTAGGCGCATACAGTCAGTAGGGAGCTAGGCATTCAGAGTGACTGCAGGGATAACTGCAGGGATATCCTGTGTATCTGATGTATTAAAACGGAGCAGAGCCTTCTTGTCCTAATTAGCAGAAAACTTGTTGGTTCTTGGGACCTGCAGTCAATGTGGAGATGCACAGATTTGTTCAGAAAAGTAAAAAAACAAGATTCTGAGCAAGGGAGTGAAACTAGTCAGGCTTTCTTTTTCTCGTGAATCCTGTGTCCTCAGTGTTTGGATTGTAGCATTGTTGTGTTGAAGAGAAGGGCTGAGACCTTTTCTCCTTAAGGCTAACAGAAGGATTCTAGTTATTCCTGGTGGATACTGTGAGTCCGAGCTCTCCTCTCCCTCACATTCCTGTTTGTCACAACCACCTTGGGAAGACCTTTTTCTCTGTAGTTCTTCATTTAACTTGTTTTCTACAACTCTGGCTGAATCATTTCTAGTTTTCCTACATTTTAAAATTTGTAAACTAATTATATTACCAAGTCTAATTTTGTTTCATCTTTGTCATTTGTCTTAGAGTTGCTGATCTTATTTGCTCTAGGGGATTTATTCTCTGTTCATGAATCATGAACTTGGGGCCGGTGTTCCCCTTTGCTTTATGCAGAAGTTATTCGTGCCCCTGAAAGGCTAGCTGAAGGCTTATCTATTCCTCAACATCTTTATTTTGTCAGAAGAGGTCAGAAACCTTCACTTCAGTTTGTGCATTTTCTTAGTATAGTTCATTGGAATTTGGAATTAATTATAGAATTAAAATAAATGAGTAATTGTCAATTTACAAGATAATGTTAGTTTCCACTTATGGGAAGTTAATGATAACAGTAGGAATGACAGTTCACATTTAGATAGTGTTTTAAGATGAGCACTTTCCTTCCAGCTACTTTGGGTGGTCAGGAAGGCAAGCATTGTTGTCCCATTTTATTTATGAGAAAGCAGGTGGTGACATGAGTTGATCTCTCTTTGTTGTTAAGTTGTTAGTCGTGTCTAACTCTTTGTGACCTCATGAACTCCATGTGACCCCATGGACATGCCGGGCCTTTCTGTCCTCCTCTATCTCTCAAAGTCTGTCCAAGCTCATGTTCAATTCTTCCATGGCACTGTCTATCCATCTCATCCTGTGCTATCTCCTTCTTCACTTTTGCCTTTAATCTTTCCCAACATCAGGGTCTTTTTCAATGAGTCCCATCTTCTCGTTATGTGGCCAAAATATTTAATCTTCTGTATTTGACCTTCTAGTGAATAGTCTGAATTAATTTCTTTAAGCATTGACTGATTTTGATCTCCTTACTGTCTGAGGGGCTCTCAAAAGTCTTCTCCAGTACCACAACTGAAAAGTGTTGATTCTGCTGCACTCAGCTTTCCTTACAGTCCATCTGTCACAACCATGCATTGCTACTGGAAAAACCGTGTCTTTGACTGTCCAGACCTTTGTCTGCAGGGTGATGTCCGTGCTCTTTAGTCTGCTGTCCAGACTTGTCATAGCTCTCCTT
Organism: Potorous gilbertii; assembly: GCA_028658325.1. Lineage (NCBI taxonomy): Eukaryota > Metazoa > Chordata > Mammalia > Diprotodontia > Potoroidae > Potorous > Potorous gilbertii. The sequence continues at coordinate 7,664,417 of CM053770.1, read as the reverse complement.
CCAAGGAGCAAGCTGCTTATAATTTCCTGGCTGCAGTGATCTTTGGGCCTGAGAGCACCAAGTCTGGCGCAGCCTCGCACTGGGGCAGCTCTATGCAACAGAGTCCCTGGAGTCATTAGGAATGTTCTGGACCAAGTCACAGTTCTGTTCCTTTTCTTCCTTCTGCCAGGTGGATGATAACATTCCTCTTCGAGTCATGCTACTCCTCATGGATGAAGTCTTTGACTTAAAGGAGAGAAATCAGTGGCTGCGAAGGAACATCAAAAACCTGCTCCAGCAGCTCATCAGAGCCACCTATGGAGACACTATCAATAGGTATTGCTGTCCAGCCAGGAGCCCCCCGGGACAAGTTTTGTTGGTTAACTCCTCCTGCCATCCCAGGAAGATGCTGATATTTCAAACTTTGAACTGTTTCCTTCTTTAAAAAATCACGCGTTTCTTCTTCTGCTACTTGATGTCTTTCTAGTTATGGGATTGCTCACTTAATCTTTTTTAATTTCAGAAAAATCGTTGACCATGTTGACTGGATGACCTCACCTGAGCAGGTTGCTGATTCTGTCAAACGTTTCAGGTATCATTCAGATAAATCTTGGGGCATTAAGAATGCAGTGTTGTTGTGAGCATAGCTCCTCTTCTCAGCGCCTTCTTTATGACGACCTTGTGAATGAGGGAGCTCCAAGTTGTTATTCTCCCCATTTTGCAGATGAGGACACTGATTCTCAGAGGGGGAAACAGGCAGCGACTTGCCCATGGTCACAAAGCTAGGAAGTGTCAGAGCCAGAATTTTTATCCACGTCCTCTGACTCCATGTCGCGCTCTCTTTTCTCCCAGAGGAACTGTTTTCAGGGGCCTTATTCTTCAGTAGAGGGACAGAAAGTTGAAGTTTGCCTTGAGTTTTGTGGGTATGGGTTGTCTGTGTCTTTTTGGCAGAGGAGGGGGATGAGTATCGTTTCAATTTATTGACTGACTTCCAGTGCTGGTTTTTCCCTAGTCATGACATTGATTTTCATTAGGCATAAGAATTCTAAGACTTGACACTGGAACATTCATTTCTTTTAACTGCATCCCCCACTCTAATACCGATAGGAGGAGTGTCCAAATAACCCTTGATTAACATTGTGGCAACATTGGCCACCTGGTTTTGCAGGGTCACAGTGGTTGCTTGGGCCTTTGGTTTGCTTCCCACGCCCAAGGATTCTTTTGTTTATTCACAGTCATGGAGAAGGGGCATAGAAAATCCCAAATAGAAGAGTCAGTGAATCCTTGCTTTGTTGGGTGTACTGTTTTGAATTTGTATTTATGTCTATATGTTTAATCTGTTGGAACTCTCAGAGACTCAAATACTGACAAACCCTTTCTTAAGAGAGTGCTGAAAATTTCCCATTTTGAATTTGGGAGTTTGGAAAATTCTCTGAGTCTCCCTTTGCATTCCCCATTCCCCAGTCCATTCCGAGAAGGGCCGGTATCTCCCTTCAGGTAACACACAGAAACTGCCTTTTCATCACGTTGCTCTCTCACGCTTCCCTTTCTGTTGGTCTCTGCAGTTTCCAAGGAGCTGAACCTGAGCAGGAAGTGTGCATAGCACGGGGCTGGGGAACACAGAGCCCCTTCAGGATGGGGGCCCATAAGGCCCTAGCCATGTCAAGGTGGCTTCAGCCATAGAGCTTTCTCTCCCTACCTAGTCAGTAAATCTTGATTAAGCCTAAGGGCTGGGCAAGATGCTAGGGATACAAAATGGTGGTGCCAAATAGGCTGTGAGACGTGAACAAGAGTCAGTGTAATGCAATTTAAAATATGATGCATGCCTCAGAAAGCTCAGAAGGACCTGAGACATTCCTAGAAGGGGTCTTTGTAGCTGAGAAGCTGAGAGAGGACTGCCTGTAGAAGAAGTGGGAAGGCAGTGTTCAAGGAAAGGGAGATGGCATATAAAGGCCCAGAGGTAGAAAGCTGCTGGGACAGTGAATTATCTGGTGTGACTGGGGCATCCAGTCCACAAAAGGGATCAAAGTGAAGTATGCTGGCAAGGGAGGTTGGGGCCTGACTGGGGAAGGCCTTGAATGTTAGGCAAAGGAGGCAATCTCCCACTTCTCTCTGAAGATAACCTACAGGAAGCAGCATCCTGAGTTTGACTGTCTCCACAGGAAGGACTGAAGAGCTCTCTCTTGATCATCTTCCAGAAGCAGGAGAAAGTGTTGGATGAGAAGCCAAAGAGCTTGGGTCCCAGGCCTTGATTCTGCCACCTACCATAGAGCTCCATGGCCTTGAACAAGTCACTTGACTTTCCCAGGCCTCAGCCTTCTCATCTGTATAGCTAGAAATTTGAATCAGATGGTCCCTTTAGGTTTGGTGATCTGCATTTCTGGGCACCACATCCTTGGGGAAGAAGGGAGGAGAGAGATGGTCTCCCATGATGATCTTTGACAGCTGTACATTATAAAGATCAGGGTTTAGGAAGAGGGCACTGATCTCCAGTGTGTGGGGGAATTTAGTCCAGCTGGGAGAGATTTTGTGGCATGAAATGTGGCCATCCCAGAAGTGAGATGTCCTCTTCCTGTTGAGGGCAGAATGGTATCTTCAGACTCCACCTCATGGTAGCACATACTGAGTCTGTGCCCTCTTACACCAAACCTTTCCTTCACATTGTCACATAGAGACTGTGGGAATGACATCACACGTGACCTGACCCCCTCTTTTGGCACTTGGCCATGAGTGAATACACATATTTGGGTGGGTGTATAGACAAGGGAACACACACCGTGTTCCCTGTTGACTTGTCTGTCAGCCTCTCAAGGACAGGGATGCTGTGAGGCTTCTCTGCCTTCCCACACTATTCTCTCCCAGTCTGGTAGAAGCCCAAGGAACATTGAAATGCCTGTGCTCACACATGCGTGCATGCACACACACATACACACAACAATGGATTGTCTCTCCTTGTGTGAATATTTGTATTTTATAAGGTGGCTTAGGGTACTTTGGGAACTAACAATGTTTTTAGACATTCATTTTTGTTCCCTTTCTTTTTGAATAGAGATGCCTTTTGGCCAAACGGCATTTTAGCGGAGACTGTGCCATGTAGGGACAAGGCTATCAGGATGAGAACCCGAGTTGCAGGCAAAACAAAGCTTCTTGAGATAATGCCTGGTGAGTAGCCAGCTTTGTGGGCTCCTTTAGGACCACTATGTGGCATGGTATCTTCTAGGTGTGTGCAATAGCACCTTCTTCCTTTGGATCTCACTCCAGGCTGGTTTTGTGGGGGCATTGAAGAGAGTAGTCAGGGAAAGCATTGACCAAGGGATCTCCCAGTTCTGTGGGAAGTCTGGATTTGTGCTTGGGATAAGGCTTAGACTTCACTCAGCCTGTACTTGTAACAGTCCAGGAGGAGGGGTCCACCAACCAAGATGGGGAGCAAGATTGGAAGAATTCATCCTGGCATCCTTATGGTAAAGAGGAAAATACTTGATTTGATTAAACAAACTTTCAAGCTCCTTACTAGCCAGTCATTTGTGAGTGTGTCCATTAAAGAAGGTATCCCCAAAAGAATTCTACACAGCAGCCCTCTGCTGACTGGAGTTCTTACTATCTGCACCTGAAACCCACAAAACTTCAGTTTCAAGTGACTTTTGATCATTGAACAAGATTTTCGTTCAGAATAATGAAGTTTTCTTCCATTGCCTCTTGAGTGTTTGCTTTAGCCCCTCATCATTTCTCAGTGTCTCCAAGAGGTCCCAGGAAAGTCTGATCTGAATTTTTCCCAGTGCTCTTTTCTAGTAGAAATTAAAATAAAAAGAGTATGGTGTGTAACAACCATAGATTATATGTTTCTACTATTATTTTCAAATTTTTACAATAGTGCATTGAGTTACCTTTGTATGAGATATACTTTGCCCCACATATTTTTTAAAATGATCAAATAGATGTTACTGCTGCCTTTGTTTTCATTATGAACTTCAAACCAGAAAAGAATCCTAGGAGATAGGAATTATTGATTCATCCCCACACCACAGTGATTATGTGAAGAATTGAGAGGACAAAGTCTGGGGGGGCCTTTGAGCCGAGAGAGCTAGTGTCCTACTTGCTAGGAAATTACATGTCATGGGAAGAATTGTGCCTCACAACAGAGTGGAGCAAAGCCTCTTCATCTTCCATTTAATTTTGGAAACTGACTCCTCCCCCGCTCCCTTCCTTCTTTCCTCCCTCTTTAGGAATCACTAAGTTGGTGCCAGGCTGGGCTACTTTGTCCCTTTTTAGATGTCCTAGGGCCTTCCCTCCCACCTTGGACACTCACTATTTTGGGCACCAGGCTCCATGTCCATGCCCATTCTGTTGCCTTTAGCTTTCCTGAGCCTCCCTGTGAGTGACCTCCCCCATGCCCAGGTCCTACTTTGAGTTCTCACCTCAGGAGATTGCTCCTCAATCTCCAAGGTGTACCTTTGCCATGTCACTCTCACTTAGAATCCTTTCATGGCCCCTCATTGCCTGTCCCGTGCAGTGCAGAGCCCACAGCTCCATCCAGGCCTCTCCCTAGTCTGGTCCCCACTTCTGTTCCAGGCTCATTGCCGCTCCAGTAAGCTGGTGCTAGAGCCATGTGGGTTTGGTCATGCTTCCCCTAACAAGGCCTCCTGTCCTCACCTTCACTTGCTTCAGCTGTCCTTTCCTCCTGGGGGCCAACTCTCCATCTGCCCTGGTCAGACTCACCTTCATGAAGCCTTCCTACAGCTCCAAGGAGATGGTTCTTTCTTCTTCCCAACTTGTGTAGCCCCATTTGGGGTCCTCTTCTAGCTCCGACAGGGGTGATGGTAGTCTTCTGTATCTTGTCACGCAAGCCCATAAGCATCCTGGGGCCGAGATCCAGCCATGTGAGTCTGCATCCTTCATGGTGCCCAGTGCAGGTCCTGTGGTCAAGAAGTTCTCCTGTGTGCTAAGTCCCTGAATAAATGCAGTATTTATGCTTAGCTTATTGGGAGCAACTTAGAAAATAGGTTCATTTCTTTGATTATTCGAAGTGAATGTTCTTTCCTCTCTTTAGATGAGTTAAAACACATCATCGGGGCTGAAACAACACGGAAAGGCATTCTGCGTGTTTTTGAGATGTTTCAGCACAACCAGTTGAATAAAAGGATGGTTTATGTCTTCTTGGAGGGCTTCCTAGAAACCTTATTTCCCCAGTATAAATTCCACGATCTCTTCAACAAACTGCATTCACGGTCCAAACAAATGAGAAAGTACAAGCAGAGACTGCAGACAGCACCACCACCCTCTCTGCAGAAGAGGTGACCCCGCAGGCAGAAGCCAGGGTCGGCTTATCTGGGATGGACGCTGGGTAGGGCCTTTGGGACGTCCCTCCTGGTCACGGGGTCTGCTCCAGTCTTGTAGTGTCACACGTTAGCCCATTAGTACATCCATGAGACCTGGGGTTCTGCTCATCTTCACTCATCGTCCCACCAGGACCGCCACAGGCAGACGGGCGTCTGTGCGCCTCTTCCTGACTGAGGAAGCCTCATCCAGCCCTGCGCCAGAGTGTACGTATGGGAGGGGCTCACCACAAGGAGTGGGCTCTTGTCTGGGCACTGGGAGATTGTGCATTGGGCGGCTCGGGAGGAGGGTGCTCTGTTCTGCATTAGAACTGTTGAGGTCTAGACCAGCATTCCTTTGAGGAAGGCATCGCCCATGAAGGCAGTGTTACAGAACACAGCGCTCCCCAAAGCATGGACTGACGGTTAAGAAACCTGATTCTTTCACCCTAATTAACTATACTCTTGTGATGTGAAGAAATAAAACTGGGTAACATTAGAAGCTGGTTGTATTTGTTATTCAGTGGAATAAGCAGAATGTCCCTTTTATGTGTAGGGTGCGCTTGAAGGGCCCTCATTAGCTCCAGCAACCCAGTGGACTGGTCCTATTGGGACAGAGAAGGGAGCCTGCACGGAGGCCCTGTGTCTCCAGGGGCCAGTGGGCCGCACCAAGAGCATGGCCCAGGGACATGGCAGTTGTAGCTTGTTGGAAGAAATGCCCTGCAGACTCGGGCCTGACAAGGAAACACAGAAGCCCTCCATCCTCTTCTCATTTTAATCAATTGGAATTTCACTAAACCAGAGTTAGATTGTTAGGTTTGCTACTCACCAAAAAAGATTTTTAATGAACGTCATTTGTCATATGCAAATGGACAAATTCCTAAATCCACCACACTGTACATAGATGAAAATAAAGAATGAAAACACAACTATAATATTTTTTTAAATATTTTTTTTATTTTTTGTGTAATGTAAAGTTTAAAGAAGCTCTACAGAAATCCCTCAGTCTATCCCTTTAATTCCCTGAAGTAATTCTATAGTAGGAAGAAGCAAACATGCACTGTCACTCTTCGGGGACCTCTGAGTAGCTCAGAGTTTTCTTAGGCTCCGTTTTCTCCCCCATGGGGGTCGCTCCTGTGCAAATATCATGTTCCCACTAACTGAGGATGGGGGAGGGTGAAGTTCTTTTTATGTCTTTCTTTTAAAAATATTTAACACTACAAGCTGAAGAGTATGAAGCTACTTTACCAGATCACTGAGCCAAGATCCTGGCAGGGATGGAGCCCCCAGGTGACAGCAATATATATGTATGTATGTATGTGTATATCTCCAGTTAAGAGAAGGGCTCTAGGCATCCAAGGCCCAGTTATTTGAGAGCTTTAAGGGTGAGAAAACACCCCATGTTGGTTTTTTTTTTCTCTCTTGGAATCTAAGCCTATTAATGCATTGAAGCCTTTCTTTTAAATATTTGTCATAGTAATCATGTTTATTGCCAGTGTCATCATGCATACTTGCAATATATGAGAATTAACATCTGTTGCATGTTTTCAAAACTACTTAAATGAAGTACCCTAAAAGGGAGAAGTCCTGAGGACTTGTAGATTTGTTTTTTCCTGAGATCGATGGGTTTTCCTCCCTAGACTTTAAAATAATGACTGGTGAAGCGTGTCCGTCCATAGGAAGGATCAGCTTGGCCACTAGAAAAATTACTTTCATGCCCCCTCCTCCCCATTGTCATTACGACAGTTTTGAAAATATAAGAGTGAGGTTAGTTTTGTACAAATGAAAGACTGTTCAGAGTAGCCAAGCATGTACGTGTGAAAGATGAACGCAATGTGTGAGAGATAGGCCATAAACTGTAGAAAGGTGGTGTCCAAAAATAATGGAAAGTTAGTATAGAACATCCCTGCCCCCAAAGAGAACCTGGGTACTATCTCGCCAAAAGCTTTTTCTGAATAAATTGAGTCACTTTTTACTAAAGAATTTATAGAATTTATAGCAAGAATGTTAGCTAATAGTAGGGCTAAAGCAGGGGCATCTTCCTTAAAGGGACCTGTGTTCTGGAATTCAGAAAGAGCCATGGCCATGCTAACATTCTAGAAATCTACAAGTGTCGGGGTCCAGCTGTGGGTTAATTTCTTCAGTCCACAAATCAAGTGTACTGTACTATGTTCATAAAGGCATTGCACTAGTGCATCTATAAATATATACACATATATATGTGTATGTGTATATACATATATGTGTGTGTGTATATATATATACATATATATACATATATATGTATATATATATATGTATATATGAAAGAAGAGTTGTGTCTTCTGAGAGTTAATTTCTTAATATGGTTTGTAAAGTCAGGGCTGCCTTTGGGCAAGAGCTGTCGAACATCATCTCCTTGAGGTTCTTGATTTGTTTTTTTCATTGTTGTTGCAGTTCTGTTTTATTTTTAAGACTATCTATGATTGAATGTGGAGAAAAATCCTCCCTGCCAACTTATGTGTTCTCTTACCCTGGAGAAAAATGTATCATTAGAATCCAGCACTTAGACATATTCTAGTATCTGGGTATTTTGAATAGTTGCGGAAATAATTGTGCCATTGACCAAAAATTGCACTTGATTAGCCTTAATTTTCTTTTGAAGGGATATTAAAGTTTTTAAAATACTTCAGTTGGTTTGTTCTCAAGCTTGTGCTGCTGGTGTTTGCTATAATTAAACAGTTAATTTTAAGTGCTACCAGAATGTGTACCAACTTTTTAAAAAGTTAGCTATTTAAATTCCATAACCTAAAATTTAATTTTGTGCAATATTTTCATTTAACGCATGTGCATTTGAATAATTGTAAAATAAATGAATTTTTAATGTTTTGGGACATAGGTTAAACTGTCTTAACTCAACAACTTGCATTCTGTTGTTGCTGCATCTGTTTATTTAAAAGACTTGTTTTAAAAGTCTTGTGTGTCATACTCCTTGTAAAATTTTCTTGCATTGGTGAATTTCGCTTGGGGGAGAGTGGCCGCCGTGTTCCAAGGGCAGGCTCTGCCGAGCACGTTAAGGATAGAGCTGGTAAAGACGCCCCGTGCGTCTCTCTATACAGTCACTGTCAACTGTGTGCCTCATTGTTCTATCAGTACTTATTCCCCTTCAGCAAAGAACAAACTTCAGTCAAAATATCAGTCATTTATTGAACTGGAAAAAAAAGAGTAAAATTTTTATTTGGGGTTTACATTATGTTCTGTCCATTAGGAAAGCTGAAAAATATTACACTAATAAAGTATTAACAAATTTCTTTTGGTTGAGTGTATATAATAATTGCTGATGTATTGACACCTTAAACATCCTGTCTAACATTATTAATGTTCCCTGAAAACACATGGGGACAGACAGTGCTCTGAGAACAAGGAAAGCTTTGGTGTCTACAAAATACTTTCATGATAATACTAAGAAATTTTTATTTCTAATATGCTGAGCATCAGTAGATGTAATCCACATCAACAAAAGTTTCTTTGGTAGGGGTGGGGTCGGGTCCTTAATGTTTATGACTGTAAAGGGGGCCTGTTATCACAAAAAATGGAGAATTTGGAGGGCAGACATGCACTGTACCAGGAGCATCCATCTTTACAGATAAGTACAATAATGATACAGACAAAATTAACACATAGTGATTAGGGAAAAGAAACGGTAAGTGCTGGAGGAATCTAGAATCCACCACAGTTGTGGCTGGCCTGGCCAAGGTTAGCTCAGGCTGGAGATCCCTCCTGACTAGGCAGGAATCAGGAAGTTCTTCAATGAAAATGGCATCTCTCTGTCCCCCTCAATGCGGACTTTCTTTCTTGGACCCAACCCAGCACTTAGTTCTGGCCCTCTCCAGGTCCCTTATCATGAATGTGGTGCTGTAATTATCCAAGCCTGGGTTGTTCTCCTTTGAGTACGAACTCTTGAGTCTGCTTAAGTTAGTCCACTGAGCACCTATGAAACACTATTATGTGGTGACCACTAGGTATGAAGAGTAAGCAGACAGGCATGGGTTGATGTCTTCCCCAGTGTACTTGTCCATGGGGATGAAATTAGTCATCAAAGGGAAAACTTCCTTAGTACCCATTACATGGGAGAATGTGGCCCATTTTTCCATTCTACCTAATCTGGTGTCTACGTAAGGCCAAAAGAATGTCCAAAGGTTTATCTAAAGCAGTAAGTTTATTCATAATTGGAAAACAAGTTTTCAATGTCTTTGCTAAAGAATGTGTGACCCTCACTCAGAGTGCCATCTTCTGCAGTTACTGTACAGGTGAGATCCTCTGATGGAGACGAAGGGAGGGCAGGGGTGGGGTTGAGGATGTGTCATAGGTGAGGCCTGAAACCCAAGTTTTTCTGATTGAAGTTGGCCTCTTTCCCACTAAGTCACACTGCCTCCCCCCAAGGAAATTGTCTCTCATAATTGTTGATCATGATAAAATAGTTCTGTCCTCATTTGTTGTTGGGAGATAATCAAGAAGCTGGTCCCGTAGGCCAAAGGTAAGTGTCCGTTCTACATAGCCCTTCCTAAAGGAGTTAGGGCTGACAGGCCAGTTTGCCTTGAGCCTAGCAGACCAAAAAGGGAGCAGTGTGAAGTAAGTTTGGAAAGGTAGGCTGGATCTAGGTGGTGGAAGGCCGCAGATTGCCCTATTGACTATGGGCAGCCATTGAAAACTGAAGCGTAGGAGTGATACGATACGATCCCTGCACATTAGGAAGACAGTCTGCAAGATGTGTGGAGGACAGGCTGGCAAGGAAAGAGATCAGTTAGCAGGTTACTGCAGAGGTCTGTGGGGAGGAAGAGCTGGCCTTGAACTGGCTACTTGCTGTGTAAGTGGAGAGGAAAGAAGTACGGGCAGCGTTGTGGAGAACAGGATTTGGTGACGAAGCACCTTGAATCAATAAACATTCATTAAGTGCCTACTGTGGGTCAAGGACTGCATCACATTCTGGGGATACCGAAAGAGTCAAAAGATAGGCCCTGCTCCCAAGTAGCTCCCAAGCCCAACATGGGAATCATTGGCCATTATATCTCAAAAAGTGCTTATGCAGCCTCTGGTGTCACCCATGAATGTCTGCCAAACTCCTGACTTAACATCAGTCAATCTCATTGTTTCAAAATCTAAGTCTCTTCTAGAATGAATTAAGCCCCTCCATCAGTACATATTGCAAAGATGACCAGTGGAAAATGGTTACTGTCCATCCTACTCTATCCTTGACCCTTCTGATGGTGTGCCTTCATGGCCTCGGTCCCTCATCTATAAAATGAGGGGGTTGTACCAGGTGGCGTCTGAACTTTCTTCCTGCTCTAAACCCCAGGTCTGCTGAATTGTGGTCCCCATAGCTTCAGTTTGAAAGCTTAAGGCATTTACAAAGTCATCATACTTATTTTTTTGAGAGTTAAAGAGAGGGAGCCATGCTCAGCTACATCCTTTGTCCTCTGAAAATGAACCTAGGCCAAATTAAGCTTCAAGTCTCCACCTTGGTGCCCCAGCTTTGTTTTCATCGAAGTTGGTTCCCCTGTGGAAGCCCAGATGTCCCAGATGTTTGCCCATCTGCTCTAAATCCATGCTGGTAAGTGGAAGTCTGAAATATTACCTCCATTTACTTGCTGACTTACTTGGCCTCAGAAAGTTAAGTATCTGACTTGATTGCAATTAGCATTTTAGTTGAGTTAGCCCTCAGGAACCATGCATTTGATGGAAATCTGGAAAAGTAAGACAGTTTCCAGATATGTAGATCAAACGTACCTTGATAATGAGGGCTCTGCATGATATGAGGAGGGAAGGCTCGTCAGTCAAACCTGAGTTCAAATCCCACTTCTGAGACTCCCTACCTGTATGACCATGAGCAAGTTGGTTCATCTCCCTGGGTCTCAGTTTGATCATCTGTATAAGTAAGGGTCTCAGACAAATTGTCTGTTGAGGTCTCGTCTATAAATCCTCAATTCTATGAAAATGACTTGAACTGGGGGGCAATTGCAACTGTGTATTTCACTTTGGTGGCTCAAAAAGGATGGGAGCATTGGAAGATGGTGTGGGTCCCTCCTAAATGTTTAAAATGTGTCCATTTATGGTAGGAGGGTAGAAGGTGGCCAACATTATGATGCAAGGAACTCATCACCATTTATTTCAAGTATATTTTCCTTTTAGAATTCCTGCTAAATTCCTCAGGAGAAAGGAAATCTAATTAAATTGTAAAAATACCATGAAACTAATTATCTTAAAGATTTAGTAGTTTGATATCCTCAAATGGTCAACCTGGATCATAATCCACTTTATGAAACAGCATTTTCTGTTTCCTCCCCTCCATTAGTGCTAAAAGTCTCCAAATTAATGGAGTTGGCTGACACTGGGTGCCACGTTTGAAGTTCTGTATCATGTGTGCTGATGAAAATGGTTGTGTCCATTTTCCTGACCTCAAAAATCAGACTGTAATCCTCAATACCATCAGGAACTGGCTTTAAAGTTTGCATTTTCTTAGTTGTTTTTCAGTCGTGTCTGACTCTTCATGACCCCATTTGGAGTTTTCTTGGCAAAGATACTGGAGTGGTTTGCCATTTTTTGTGTTAGATCCTTCTGAAGAATTTAATATAGATCTGACTGGTGCTGCCATTGGGTGAAGGATGCGATATTTATCTTCCCATAGCACTTTCAAGTAAAGCCTTTCCCTCATAACTCTCTTGTTGAGATAATGCAAGTAGTGATTTCCCATTTAATAGATGAGGAAATGGCTTCATCAGTTACCAAGCATTTATTAAGCACTTAATATATACCACATTTGATAGGTGCTGGGGATCATGGTCTCAAGAAACTGCCATTCTGTTGAGAGGTAGTCGCTATAATGATAGAGAAAATTTGTGGGTGTGGGGCCCTCTTGGTTGGGGACTTAAGAAAGGATTTAGGTAAAAGGTAACAAGAGGTACATTCTAGGTATGGGTCCAGCTAGGGAAAAGGCAGAAATGGGAGATGAAGTATCATCTCTGTCTCTCTGGTTGGAGGATGAGGGAACCTGGCTCAGAACATCTCTTCATCTCTCCCCTGGTTGCACTACTTTGAGATATCTCTGACTTTTCTACCTCATCGCCATGTTAGATATCGCTCCTTCCCCTTTACAGCTTTTTGTGTGTCCCTCTCATCAGAGTGTGTATTTTTTGTAATTGTATCCCAGCACTTCATACAGTCTCTGGCACATCATAGTTTCTTGAAAAGTATTTATTGACCAGTTGTTGTGGATGAGAAACAACAGGCATTTGAGATTGGCTGGATTGTAAATCATGAGAAAGGAAGTCGTGTGCACAGTTTAGAAAGGCAATTTGGGGCCAGGTTGTTAAGAACTTTGAATGCCAACCAGGAGTTTATCTTTGATCATAAAGATAACAGGAAGCATTGAAGTCTGTTGCACAGGAACGGTTGGTGGTCAGATCGTGCATTAGGAAAATCCCTCTGACAGCTGCGTATAAGACCTTCTGGAGTGGAAACAATTGGAACAGGGAGAGCAATTAGGAGAGAGGTAATGAGGGCTTGGACCAGAGTTGTGGCTGTGGGAGCGGACAAGGGGATGATGGACAAGGAATGTGGATTCAGGAACAAGATTTAGTGACTGAGTGGATGTCAAGGGGTGGAGGGGGACTGAGTGCAGAGGCAAGGTGGCACTGGGGTCGTGGAACATGAATGATTAAAAAGATGACTTACCAGGGTCACACACTTAGTAAGTGTGTGTATTAGGATGTGAATTTAGTTCTCCTAATCATCTTGTCCACTGCTTTCATTTTATTGATGAGGTGCAGTGATTTGTCTAAGGTCCAGCAGGGGACAAGTATTAGTGACAGGATGGAACCTAAATCTATTGGTCTTCACATTGTGCCAGAAGCTAGAAGGGACCTTAGAGATCCACTCAGAGATTGCTCCTTTTATTTCCTAGATGATAGTTTGTATTTCCATCACATCTCCAGGTTTTCAAAATACTTTCCTCATAAACCCCCTGTGAGATAGGAAGGGTGCTGTTACCCTCCCTTTATAGGTAAGGAAATGGAGGATCGGGGTTCATGGGACCTCTCCAGGACTGTCTCAGGAGTCAGTAGAATGCCTCCCCACTTCAGCCCAGTGGACAGCAAGGCAGCTTGAAGTGTCTGATCTGCTCTTTTCCTCCTGGCGCTCTCCACCACCAGCCTCCCAGACCTGACCCATTTGAGATCTGAGGATTAGAAATCAATATCTAGTTAAATATTAGATGCTGCTTCTCCAGGACGATTAACACTGTGTCTCTTCCTTTGTTCCATTCTTGTCCTTCCTCTTTCCCACTTCACTATATTGTGTGGTGCCAAAGCTGATTAGCAGTGAGCAGGGTAAGTACCCAGTTAACTGCAGCCATGAAGAGGTATCTGGGAAACTTTGCTCTATCAAATGTTGACATTCTTGTCATGAGACTGTGGTTAATTCTAACATTATCCAAGTACCAACCTTCAGGAATTCAGTTTTCCTGCAATAGTTAATCATATGTGTAAGTATTCCTGAAGGCTGGCTAACAAGTGGGCTTGAGATCTATCACCTTGTTGTGATTCCTACTTGCCAAGGACTTCAAGTCAGCTTCATCGTCGCAGGAAGCTGGTTTCCCTCTACTGGTCTACAATGTAGGTCAAACTTTCTCGAGTGTGTTTCCTTGGCATGTTGTTAGCTTTGACACCCAGATGACTTCATTTCTGTATATAGATGTTACCCATGATTTGGGGGTGTTGCTGGAGCAAAAATGAACCTTCAAAGCACTTTCAGGAGCTCTTTTGTGATCAATTAATACCCACAAGGCTTTGTGTTATTGCTTAATTAACCTTCATAATGCAGTCCACTAAAGAAGTTGCTTTGCTTTGTTTTGGTTTGATTTTTTTTTTAAGTATTTTTGCTTTTTCTTTAAGGAGACATTATTTTTGTACTCGTATAATTAACTCTTGCTGAGTACGTACAAGCTGGTATTTCACGGAAAAACAAGTAAAATTCCTTACAATAATTATCCATGGTGAGTCCTGGCCCTGTCTGATATTACAGACAGAAAGCCACCTTCACCCTCAGGGGTATTGAAGATCAGCCAACAGGTAAGACAGTAAAGAACTCTAGCTGTTTCATAATGTGTATAATAAAGATTGGATAAATTCACAGAGAACTGAAAGGATTGCCAAGCTCTTGACCTCTCAGAATGTATTGGAGCTTTACAACCACTCTCCTTATTTGAAAGATGAAAAAACTGAGTCCTAGACAGGGCAAGTGACTTCCCCAAGTTTGAACACGTAGAAAGGCAATTTGGGGCCAGGTTCACAGACAGAATGTGAGCCCACTCGTGTTCTGACTCCAAGCCTGGCACTGTTTCCCCATCACTTGAGTTTGTTAGAGGCTATTCAGTCATGTTAAACCTTTGGCCTGATCCCGCATGACATGTTGGACTCTGCTGTCTGTACTGTGAATCAAGATATAAAGCTATCAAGACATAAAGTTGAATTTGGGATCCACCATTATGCTATGTTCTTAGTTATCAGCCATTCTGTGCCTCTTCAGTCTACTTATTTTGTACATGAGAATAAGATGCCTGTTCCTTATTCCATCTCAAGGGGTGCCCAGGACATGTACTACTATAGTGGTCTGAACTTCCATGGCTGGAATGGAGAATTATGGGACAAGGGATAGATAGCAGGACCATGGTGCCATGACTAATAGGATAAACAAAGCTTTCAGATTTTCATAAGGCCAATGGGGGTGCCCAGTTAAAGGGGCATTCATAGGTAATCTATTTGAATGCCTTCTTTAGGTGCAATGTAAAGGGCAGCTGGCCTGGGAGTCAGAAGGACTCTCCCCTTTCCAGTCCATCCTTCACATAACTGCCCAAAAAGCTTCCTAAGAAGCTTGGAGTAACCATGTCACCGCTTGGCTCAGAAATCTTCCCTGGTTCTCATTTTCCTTTGGAATAAAAGAGCAGCTCAGATTGACACAAAAAAGCCTTGACAGCAGGTTGCAGCTCAGGTTCCCAGATGTCTGAGCCCACATTACTCCTCAGACATAATCACCTATTTTTTATTCCCTGGATTTGACTTTTCATCTGTGGCTTTGTCTCCAGTGCCTGGAACCGCCGCCTCTTAGAATCCTCAGCTCATGTTCCACGTCCTGTAAGAAGTCTTTCTCGATACCCCTTGCTGTTTATGTTCTCCATATTCTCAAATTATTTTGTATTGATTGATCTGTTTACAATTCTACTTTGCATTGCTCCGTGGAACATAAGCTCCTTGAGACTGGTTTTCATTTCTGCCTTCATGCTCCCAGCACCTAGCACAGTGTCTTGTGCTGTGGTGACTCCTTTAAAACGTTGGTTGAATTTCATGTCATCTTTCTGGGACTCTGTTCCTTCATCTATGAAATGGTGATGATATTTAGACTACCCATCTCAGAGAAAATGCTTTCTAAACCTTAAAAGAACTATAGAAATGTGAGTTGACCACATGAGGCCCTCCTCACATGTGGATTTCCTGAATACTACCCTACACTCAAGGCATATTGTGGGTATTGATCAATATCCACTGAAAACAATAGCTTATGAGTCCCCATCAATATGAGTCCCCATCAATTTCTTCTACCAGTCAACAAAAAATACATACTTCAAAATACATGGTTTTAATTAAATTAAAATTTAATTTTAAATACTGCATTAAGATAAATGAAAAGAAAAATTTTCCCTCTAAATGTAATGATACCTACACTCTCCCATCACAAGTAGGTGATGAGGACACAGGAATGCAACCTATAAAGATTGGTAACAACTCATGCCTTCAACAGATTTTTAAAAAATATATTTTTATTAATATCTTCTGTTTTTAGGTCACTATATTTCCTAACATATTCCTTAAATTTCAAAACATCAAGAATCATAACACAGAAGAGGAAAGAAACAATTTAGCAAAAGTAACCAAACAAAAGAAAATCTGATGTTCCTGGAAACATTCTGCACCCGTTTTTCTCTCACCTCTGAAAAGAAGGGAGAGAGATGCCTTTCCCTATTTCTTCTTTGGGAATAAGCTTGATCTTACAATTTCATAACATTCAATCATTGCGTTGTCGTTCTTGCCATTTGTGATGTTGTCGTCATTGTGAGTTTTGTACTTTTCTTGTTTAGTTCACATCTCCCCATGCTTCTCTGACTTCATTAGTGTCATGGAGTGGAAAAGCATCTCTTAAATGCTACCTGTGTGTGGCACAGCACTTCATCATATGTATCTTTTCTTATGGTACAGGAATATTCTGTTTTATTAATGTCCTAAAATTTGTTTAGTCCTTCTCCAGTTGATGAACATCTATTTTGTTTTCCATTCTCTTCTACTACAAAAGTATAGCTATAAATATTTTGCCATATATAGTCTTCTTGTTATCATTGACCTCCTTAGTGTAGATGCCCAGCAGTAAAATCTCTGGGTCAAAGAATATAGACATTTTAATTAATTTCTTTTCATAATTCCAAATGGCTTTTCAGAGTGACATAAGAGTAAATTAGTATATAATCAAACTGTAATTAAAAGTATAATGTGTTTATTGATATAAGCATTTAAAGATATAAAATTTCCCGTAAGTGTTGGTTTGGTTTCATTCCACAAGTTTTAGCGTGTTGTCTCATTGTCATTATCTTCAATGATGTTATTCATTATGTCTGCATTTTGTTCTTTGACCCACTGATTCTTTAGGATTGGATTTTTTCTTTTCTGCTTGTGCTTCTAAGACCCTTAATTTAATGTAATTTTTATTGCATTGAGGTTCCCAAAGGATGCATTTAATACTTCTGCTTTAGTGCATTTGCAAAGTTTTTTTCTTTTTACCCTAATACATGTTAATTTTTGTGAAAATATTATATACACCTGAGGAAAAAAAGTATGCTCCTTTCCATTCTCATTGAGTTTAGCCTAGAAGTCTATCATAGCTAACTTTTCTAAAATTCTTTTTATCTCCTTAATTTCTTTCTTGTTTTTGTTGTGTGTGTGTGTGTGTGTGTGTGTGTGTGTGTGTGTGTGGTTAGATTTATCTAGTTCTGAGAGAGGAAAACTGAGGTCCTCCACTAGTATAATTTTACTATGTATTTCCTCCTGTAACTCATTTAATTTTTCCTTTAAGAACATGGATACTATGCCATTTGGTGCGTATCTCTTTAGTTTCTATATCATTTCATTTAGCATATATATTACTCTGTTGTCTATGATACCTTTTAGCAAGATGTAATTTCCCTGCTTATCTTTTAATTAGGTCCATTTTTGTTTTTTACTTTGTTTCAGATCATGATCACTGCCTCTGCTAAAGGATAATAGATTCCGTTCCAGCTGCTTATTTTAACTCTATGTATGTCTTTCTGTTTTACATATGTATCTTTATAAGCAATATATTGTTGGATTCTGGTTTCTAATTCATTCTGCTTTCAATTTCCATTTTTTAGGTGAATTCATCCCTTTTACATTCACAGTTATGATTACTATGTATTTCCTTCCAACCTATCTTCTTCTTCTCTCTTTTTTTTCACCCTGATCCTCCTTAGAAGTCTGTTTTTCTTCTGATCACTGCTTAACTTAATCCTGCCTCGCCTTTATCACCATTCCCCTACTTTCTCTTAGCCATATCCCTTCCTGCATCCCTTTTGGATAAGATAGATTACTACACACACACACACACACACACACACACACACACACACACACACACATATTCTTCCTTCTTTGAGTCAGTTCAGAAGAGAGTTCAAGTGTTGCCTGCCCCTCACTTTTGCACCTCTTTTATTTTAAAAGTTCTTCCTTACATTCCTGTGTGTGTGTGTGTGTGTGTGTGTGTGTGTGTGTGTGAATTTTCCCTATTCTTCTCCTTTCTTCCTTCTCCTCGGGCGTCCCTCCTTCTTACTGCTCTTTTTTCTTTAGATCACTCCAACATAATCACTTTCATCCACGCCCTCTATTCATGTAAATTTCTTCTAACTACCACAATAATGATAAAGTTCTGAGGAGTTACATGTATCATCATTCCTTTCAAGAATGTAAACACCCTGATCTTATTGTATCTTCTACGATTTCTCTTTCGTGTTTACCATCTTCTGCTTTTTTGAGTCTTGTATTTGAAAGTCAGATTTTCTATTCAGCTCTGGTCTTTTTATCAGGAATACTTGAAAGTCTTTTATTTCATTAAATAATCATTTTTCTCCAGAAGGATTGTACTCAGTTTTACTGGGAAGGTTAATCTGATTTGTAATCCTAGCTCCTTTGTGAGCCCTCTGCTCCTTTGCCGTGGTAACTGCCAAATCTTGTATGAATCGGAATAGTTTATTTTTGGCTGCTTTTAGTATTTTTCTCCTTGAACTGGGAGCTCTTGGATTTGGCTATAATATTCCTGAGAGTTTTCATTTTGGGATCTCTTTCAGGGGGTGATTAGTGGATTTTTTTTTGGTCAATTTCTATTTTACCCTCTGGTTTTAAGGTAATAAGAATTATTTTCCTTTTTTCATTTCTTGAAGTATGATATCTAGACTTTTACTATCATGCCTTTCAGGCAATTCAATAATTCTTAAATTATCTCCTCTTGTTCTATTTTCCATGTCAGTTGTTTTGCTGATGAGATCTTTCACATTTTCTTCTATTTTGATTTTTTTATTTAAATTATTTTGTTGTTTCTTAATGTCTCAAGTCATTAATTTTTTAAGAAATTATTTCCTTCAATTAGCTTTTGTACCTCTTTTTCCATTTGACCAATTTTGCTTTTCAAGGAATTATCAGTGATGTTTTGTACCCCTCCATTTTTTTTTTTTTACCATTTGGATGTTTTAAAGGTGTTGTTTGTTTTGATTTTTTTTTTGGTGCCTGCTTTACCAAGGTGTTAATTGTCTTTTCATAGTTTTTTCTTGAATCACTTTAATTTCTTTCTTCAATTTTTAATCTATCACTTTTATTTGGTTTTTAAATTTTCTTTTTTGCTCTTTTAGGAATTTTTTCCCCTTTGAGGCTTTGCCTGTAGCTGTTTTCATATCATTGTCTTCTTTTGAGTCTGTATTTTGATTCTGTGACTATATTAGTTGTTTGATAATTTTTTCAGTCTATTTCTTGACCTTGAACTTTTATCCTGGGGTTGGTCTCTGCTCACCTAGGGGTGAGGAAACACTGTTCCAATATTCAAGTTTTTTCCCCTCTGCTGTTTTCAGAGCTATTTCTGGGGATCTGTAAATTTTCTGTGCTTCCAAGGTATAAGGTGGATCATATCTCCTATCTGAGTTATGATCAACAAATTCATTTTAGCTCCTATCAGAGTGTTCATCTGTACAACTCATTGTCAGATCAAGAGAATGGAACAGATAGATGAGAATACTCACTTAAATAATAGATTTCATAAATAAAAAGGGATTTGTGTGGAACAGAGAGAGGGATTTCCCCCATGGGTGAAAGTTGGTTGGGCTGTATGTGTGTATGTCCATTCACCAGGTGATGAAGCTAATGTTTTTCCTCCCTTCTGACTCAGTTCCTTACTGTTCAATGCCAAGAGTGGAAAGTGAAGATATTTACCTGGAACCCCATTTTCCACACTTCAAAGAAACCTCATTTGAGATGCTGGCCATCTTGTTGCTTGGCAGATAGAGACAATGTATTGTCTGGGAGTGTTTATTTAAAACCTGTTCTTTTTTTTCATTACCATGAAGGACTCATGGGAGTAATTCTTTGGAATTGACCAACCTCCCTCTAGTTCCTTCTTTTATAGTGTGATTTCACTCTGTTAAAGAAGGTGTCTTTCTGTGTGAGGTTCACACATCACTTAGCAAAATTATTACATGAAAACTTTTCTCTTTTCCAGTTAATAAACTTTCTGCTTCAAATATAATTCACACAGTTTTAAAACTTCTGTCTACTCTGGGCTACCTGGGGTGGAGAAAGCAGAAGGCATTCATAACATGCAGTAAGTTATCACCCTGTTCTTTTCAAAGTGAATGATGTAGCTAGTGCTTGGTGCTTAGAAATCCTTTTAACTTGGACCCTTCAATGGTTCTGCTATCTCATCCACATGGGCACTGCCAACAATGATCCATCCCATTTATGTCTGCCCATCCTGTGCAACATTTGTCCACAATCTCCCATAAATTCTCCTTGGAAACTTAACCCAGTGCACTGAGGGCTTTCCTTTCAATCATGAAGAAAGGGTGCTATCCCTAAGGTATCCTTCACTCTCTGTGTGTATCTGATCCACCATTTTTTAATTTTCCTATTTTCCTGGAATGTCATTCTTTATGCCATTTCCTTTGTAGAATTCCTTGCCTGCAGTTCAGACTGCTCCCTATCCCTCCCCTCTTCTGGGCCTTTTCACTGGTCCTCAACTTCAGTTCATTAAAGATTCTGTGAATCATGGCCACCTCGTATCAAGGGGAGAATATTGGAATTGTGAAGGAACAAGGGGTAATCAAGCAGGTGCAAACCTGTGGTCTCAGGAAGCCTCAGATTGAGACAAAACACAGAAGAACCTTTGGTCTTAAAGCTGAAACCATTCTGCTCAGAGGTTGCCTTCTTGGCCCTCTCCCATGGGGTGTGAGGGACCTGGTTTCTAGAAGGAACACCCTTTCATTCCCCAGCCTGCTTTCCAAAGCCAAGCTGGGAGCTTGAAAACTTTCCAGATGCAGGTGCTTCCTTTCTTCCTGAGAAGGTTTCACAAAGGTCAGGGAAGCATGAAATCCACCCTAATTCGGCTTAACTGTGAATCACGAAGAAAGAAATGGGAGTATGACTGAGTAATCGGGCTACGTCCCTGGGCACCTGTTTTAACCATCTCAGTTTGTTTTTCTTCACACAACATTTTACACTTCTTAATTCAATTTGTGACCATTCCAATTCCCCTAGCAGCTGTCCCAGGGTCTGGGGCTGCCACATTCCACAGTTGGGTTCTCAGGGGCTTCATGTGGCCCAGGGGCTGGGTCAAGAGCATGAAGGGGATCTCACACAGGCCCAGGGCTCAGCGCTTTGGTGGCTTGATCACTGATAACCTGAGGAAACTCTGAAGTACTTTCAAAGGATGTCATCTATGGACCAGGAAGTCATTCCCATCTCAGCAATGATGTTTGAGGATTAAAGAGGACTGCAGGAACAGAGGGGCCCTAATGAGGTGGGAAAAGGGCCATTGGTTTGATTTGTCAAACTTGGCTTCTGTGATCTCCTCTGGGGCTCCTATGGAGAAAAACTGCTTCTGAGCAGTGCTTTGTGATACACAGTCACCCCTGGCACCCCAAAAAGCCCAGGGCCTGAAGGAATGAAATTGATATTTAAGCAATGCTCCGATGAATCTGTGTGGAAAGAGACTTGGTCCTGGAGTCAGATAACCTGTGTTCAAATCCCTCTTCTAATTTGGAGCAAATTTCTTCCATAGCTCTTTATCTGTCTGTGTCTATCTGTCTGTCTATCATGTACTTGTCTTCTATGTTGGAATGTACATTCCTTAAGAGTAGATATTGCTTTGCTTTTTGAGTTTGTATCTCTAGCCCCTAGCATAGTCCCTGGCACCTAGTAGGGATGGTACCTAATGAAAGCTTGTTGACTAATTTAGAGAAGGGGGTTGGACTCCAAGTCCTTGAAGTCCTTTCTAGCTTTACATCTACTATCCTTGGGGCTTGGGGGAGGAGAAAATGCATTTCAGGCAAATGCATTTCAGTGTGTGTTTAAAGGTATGGAGTCAGGAGATGCTCTCTGGCATCCTCCCAACTATTAATCTGTGCTCTTATGAGCTCAGCCATGTGAATATTCATCCCAGTGATACCTCTACTCATTCATGCAATGATACCCATGCCCTTCTGTCATGGGCAACTCTTGTCTCTCTATATGTCCCCCCTGGCATGAGAGCAGAACTGTGTGAGGACCAGCCTAGTCAAGCAGAGAGAGGCTCATTGTCAGTAGACTGGACATTGGTGATAATGCTGCTTTGACTAACGCAAAATATGGAGAAATAAATCACAGACCTTGACTCTCCAGAAGAAGCTGAAGCCATGGGGAGCCATGCCCAGAAGATTGAATATTTTAGGGTTCCTGTTTAATTCTTCCATCGTCCTTGGTGAAGTAGAGACAGAGCTCCCTAGAGAGAAGATCAGGAAGGAAAATGACAGATAATGAGCTTGCAGATCGGCTCTGAGGGGCAGGATCAGAGATTTAGATCCCTCTAAGGGACCTTCAATGTTGGCAAGTCTGGCCCTCTCAGGTGAGGAAGCTGAGGCCTGAGAGATTGTCACCCAAAACTCTAAGCAAGTGGCAGGGTCATGATTTGAACCCTGACTCTCTGAGCCCACTGCCTTCTTTCCACTCTTCCATGCTGCCATTGCTGGGGAAGGAACCTGAGCTTAAGTCCTGATTCTGATAGCTGAGAGCTGGGTGATCATGAATCAATCACTTGCCTGCTCAGCTCCAGACTTCAGCTTTTCTTCACCTTTTAGCATCTCCTGGACCCCATAGGTACAGTCAGATGAGGCCAATGAACCTCTTCTCAGAATCATGGGTAAAATAAAACAGAGGATTGCAAAGGAAACAAATTATATGGAAATTTAGTTATCAAAACATTTTGTTAAAAAATACACTCCAACTCCACCCACAGGTTAAGAACCCCTGCTCTAAGACTAATTTACATATGAATAGCAACCTGCCTGTTTGGAGAGAAATAACACCTGAAGAAATCCCTGGTCCTTGGTACAGTAGCATGGATTTACGAAGTGCCCCAACCCACAAGGGTCTGTGAATGACAACAAATATCAAATTATTAGATTCCTAAATAAACTCATCTGGCTTAGAAGGAAATTCTATCATAGGCTCCTAGTTACCTGCTAAATGACAAACTCTCTGAAAGCAAAGCCCAGCCTAAATAGTTGTGTTATTTGTTCAGTAGTTTCAATTGTTTCCAGCTCTCTGTGACCTCATTTGGGGTGTTCTTGGCAGAGATACTGGACTGGTTTGCCATCTCCTTCTTGAGCTCATTTTACAAATGGGGAAACTGAGGCAAACAGATCACACAGCTAACAAGTGTCTGTGACTGGATTTGAACTCAGGTCTTCCTGATTCCAGACCTGGTGCTCTATCTACTGCACCACCTCATGTCCCTCTATTCAATTTTACAATGCCTAGAGTCAGTGCATATGCTCAAGAAGAGCTTAGGAAAACTTTACAGATGCTGCTGCTAATTTTCCCCAAAGTTAAGGACTGATTTGTGTCACCACATACCTTCCTCCCTCTGGGGAAAAATAGATTCAAAGAAATTGTTTGTTTGTCTTCAGGGGAAATGCTCAGTGAGTTGGCATAAGACTAGAATTCTTGTTTCCAATTAAAAACAAGGGAAAAAATCTATTCTGTAAACAAGTTAAATAAAAGAAAATAGGATAGAAGCAAGGTATTTATAATTTCTCATGATATGTCAGCATCTTATATAAAAAAGTAATTGCTTCTCAAGAAAAATACTAAGCTATACCCCCAGAGAGGCAGATAAAGAAGAAATCATCTTTTAGGCACAAAAAAGCAACTCAGTGTTCATAGACTGAGGTGGAGTAACTGAGTTGGGAGGGGGCTCAGAAGTCCCTTTCCTCTGTCACTTCTGCAGTCAATGATCCTCCAACCATTGTTTATTCTTCTCAGTCCTTCAAAGATCATTGATGAGGGCTGAGCCAACCTATCCACCAAGCCTTCCAATCTGGAATATTGAGTGCATTTAGGCTGGTGACATGGCATCCCTCTACTTACCTTATTTTAGAAATAAATCTGTTAGTCATTTCTTGCTCTCTTTTCCAGTCCAAAGAGTCTTCTTTTTGGTAGTTTAGGATAAAACACATGTTCTTCAGCCTGACATTTGAAGTTATTGACAGCCTGACTTTTGCCATAGTCCATTAGTCATTGAACAAGTAATTATCAATGTACCAAGCATTGTGTTTGGCACTGAAGAGACAAAGACAAAAGAGAAATCGCCCCTGTCCTCAGGCAACTTAAACAACATCAGGGGAGACACCTTTTCATATTGCTCTCTTCCATGAGCTCCATCTTTCCAATCCAGCCAACCCATTTACTGTTTTCCAAAATGGGTTTTCTATTCCCTGTTCTCTTGACTTGTAGTGCCCTCTCTTCTCATGCCTTATTCTTGAAATCCTTAGATTCCTTCAAGGCTCAGCCCAGAGAGGGCTTCAGGGAAGCCTTTCCAGATCACCCTAGTTCTGAATGTTCCCCTTTTCCTCAATCCTTGCTTGCTGTGACTTGTATGTGCCCTTGTTGTATCCCTGACCCTGCCCTACCATCTTGAGGTGAGGGATCATTGTTATCTTTGTATACTCAGTGCCTGTCACTTAGTAGGCACTAAGGAATATTTGTTGGGAATCTCTGACCTCTGAGAACTTATAGCTGCACCTGTGGGGTGTTTGTTTAGAGCAAAGCCTTCCTTTTCAGTGCCACCTATGGGTTATATAAGTGCCATCAAGACTCATAGACTCAGTAAAGATATATATCTCCTTATCTTAGTATTTCATATTCACTATTTATTATACATATGATGGCATATAAATGCCCATAGACTAACCCTGACACAAGTAATATTGGAGGATGAGGGTTAGAAAATGGAAGATCCATTTTTTCCCATCTTCCAATGTTCTTCACAGATTTTCACTGGTGGAAGAAAGCTCAGGTACTGTGTAGACCAGCTGCATACCTGCGCTAGAATCCCATCTATACCATTACTGCTTAGTCTTTAGTCCAGCATTATCTACACCCACCCTTGGCAGTCCATCCCTCTCTTGGGCAGTTGTCACTTCCTAACATCAAGCCTCAGTTTATCTTTGCTCTTAGCTATGTCCTCAGGGACCAAACTGGTGTAGCCTGAGCTTGCCTTCAGTGTGACATCCCTCCAGACACCGGAAGACAGCTCCCACATTCTCCCCAGTCTTCTTTTCTCCACGGCACAGCCTCAGTCCTTCAACTGATCCTCCAGGACAGTTGCCCTCCTCTGGATACTCTCCAGTTTATCAAAGTCCTTTCTAAAACCTTGACTCTCTTCTTGGATGTTTTCTTTTGTAGAGTACCTTGTCTCCTGTGGTTCTATTTTTATGTGATACCCATCATTCTAAATTTTGTAAAACCACTGGGTTTTTATTGGGAGGATATTTTTCTCCCTACCTCTCCTCCCCACTCATTTTCAGCTTTGAGTTTTGACTCATTTCATTTCAACATTAATTATCAGCAGTTCCCAACCTAGGCTATGCATATCCTCAAGGAGGCATGAAAAGCTTGTCAAGGGAATATGGGGGTGTAACTCCTTGGAAAACTCAGAAATCCCTGATGGGAAAGCTGAATCACACCAAAAGTTTCAATGTTAACTCCCCAGGAGTCTCCCCGCCCTCTCCCCACTCCAGTAGCATGAATCGGCCCCAGTCCCCAGAACCAGACTCATTTCTCCCTTATCTCTTTGCCTGGTACTGAGAGAAGAACCCTATAAAAACCCAGAGGACTTTATTGGTCTGAGACGAAGGTGCCCCTTTCCAGAGTGCACCTTTCTACCTGGGGCCCTAGTGAGGTCACCAGTTCCAATTGGGAGCTCAGTGGACCTGTTTCCATCATTCTCCCTGTCTCCTTTGCATTTGTTTGGTGAGGGTCTCCCCCAACAAAGATGGCTTGCTTTACCGTGTGATGTTTCCTTTAGTAGACTTTTTCTCCTAGAACTTCTTGAGTCTGTGGCAAAATGGCATAAAAATTATATTATCCCACTGTAATTAATGTATTGTAATTTCTTACATGAATAATCAAGGCAAACTCCAGACTTTATTTCCCATCACACTAACTAGGAAGTGTGGGAAGGTGTACTGAAAGTGAATGGGTACAAGGATGGAAACCTTGGGAACCCCTGGATTAAGTTTCTCTGTGTCAAAGGTGCTGTGATCCCTGTTGGAGATACAAGAGGAGAGCTGACCCAGTCCCTGCTCTCAAGGAACTTACAGATGACTCATACCCAAGTAGATATGACTCTCCGGGGACCCAGACTAAGTTCTCTCATAAAGACCTGGGGTGAATGAGAATTTACCTTCATCTAAAAGGGTCTAGAAAGGCTTTCTGGAGGGGCCAGAGACCCCTGAGCTGGGTCTCAAAGAAGAGGGGGCCCTCAGCAGGTGGTGAGGATGAGATGCCATATTCTCTGTGAGTTTGGAGCTGAGGGAAGAGTCAGTCACTCAGCTCACATTTATTAAGTAGAAGATGGGGGAAGATGAGATAGGGCACAGCTGGCAGGCCAGATGAGTTGCAAGGGAGAGTTTGAGAAAAACAGTAAGGTAGAGTAAGACTGGGAAGGTTGGCATGGCCCAGAGCATTAAGGTTCTCTTCTGTCAGAGAACTTCAAGTTTATTCTGGAGGTAAAGGGAATTGTGGAATTAGGAAGATCTCTTGGGAAGTGAGTGGAGGGTGGAGGAGAGGCAGAAATTGGAGGAAAGGAGATGAATAAAGAGAGTTGGAGAAAGTGGAAGGGAGCAGGCATTTATTAAGTGTCTACTGTATGCCACTGTGCTAAGCACTTTGTGGTTGTTATGGGATCCTCACAACCACCATGGGAAGGAGGTCACTCTTTGCTCCTTAATGCATTAATAACGTCCTGGGAAAGTGAGTGATGGGATGTGGAACTCACCAGATCATTCAGGCATCGCTCTCCTTACCTGAAACAGAGGCTGAGGCTCAAGGCCTTGAGGGGAGAGGGCCCCAAGTACTCTCCGCTTCAAGCATCCTCACCCGACATCTCCCACAAGGGAGTCCAACCACCAAGCGCAGCCATAGAGAGATGACGCCGAGTCTTCCTCAGACCTTTCCCAAACTGTCCCACATCCCAGCCAGTAGAAAAGGGCCCTTCTCCACCATCTGATCAGCAGACTGATAGGGTATAGAATGTCCCCTCAGGTCCCAGTCCCTTCAAGGTACTTCAATGACTTGTTATCTCCACAGGCTCCCTAATCTCCTCATGCAGGGAGATATTGGGATCCCTCTGCATGGACACCAGACTATGTCCACATCACAACTATTTGGGTACCAAAGGAGGGGAGGGAGAAGGAAGCTCCAGACATTTCTTGGGGCTTGTGAGCCTGAGTCCACAAGAAGTGCTGCATCAGACCCTCTCCTCTGCTGTTTGCTTTGTGAGATCAAGAGACTCCTGGAACCCATCTTCTTTCTGATGAGGATAATTTTCCTGTGTCATCCATAAATAGAGCAACCAAGTCTCTGGTTACTGTGCTTTTCACACCTATGATTTCTTTCAAGTTGGCACCCCTGCCCTGGGTGTCTGACACCTGGCACAAGTGAAAATTGAACTTGCTCCAAAAAGCCCTGTGAATCTGGCTTGCTTATCACAATCTCCTTCTGTGTCCCTGGTGACCATCATCCCCAAGGGGCGAAGATGAACCAGCTCAACCTTCAGTGCAAGGTCCTGCTCATGATGACAAAAGATGGAGGGGTGGGGGCAGGCAAAGGGCCCAGTATTGGAGGCTGACCTTGGGAACTCTCTGGATGGTTTCTCCCTGTGGCTCTGAGCAATTTGAGTTGCTGGATAACCAATTATCACATCCACGCAAGTCTTTTCAGAGGGCAAAACTCCAAGAGTGTGCGTGTGTGTGTGTGTGTGTGTGTGTGTGTGTGTGTGCATGAAAAAACTGAAAAATAAATCTATACCACACTCTTCAGTTCCCTGTGACTCAGAGCTGGTGGGTAAGTTAGAGTCCCAGAATCTGTGTTGGAGAGGGTCACAGAAATACAGCTTCTCCCTAAGCCAAAGGCTCTTCTACAATATTCCCACCCCTGATTCCGGAGCCTTTTCTTCAAGACTTCTGAGAGTGAGGCTGCCACTACTGCTTACTCATTAATTCACTTTGGAACAGTGAGGAAAATGAGCTCGGGAGTCAGGTCCTGTTTTCAAATTCTACCCTAATGCTGACTCAGTCTGCTGAATGGCCCCCACCTCAGTTTCTTTATCTGTAGAGTGGAGGCGTGGCTGAGCCAGCCTGAGGTTCCTGCTGGCTCTGAATGGAGGATGGCGCTCTTCAATCAGGTGCCAGTGTTGTTCCTTCCAAGAGCGCCCAGCCTGCATCTCCCTGTTTGACTGAATTGGTTCAGGAAAAACTGTTCCATTCGGTAAAAGAACATTATTTTAGTCTCAAGACAACATCATGTGCCTGATGGTTTTCACTTTTAAGCCCATAGGGTGATGTCATGGATTGGAACAACAAAGATGTCTTCACAAAAAGCATTTACCCTCCAGTGTGGGGGACTGTGGTTAGGGTTAGTTTATGGAAGGAAGGAGGCTCGCAGAGGGTGGAGGAACTGCTGGAGGCCAGAGAGTTAAGTGGCAATCAAGTTCAGATTCAAATGCAAGGAACTTGCAAAATCAGGGTGAGAAGGTGGAAGAAAAAAATAACCTTCGTGTGTGTGTGTGTGTGTGTGTGTGTGTGTGTGTGTGTGTGTGTGTGTAGGAGCGTGTATAATGTATGTGGTGTGTGTAATGTGTGTGCATACTTGGGGCATATGTGGTGGATGGGTATGAGGTGTGCTTGTGTGTATGGGAGTGTAAAATGTGTGTGGTGTATGTAATGTGTATGTGCATACATGGGCCATATGTGGTGTGTGTGTGTATGTGTGTGTGAGGTGTGCATGTGGGTGGGTGGGTGGGTGAGTTTTAAAGGTAACAAAGACAATACGAACCCTGGTTTTGAGCGGCTTTGGCAAGGCCTTGACCAACAGCCCTGATCAGAATCCATGTAAGCCCTCAGACGCCTGGGCTTGGAGCTCCAGGGAATTGCATTTTGACTCGAAGGAGTTTGATTAAAGAGCTGGTGAGGGAGTCAGGACTGTGCCATCATCCCTGATGAGGGGTGGGCATTCTGGGGATTCAAGACTCCACCCAGAGGATGATTGAGTCACACGGAATCCTTTTCAGTAAACCCATTCCAAGTTCAGAAGATGAGATAATGTCAACCTCGGCTCCTCATGACGAGTACTGACTACGGGGAGACAAACCCCTCAGATGCAGATCGCCAAGGGAACTTGGAACTCTCCTGGAGAGCTACCTTCCAGGACCTGTGATTTCACAGGTCAGTTTGGGAGTGTCCTCCCTGCCTCCACTCCCGTGCTAACCCTATACCCTCCATGGCTTAATAGATGATAGCCCAGAGTGACCAGGGTAGCAACAAAATATTGATGCCACTTGTGGGCCAGCCTCTTACCCCAAGCCTCTCTGATGTTGGTCGGACTGGTCCTCAGGGGACAGATCCTAAACCTTGGGCAGGTGGTGTTCTCAGAGGCCATCAAGCCTAAGACCTTTATTTGCCAAATGAGAAAAACAAAGATGGGTAGTTATCTTTGCAGGGAAGTGAGGGGACTGGCCCAAGGTGACCTGGTCCTCAGCAGTGAAGCCATCCTCATTCCAAGGCTGGAGTTTAGGCTGAGCAGGATAACTTGTCTGAGGAATCATAGAGAGGCTTCCTGGGAGGACTCTGATTGAATCCCACCTTAGAACTTCCTCTAAGTGAGGTGATCCTCAGTTTCCTAATTTGTAAAATTCTAGGCTTGATGATCCATGATTCTTTCCAGCTCTACATCTACAATCCCATGGAAGCCAGCTTGGTGCCAGACCTGGAGTTAGAAAGACCTGGGTTCAAATCCTATTTCTAGTGAATGACCCCGGACAAGTTATTTAATATCTGAGCCTCAGTTCTGTCATCTGTCTGATGGGGACAACAATGCCTATAGATAGCCCTCACCTTTCTGGTTTATTGTGATTTTCAGAGGACAGGCTGTGTGTAATGGATTTTGCATATGCCCAAATGCTGCATAAATGGTGGACCGACCCCAAACCTCCAGAAACGCGGCCCATCTTTGTAATTAGGACAATTGGATGGACCCATGTGCCATCTCAAAGTCAGGAGAAAGTTTGGAAGGACTCCAACATATTGGATGGACCCTCTCTGGTGAAATTATGGGAAGTCATGGGCCAGAGGTGCAAGGGGCTGGTGTGTAGCAGAGATGGCTATCAACCTCCATCACTGGAAAGAGTCCTCATATAGATACTGTTACTGAACCCTAGGCTCATTGGACTAGAAATGTCAGTTCTTCTTTGGGGCCATCATTCCCCCTCCCTCGAGCAGAGAGAGTCCCCTCCCTTCCTGCTGATGGATCAAGCATTAGCAGCAAGGCATGAGGGAGGCTTTTAGCTGTCCAGTTGCAGCTTGCCAACATTGCATTCAAGAAACTCTATCTAAGCCTTCATGGAGATAGAGCCTCTTCTCACTCCCCGAGAAGAGAGTGTTAAGTGCTTACATGGCCATGTGTCAGGATTGGATGCCATTCTGATGAAAAATGTATAAATGGCCTCATTCCAAGAGCAATAACTTTGTCCTTGAGTCAGCAGGCTGGGGACATGTGCAGCAGCTCTGGGGTACAAATTTGGGTCAAGGTCATGTGCCATTGAAGGCACAGTTCTCTGGACTCTCCCCAGGGCATTTAACCCACAGAGAGGTTTTCCTTGAGGCAAGGTGAGACACAGGCCAGCAAACTCCGAGGGACTTGGGAAGGTCCTTTGACTTTCCTGGCTGAAATGTCCTAGGGACAATGATGCACTGACCAAGGCCTTTCCCCATCTCTCCCACCCCCCAACCCCTATTCCCTAACCCAGAGTAGGCCATATCTGAGCAGAGGCTCTGGGAAGCTTGAAATACAAAGGCCTCCTTTCATGCATGTGTCATGCTAATCCTCTTTGAGGCGTATTGATGGGGGAGGGGACCTGGAATTCTTGGGTTTTTCTTTGATCTTCCCACACTGGGTACATTCCACCCCAGCACCTGTTCCAGCACCTTTCCTTGGAGAGCCTTTGATGTGAAAGGATCCACTTTCACACGGCCCCTGTGGGTTGAGAACACTGGATTTGACCCAAAGTTCTTCAATCTAAAACCCAGAGAATCTGTTTGGATGTAGTGGGAGCCTGGTATTGCCCCAAAGGGAAGGGTGACCCAGGGAATCTTCATTGCTTCATGGTTATGCCCAGTGAAGGAGACAAGGAAGGATATGAAAAGATCCTCTATCATTTAACTGGGGAAACTGGGTAATTGATTAGTTTTACAGTGGAAAAATCTGTGTAATGGAGAACAGAAACCTCCCTGGTGTATGTACCTTCCACTGTATGGCATGTGTGCAATGACTATCCAGCCATCTGGGTTTTCTATCTTATTTTCATCATCTTGTACAAATTCAGTGTCATCAGCTTATCATTAGGCAATCTGGCGTTGATGAGGATGGTGAGGAAACTAGTGATAATTATACTTTTTCCTAGCATTTTAACACTTGAAAAGCTCTTTGCATACTTTATCCCATTCAACCTTGCATGTAACCCTGTTTGAAGAATGTAAAAGTTCTCATTTAACAAGTGAGGAAACTGAGGCTCCCAGAGATATGTTAGCTTAGCCTGGTGCTATACCTTGTAACTTTTAGGGGTGAAGCCTAAAGCAGGTCTTTTGACTCCAAGGTCAGCATGTTCTCCCAATGCCACATTAGGATATGAGGTCTAGGGTCAAGAAGACCCAAATTCAAATCCCATTTCAGAAATTTAATAGTTCTGAGACCATGGGCAAGTCATTGTACCTC
The DNA here is from genome assembly GCA_028658325.1 of Potorous gilbertii. Lineage (NCBI taxonomy): Eukaryota > Metazoa > Chordata > Mammalia > Diprotodontia > Potoroidae > Potorous > Potorous gilbertii. The sequence continues at coordinate 7,632,466 of CM053770.1, read as the reverse complement.
TGGTCATTTAGGGGTGTGAGGAAATAATGAAGGAATGCCCTCCTTTCTTGTCGATGGAGGTATCAGGGCGGTTTGGAGGATGGTGGGATATTTATCTACTTTTTCCTGGATGGTTTGTGGCTGTTTTGATGGGGGACAGGAGTGGGAGAAGAAGGGAAACACCATTTAATACAGTCCTTTCGTCCCTGGTTATGGCTCAGACCCCTATTTAAAACATTTTGGGGGAGGTGAGAGTTGAGTGATTTCTTGTTCTACCCCAGAATCCTGAGCTTTCTTCAAAAGCCTTTCTCACCTCAACCTTCTAAGGGTCCATGATGATAAATGAGGGTCCATGGGCCTCCTGCCCCAAGAATTAGCTTGTTCCCCTCCATGCTTTTCTTGATGGTTAACATGAGCTGTTGTGACCATGGGACTCATCACTCTGGGATCAGCTGGGTTGCTGAGTCCCTCCCAGCTTAACTAAGTTCTCAGATCCCATACACAAAATCCATCATGGGGTTGATGCTTGAAGCCCTTTTCAGTTGGCAAAACCAACAAAGATTTGTGCTTCATGGGCATAGCCTTTGAGACCTCAAGTTTCCAATACAGAGAATATGAATGCATGCATTCTTTCATCTGGAGCTTTCATCTCCTTCATGTAGGACCTCCTGCCAGTGGTGTAAACCATAATTGATCTGTGCCTTTTCCCTCCTCAGAGTTTTGTTTTTGCCTGTATAAATTCAGCACATACACCTGCCTGGTGTACACAATAGATGCCAACAAAGGTGTATTGGTTGATAATCCCCTGTGCTCACCATGCATCTTCATGTTGCAGTTGGGTTGTCCACCATGTTGATTCTTTGAGATCCCTGGGTTCCAGGATTTGGAGTCATTTCATATCATCCATAGCATCCAGGAGCTAATCAAGAAGGGATTCAGAGCCTTCCTTACTTGTAGAAAGTCCTATGGACCCAAATCTTCCTTCTATCTCTCATCAGACAGTCAGAGGTCATCTGTTCCTTTCACTTGGATCTCCTTGCTTAAGGCTCAGCCACAAAGGATTTAATTGGATCCACAGCTGAGCAGAGATTCATTTTCCTCCCTTTTCCCAGTTTGTAGAAGGATGTACGTCATCTGAATTCTCATGTGTCAGCCTTGTTGTTTCCCAGAGGAGGATGTAAGCCAGTTCTGATGGCTCTTCGCTGTGTCAATGAGGACACAGTGGGGGGTGGGGGGTGGGGGAGGGGGAATGGATAGAAGGCTGACCTGAGAGTCAGGGAGACCTGAGCTCAATTCCTGTATTTGCCATAGCTTTGTTCTATGGCCCAGAGAAAATTGCCTCACCTGAGGCCTCCAGGCATCTCTCTACTGTAGAAAAGGTGGATAACTGCCTTGGTGAAGGTGTTATTTCACCAGGAGTTCCTTATACCATTAAAATTACAGGTCCAGACTCCAAACAGACGCCTGATCCATCAGCCTAGAGGAAGCCTCAGAACTTTCTGCCCTTGACCCAGAATGTAACCCTGTATGTATTCTCTGTCTGCCTGGATGAAGATTGTATGGTGGCAGGTGGCACTTTATTTTCCAGTGAAATGGATCATTGCCAAATCTTCAAATCCTGCTTAAATGCTTTGTTCTGCCTCTAGGCAGTGATTCTCAACTTTTTGTGCCATGGTCCCCTTTAAGGCAGTTTGGTGAAACCTGTGGACCCCTTCTTAGAGTGGTATTTTTAAATAGATGAAAGAATTACTAAATTTCAATTGGAGACTAGTATAAATAAAGATGTCTCCTTTCCCATCTGAGCTTGAACTCTATACATGGATGCCAGAGGGGCAGAGAGGCTGAGGTTGAACATCCCGGATCTGGCTACTTACTCGAGGTCCTTGACTGTCTCCCTGCCCAGCTCCAGTGTGGTCTCACCCACCAGGCAGTAGGCCAAGCCAGTGCTTGGCAGAGGGCATTAGAGTTAGACCCCTTAGAGGCACAGAAGGATTCGGTGTGGTCTGAAGTCATTGTGCCCCCTTCATCTTTCAGAATATCTGTGAGGAAGTGCTGAATTTTGAATCAGAGAACTGGGTCAGGATCCTGGCTCTACCACCAGCTGCCATGTGACTTTAGGCACATCCCTTTCTCTGGACCTCAGTTTCCTCATCTATAAAATGAGAGGGTGAACTCAAAGACCTCTAAGACCCCTGCCAACTTTAAGTTCACAATCCATGGCATACAAAGAAAAAAGATGAATGTGTTTCCTTGCATTAGAGGGATATTAATGATGACAACTAGAACCAAAGGTTCAGTCCTGTCTGGTGCGATGATGATCTCTTTTGACTGGCTCATTCAGATCCCTGAGAGATGGTGGGCCTTGGTGAAGAGGAGTCACTGTCACGTCAAACACACACTTTCCATCGGGGCGCCCGAGACACCCCTTCGGAGCCTTTTCCAGGTCAGATGATCCAGGCCTTTTTGGTTCTCTGCACAGAAGCTGTCTTCTGCCTTGGTGATTTATGTCAGCCCCCATGTGACCATGGAAAGTCACCCCCAATGATTCTGTCACCGACGTCTTACCACAGCCTTTGGGGGAATATTTATGCCCTTTGCTCTTTCAGCCTTTGAGCCTTCTTTATTTTATTAGCAGAGGCTGTCCTTGGGTGAGTTAATCCTTTTCCTTGCTCTTGAATATAATTTACAAACCATTTCCTCTGGCTTGGCCTCTGGGGATGCGACCTCTGTGTAGGGATCCCCAGAAAAGCCCTCTCAGTCAGAGGATGGGAGTATAGGGGAAGCCTCCTTGCTCTGCCTAAGTCACATCTGACCTCAGACCCAACTGTCCATCGTGCAGTTCCAAGAGAGTTTTCAGCCTGGTGGTGAGGTCTAGAAGGAAGGACGGGACACAGTGAGTCATGTGAGAAGCCTCTACCACCAGGACCCTCTCCACTCCCTTACCCCTGCCACTTACAGAGAACACCCCTTTAGAACATGGCTATTCCATTCAGCTCAGTTCAATAAGCATTTATTGATGGTGTGGTATCTTGAAAGCTGGTCTCCAAGCCATGAAGACACGAGTTCAAGTCATGCCCCTGCAATGTCCCGGCTTTGCCACCCAGGGCTAATCACTTAACCACTCAGGGCTCAGGCCAACTCTCTTAAGACTGTAAGTAGTAGAAAGGCTTATGTCTTATCATTGCAACCTTCATCTAAAGAGGGTGTTCCCATCACTGTATCAATAAAATCATATATCAAGTCTCTATCAACAAATTTTTATTAATTGCCTTTGGTGTGCCAGGCGCCATGGTAGACAGCATGTCTTCCACACACAGCTGTTTGCATACTCTCTCCCCATTAGACCAACAGAGAAGTCCTAAAGGAAGGGGCTGTCTTTTTCTTTGGATCCCCAGCGCTTAGCACAGTGACTAATATAGAATAAGTACTCAATAAATGTTGATCTAACTTTCAAGAAAGCACAAACGCCCTTGTAAACAAACATATCGCATCTGGGAGCATGGCATAGTGGACAGGGCTCTAGACCAGGAATCTAGAAGACCTGAGTTCAAATCCACCATGGTCCTGGACAAGCCCCCTCTGAGCTCTCTGAGCCTGAGTTTCCTTCCCTGTAAAATGCAGGAACGGGAATTGACATCCTCTGGGTCCCACTAAACTCCAAACCCCTAAGCCTGGGTTGGACTGGTCAAAGGACAAGGTTTGGCTTACCCTGCAGACCTGTTTGTTGCCTCTCCTTTGGAGTCCACAGGTCATTTCTCCCAAGGCAGGTGTCCCTGTAGTCTAAGAGCATGGAGGATCTTCAAGGCTCTGGTTCAGACCTGGGCTTGGTCAGCTGGGTGACCCTGGGTCAGTTACTTATCCTCTTGGAGGCTCATTTTCTTCCTGGGGAATCACATGAAAGAACAGATTCTGGAAGGAAGTAGTATTAAGCTTTCATTAATATGTAAAGTAATATTTATAATTTTTATATTTATAATATAATTTAATATGATATATATTATATTTATATAATATAATAATATTTATAATGAAAGTTTTTTCATTAATATGTAAAGAAATAATATTAAATTTATTATTTTGTTATTATATTATTATTAAATATTAAATTTTCATTAATATGTAAACTTTCATTAATATGTCCTAGCTGGGACCCGAGGCCATGGACAAGGCTTTAAAGCATCTTGACTCCTCCCAGGGGAGGCTCCCACCTCACTGGGACTTTGGGTTTCTTTGGGATCTAAGGACAATCACAGTTTCAGGCAACATCTCTCTTCAGCCTGGGACACCCAAGAACCGGCCTATGTGAGTGGCTGCCCAGAACTCCCCAAGGAGTCTCAGGAAATAAGAAACCATTCCTCTTCTCTCCCCCAGGTGTCCAGGTGGAGAAATTTAAGTCCATGTGCCCAGTTTGTTTGAGCCCAGACATGTGGATCCCAGCACCAGGGCAGGGGAAGGAACGTGGGTTTGGGAGAGTGCCTGCTACTTGTTACCTATGTGGCCTTGAATAAGTCACCTAACCTGTCTGGGTCTCAGTTTCCCTAACTTTAAAGTGAAGGTTTGGACTGGGTGACTTGTGAAGGACTCTTCTAGCTTTAAATCAGTAACATGGGGTTTAGGGGGTTGTCCCAAATTTGCCTCTTTGCAATGACCTCCTGTCAGGGTTTGTCCTTCATGTTCCACGGGGACCTCAGGGAAGCCCTGTCTTGACTTGCAAGTGAATTGGATTTAAGTGAGGCAGAGCTGCACGGTCACCAGCCTCGCTTTCTTCTCTGGAGCCATCTGGGTCTATTGGCGACATAAAGATCAACATGACTGGAGATGGCCCCAGATTCAGTGGAGCCCCTGAGCCCTAAGCATTAAGCAACACTGACACCTTGTGGAGAAACTAAAGGCCCAGAGGTCCATCTCTGTACGAGTCAGCTGAGCTTCCTCTCCGGACATTCTACCCATGGATGCTGGATAATTATCCGTGGATACTGAAGGGATACCTGGAGGAGATGAGGATGAGGGGACGTACCAAGTGGCAGGGTCTCTTAGTACAGCGCACAGCACAAGGTAGGGGCTTACTAAGTGTTTACTGAGGTAAGGTGGACCTAAGTTCAAATCTGGTCTCAGGCGCTTGCTGTGTGACCCTGGGCAAGTCACTAAACCTCCCCTTAGCTCAGGGTCCTCATCTGTGAAATGCGAATGATAGAAGCACCTCCCTCCAAGGGCTGCCATGAGGAGCAAAGGGGACAGTAGTTGTGAAGGGGTCATCGCAGTGTCTGGTCCCAAGGACGTGCTATATGTGTGTGTGCATGTGTGTATGTATGTGTCAGTGTGTATCTGTGTGTCTGTGTGCATGTGTGTATGTGTGTGTGTCCATGTGTGTGCGTGTGTATGTGTGTCTGTGTGTGTGCATGTGTATGTGTGTCTGTGTGTGTGCATGTGTGTATGTGTCTGTGTGTCCGTGTGTGTGCGTGTGTATGTGTGTCCGTGTGTGCGCATGTGTGTATGTGTCTGTGTGTCAGTGTGTATCTGTGTGTCTGTATGCGTGCATGTGTGTATGTGTGTGTCTGTGTGCGTGTGTGTGTATGTGTGTGTCCGTGTGTGCATGTGAGCTATTATTGTTATCATTATTAAGATAGGGACAATGACAACGTGTCCCAGACGACAACTGGAAAGCTCTTAGCACGTATTACATGATATATAAAAGTTATGCAGTGGGGGTGCTGGTAATAACAGTAGTAGTAGTAGTGGTAGTGGTGGCGGTGGTAGTGGTAGTAGTAGTGGTGGTGGTAGTAGTAGCGGTGGTAGTGGTAGCGGTGGTAGTGGTAGCGGTGGTAGTGGTAGCGGTGGTAGCGGTAGTAGTAGCGGTGGTAGCGGTAGTAGTAGCGGTGGTAGCGGTAGTAGTGGTGGTGGTAGTGGTAGTAGTAGTACTAACTATTAGGAGAAGGTCCTAACAAGAAAGGGCCTCTCATGGATGGTGGTGACTGAGATCCGGAGAGGAGGAAGCAGACCATCCTAGGCCTGGGTACAACCTGGACGAAGGAACAGAGGAGAGAGATGGGCTAGGGTAGGCCAGGCTGGGGGCAAGGTAGAGCACAGGAGTCAGTCTTGGCTAGGAACATCCAGTCATTGGCCCCAAAGCCTGGGCTTTGAGCAAGTTGGTGCTCAAGGCTTGCACCTAGATTCTGGGTCCACTTTTGCTGACTGGCAGAAAGTTCCTCTCCACCTGAAATTTCTGTGGGCTGTCAGAAAGCCACACAGCCGCATTGACTGGGGACAGAGGAGTCATTTTAATTGCCATGGTTATTGAAGGCTTCTATTTTAAATACTGAGAAATGACGACACCTTTCCTTTGAATGATGGACATTGCTTTCTGGTAAAGTCATCTCAATGACTAAGAAAGGCCAGACGCTTGAGCCCTAAGGTCACATCTCCCTGGGACACATTGCTATGTGCTGGGACTCTGTCGGGGAGCCAAGTGTGGCGGGCTGCCCCCAGGGGCTGTGCTTGGTATACTTCAGACAATGCTTCTTTATAGGCTCTCACCTTGCTCCACCCAGCACCCCAGAAGGAGACCTTCCTGAAGTGGTATCCAATTCTATGTTAATAAACCTTCCAGGGAAAGCCACTTAAAAGAATGACTTGTTTATGAAAGAGAGCCTTTGAAAACGAGAATATGTTTCCCTGTAGTCCCAGGGGGTGGAGACACAAAGGGCTCTTTCAGATGTTTTAGTGGCTGGCCAGGGTGGTGACTTTCCCATCACAAATATCCTACCTTGTGTTTGACCCGTGTCTTGCCCTGTAGACCTAAAGAGAGACTTTAGCATTCTCAACGTCCTTCTGATGGCCAGCTTCATCTCTCAGTCTGATAAAGGGGAGCCGATATGAAATGCAAATAGGAAAACTGAGGCACAAGAAATTAAGCCATTTTTGTGAATTCACCACATCAAGGAACAAAGAACGGTGTTTGGATCCGAGTTTTGTTCTACTTTCCAGACTCTCTCGGGGTGACTTAATTACTATCGCTACATCAATGATTTGTTTGTCTCTAGATCCAGCCCAAACCTCTTTCCAGGGTTTCAGTCCTGCATCCTAAGCTATCTGACATTTTAAATGGCACATCCCACAGACAGCCCAAAGTCAATATGTTGAAAATAGAATTCATTACTTTTTCACCCAAATTCCACCCCCACCCATTTTGGACTTTCCTGTTTCCATTGAAAACACTGACATGTACTGTCCTAGGTCCACGAGCTCAGGATTGGCCTTGGCTCCTGACTCTCCCTCATCCCACATGCCCAATCAGCTCCTAAGCAGAATTGATTTTTCACCCATCATTCTTCTTTGTACTCATATAACGAGCAACCACCTTAGTTCAGACCCTCATCATGTTTTAGTTGGGTCATTGCACAATTTTCTAAGTGATCTCCCTGGGTCAATGCATTCCCCAGGCCAACCCGGCTCCCATCTGTCACCCGTCAAGTCCTAAGTACACATAGACTTCTACTCCACAATCTCCAAATAGCTTTCTATTGCCTCTAGGATCAAATTCAATTCTTCTGTTTAAAGAAGGCATTCAAACACCTCTCTAACAGGGCTCCCATCTACCTTTCCAGCCTTATTATTTTCTTTCACACAGTCTGTGTGTTTGTCCTTTGTTGCTGAAGAAGACCATGCCATCAGAGAAATAATGACATGACTTGCACTTGACTTTGTTTTGAGTGAGGGAGGGCTGTGCAGGTCACCAGCCTCACTTCTCCTCCAGAGTCATCTGAATCCTGTGACCAGAAATTCATCAGGCTGACTGGAGACGACCCAGAATGAGGCAATTGGGGTTAAGTGACTTGCCCAAGGTCACAAAGTTAGTGAGTATCAAGTGTCTGAAGTGAGATTTGAACTCAGGTCCTCCTGACTCCTGCAGTGGTGATCTATCCACTGCACCACCTAGCTGCCCCCTCACACATTCTATAGTCCAGCCCAATAGGTCTTCTTACAGACTCTGATACACAACCCTCCTCCCATCACCATGTTTTTACCTTCCTAGAGTATACTCCATCCTCACCTGAGGCTCTTAGAATCTCTGGCTTCATTCAAGTTTCAGCTGAAAGAAATACCATCTTCTACATGAAGCTCTGACTCATCCTTCTACCCCCATCCCAGCCAAGAACTGGGTTACCAGATGAGATCAAGCTGATGTTCTCGATGTAATTTAGCTAGATTTTAGCAGAGGATTTGACAAAGAGGCTAAAGTCCACTTTGTGGATGAGATGGAGAGGTGGGGACAAGACATGGAGTCCAATAGAATGGAAAACTTACTAACAATAATAGACAGGGCTGCCTTGGAGAACGGCCCATAATCAAGCAATTCCTGTAGTCCTTCAGGTCAAGGCTAGCTGGATGATCACTGGCTGGGTATGTTGTTGGATAGGATTCTGTCTCAAGTACAGATCAACCTGGATGCCTTCTTTGGTCCCTTCCAACTCAGGGTGTCTATTCTTCTGTCAGGCAGCCCAGCTCAACCCTATTTTGCAGATGTGGAAACTGAGTCTCAGAGAGGCTGTGGTGACTTGCCCACACTTATCCAATTGCTCAGTGCCAGAGTTGAGATCTGAATCTCAGTCAAATTGAATACTCTACATCTTGTATTGGAGAACATTTTTGGCATTCTCAGGGGGTTTAAAAGAAAAAGGTGAGGGGATTTTCAACACTCCGTATAGCACCAAGAGACTGAGAGGAGTAGGTGTAATGGGGCAGTAAGGAGGCAGGCTTGGCTTCACCTCACTACACTAGCAGATCTTTTATTTTCTCAGAATCCAAGGGAGCAGCTCAGTGCGGGGATGTGAGAGCATCTGATGGGGGAACCATGTTCTCCTGTGTTTCCTTTTCCTGGCCTCTACACTAGTCTGCTCTTGGCCCAGAGAGGGAGCCAACCAAGGCCAGTTAGGGTCCTGGAAGACTGATAACTGAACTTTTTTGTGGTCCCTGACATGGAAAGTTTGGGCAAGTGCCAGGCCATTAGCATACGTCAACCACTTTGCTTTCCTATCGACTTATAGCCCTTCTGGGAGCAATTAGGAAGGTCAGCTTTGAGTATGGTTACCTTCTGTGCCTCTGACTTCATTCACATGGACACAAGAAAGACGTGGACGTGAAAAATGGGCTGGAAAATATACTCTCCTGTATGAAGGGGGAAGTGGTGAATGGAGGGGTCACTGAGCCACACCTGGTCCCAGAATTAAGAAATATTTTAATCACCCTAAAACAGAAATCCCCGGTTACTGTATGCTGGACAAGTAATAATATATAATCACAAGTAACACTTCTATTGCACCATGAAAATATTCATCTTGTTTTACCCTCATAACAACCCTGGGAGGTAAATGCTGTGATTATGCCATCTTACACACGAGGAAACTAAAGCAGCAGCAGCAAACTGACTTACCCAGTCTCAGAGCTGGTAATATCTGAGGCTGATTTGAACTCAGGTCTTCCTGACCTCCAGTCCAGCTCACTGTCCCTATCAAGACTGGCTATTTCTGATGCTATTGAATCAAGCCCCCTTTCTACTTTGTTCTCTCCAGTAGCAAGCATCATTTAGAGTTAGTATCCCTCTTACCACATTGGTTGACCACTGATTAGTGCCCCATTATCACTTGACAAATTAATATGCTAGGTTTTACCAAAAAAGGAAGAATTTTACTGAGGAGATGTAATGAGAATGAAAGTATAAAAATCTTCACTGAGCTGGGCACAAGCTCGGCTCTTTGCCACTTGATTGCTTGAAGAGAGTGAGCTCAACCTGAAGGTGATTGCTACAAAGAATTCATCCCCCCGAATCCATTTCAAGTGTGGGTTTGCTGAGGGACGAATCACTCTCTAGTAGCTGCCTTTGATTCACGACTGCACTGGGTCAAGGAGGTTCTCACCAGGCTTAACTGCCAATCGACTCTGGCAGGAACTTGTTTCTGAACTCGTAGGGTTATTCAGACCTTATGACCCTCACAAGGTCAGAACCTAGTTGGTATATCTCTGCAATTCCTTCACCTAAAGCAGGGGGTCAGAAACCACAAAAGGGCTGTGCCCCGATAGCTTCATGTTAACCCAGGTGGTGACACAGGTCCACTGATGCTCTCTCCACCTAGAGGTTTAAGGCAGTCATGGCCTCCTTTCTCAAAAGCAGCTAGGTAGGAAAGAGAACCCACTTTGGCTGGTGAGGGCCCTTTTGAATGAATGCTCAGTTCCAACATAGGATCTACTCCTAACTTACCTGGAGTCCATGAAGGAGACTGATCAGGCTGAGCCCTCTGCACATACTTGTAAGGGTCAATCCTCCATCACATCCATTCGAAATAAAGATGTGTAATTTAGGAGGAGAAGAGGGTAAAAACACCTGCGGGAACCAGAGCAGACCTAGTCTAGGGAGGAGCCTTTGAGTGGACTCTTGAAAGGAGCTAGGTAGGGGTCTCCAGGAAGTGGAGGTGACAGCTGTCAGCATGCACAATGTGGCCTCTTTTCTCAAAGGCTGCAGCTGCCGTCGAGGCATCATTTGACTTTGCCACTTGTCTCTGTCTTCTTTTCTTTTTTACTTTTTAACAAACGCTTTCCTCCAAAGGCAAGCACGGTGAAAACATAATGCCTCCTGTGTTGGTGATTTGGGGCCCAGTCCAGCGTTTCTCTCTAAGCTGGATTGCATTCCAGTCGGGGTGTTTTATTTGTGGACCTTTCTGTATTTATATTCACAGCTGTAAGAGGTAAGTAAATGGAGGGTGTTAAAGAACTCTCCATTTAAACTCCAATAAGGCATTTCCCTAAGTGAATTCAGTGTTGATTGATGGTCCTCCTGTAGAGACCAAAGGCTTTCAGGTTCTCAGTGGAACTTTTAGTCATCCTGCTTCTCAACCACATTTCATGTGAATTTAGAGCCTGAGAATTTAAGGTCAGATGTAGGTTGTCATGAGCATGCAGGGTTCCAGCACCTCTGCCACATGGATGGTCATAAAAACAGCTGATGTTGGCAGAATGCTTTAAAGTTTAGGCAGCTCCAGGAAGAGATATGCACCATTTTGCTTTATCCTCACAATGGAAAAGAGGAGCAGATTTACCTGGATCTGATTTTGCATCTTTTTTCTCTACCAAACACAATGATGTCTACGCTGGAAACAAAATCCATCAGCCATCAAGCATTTATTAAGCACTTCCTATTTATGAGACACCATAAAGAAAAGCAAAAACTAAACAAAGCAAAAACAAACCATGGACATTGATCTTAAGGAGCTCACATTCTAATGGAAGAGGCAACATGCCAAAAATCATGTACATTTTATACATACACACAAAAATGTATGTATATGCACACATATGTACATATATATGTTAGGAAGACTTACAAGACCCTTGCGGGATGACTCCCTCTGATCTCCCCTCTTCTGCAGGGAAGAAACCCACATGCATTAGAATTTGATTCCACTAACTCTTTTGCCCCCAGGATCAAGTTAATAAAACTAGGACCTTTTCCTTCCTCTTGTTTCTTCCCTGAAAAGGAGGAATCCCCTTAGCAATCAGAGTGGGCCATATCACAAAGGTCCTGTCAACCTCTTGACCAGTTTTGTGCTTGCAGGAGGTTTGGCAGTACCATTGGTCTATGGACATGACCTTGTCTTTCCCCTTTCCTTGGATAATGACCAACCCCTGTAGACCCTCCTGCTTCCATCTTCCTGTTTGGCCTGTCTACTCCAGGTCTTCTCTTTTCTTCTCATGTGCCTGACTTCCCACTTCCTAAGAGAGTTACCCTCAGGAGACTACCTTTTCCCCAGATTCACCCTCTGGTAACCAGGAAGTACGGTTCTCATGTAGAAGGCTCTGAAACTTCCTGTCCCATTCCTCACTTGATGCCGGTCATTCACAGACAGAACCATAGCTAAAAGCTAGAGGACCCGGGACAAGTAACTTCAGTGCCCTAGTGTAATTCATTATGTGAAAATAATGCAATAATTAAAATTAGATTCAGCTGGGCAGAAATAACTACTAAGAATGATAATATTTATATAGCCCGCTGAGGCTTACAAAGCACTTTACGTATATTATCTTGTTTGATAAGAATAGGGGGAATAGGTGCTAGAATTATCTCCATTTAGCAACCGAAGAAACTGAGACTGAACGAATGATGTGATTTGCCCAGGTTTATGGAGCTAGGAAGTATTGCAGGCAAGGTTGGAACTCAGGTCTTCTCACCTCCAAGCCCAGTGCTTTTTCCTCTACACCCCTTTTCTATCTTTGGGAAAGACTCAAACCCCCTACCAGAGGCAAGGACACCACTCTGGGGAGGCCACACAAAGCAGAGGTAGAAGGGAGGGAGCAGGGTAGGAAGAGGATAAGGGGAGATGGTGGGGGGAGGTGGGGTGTGAAGCCGGGAAGAGCAAGTGCACCTCTGGTGACTGCACATTTTGACATTATTTTTGCTTGAGTGCTAAGCTCAGTCATCTATCTCTAGGTTTCTCAAGTACACAATGTCAGTGCCCTCTAAATATCAGTGCTTCCCAGAGAAACCCTATTTTCTCTGCCTTAGTTATGACTTGGTTTACAGAGCAGAGTGAAGCCTTCACTTACTAAAAAAATGGGGGTAAAGGAGGAACTAGAATACTCCCCTACTGCATAGTTCGAAGCTGACTTAATCCACCCATTTATTTTTTTCTTAACCTTCCCCCCCTACTGTGGAAAATCAAACAAACGAATAAAAAAAAAAACCAGAACCTTTGTAACAAATATGACCAAAATACTTTCCTACCTTGGCTATGTTGTAAAACCATCTCATTCTCATTTTTAATCCATCATCTCTCTGTTAGAGGAAAAGAATTCATATGCACCAAAATATATATAATCTTTTTTAATGGGTATTAAAGTACTGGAAACAAGAGTGCTCATCAATTGGGAAATGGTTGAACAAATTATGGAATAGGGATGGAATGGAATACTATTGTGTCATAAGAAATGATGAAAGGGATGGATTCAAGGTCTGCTTTTTAATTAAATCAGTTCTATAACATCAGCACACTGGAACTAGAAGAGGCCTAGCTTCAGAACCTAGCCTGGGGCCACCTGTTCATAGACGTGGCTTGAGAGCATCTGCCCAGGTGTAGCCTTGAGCCTCCCACTCAGGGCTCTCTCTACCTTACTATTCATGGGTCCACTCTTTGTTTTTGCTTTTCAGGTTGAGAAAGGCTTCCTCTTACAGTCAATTCACCCTTCATTTTTTCCATCTCTTTGGAAACCCTGTATTTTCCCTCCTGATTTCTCATCAAGCTGGTGAAGACAAGGCAAGAGAGCATTCTTTCCCGATGACTCAATGGGGCAATGCCCGGGCTCAAGATGCTCTCAGCGTCTGTTCTCTCCTGAGTGGTCCAAGGGCATGCAAACACATTGAATCTTACAGTTTCTCAAATCTGAATTTCAGTTCCATTTAAAGGGAAGGGATGAAAACTGAAGCCTATTTCAAAATTATGAAAAGGAAACTAGAATAAATGTGTCATCACATGTCAGGAAAGAAATTTAATTACTTGGTAACCAAATATCCTATAAAGGGGAAAAAAATTAGAAAGTGTTTAATTTGTGGTTCTGATATTTCTGGAGGAACACTACCACCTAGTGGTCGAAGGGTTCCAGTTCTAGGGATGTTGTAATCAGAGCCAAAGAGATGGACCCTTAGTGTCTGATCCGCATCACAGGGTCTCACTTTGGAAAGGGATCTCTGAGGCTGGTGAGCACACACCTGGCCTCCAGAAGAGCCCCATCTTTGACAAGAGGTGATCCAGCCTTGGTTTCACGAAGACCTCGAGTGACTACAAGCCCACCACCACCTCATCTACTTTGAGGTTGTCTCAGTAATGTTAGGAGATTTTTCTTTATCCAAAGCTCAGATCTGCCTTTCTGCAACTGCTGCTCATCACTACCAGTTCTGTCTTTCAGAGCCAAAAGGAACAAGTCTTTGGGAAGCCAAGATTCAGACTTAGAGTCCTTGATTCCAAATCCAAAAATTTTTGTTTGTTTATTTTGTCTTCTCTGGCTCCACGAAATGGAAATAACTCCTTGGAGCTTCTAGAACAAAGAATGGGTCATTTTTCTGTCAGGTCTGTGGGGGTTCCTTTCATACATGGACCTATTCTATGCTTGGGAATGACTTCTCCTTGCTCTTCAAGTGCCCATGGGAATGTAGACTGAGATCTGGAAGAAACTTCAGAGGTCCTTCCAATTTGACAGATGAAGAAACTGAGGCTCTGGAGGTTGTTACTTGCCCAAGATCATATAGATAGCAAATCTATAAAGAGTGATTTGGTTCCAGGTCTGTCAGCTTAATTAATTCAACCCTTTCATTTTACAGATAGGAAGATTCTTAAGAGAAGTTAAATGCCCTGCCCAATGGCACCCAGCTAATTGAAGATTGAGTCTCACTGTTCCTTCCACTATCCCAACATTTTTTTGATTATTTGGTCAAAAATCAAAAGTTAAAAATGTGGGAATATCACAGGGACAAAAGTGTTAGAAAGTTGTCAATAATTCTTCCCTAATGTTTGATTCTTGCCAGAAAAAGAAAAATGTCCTAATTGTTTTTTCACCCTTGGTTCGTTCCTAAAAGGTAGGCACTGTGTCTGATCCCTCAACCTGAATACTGCCTTGTACTGTACATACATTATCATATCTTTGTGAAAGGCTCCCAAATATATATAGCCAGCTCTGATCTCAATCCTGGACTCTAGTCTAGCAGCGCCAACTGCCTTCTGAACATCTCTGTATGGATGTTCCTGTAGGCATCTTGACCCCAGCATGTCAAAAATGGAACACATCCCATTTACCCTCAGATCAATGTTTCTTCCAGACTTCAGTTTTTCTGTGGAAGGTGCCATCATGCTCTGTTCACTAATATGTTTGCTTCATCATTTGCTCTTCCCTCTCCCTAAATCCTTCCCCACCCCATCTCTAGTTATTTGCCAAATATTATTTACTCATGCTCCACAATGTCACTTGTGTCCTCCTCTCTATTCACCTATATCCAGCTTAGTTCAAGGTACAGTTACCACTGGTATAGACTATTTTAATGATCTCCTAATTAATGTCCCTGGTTCCTGCCTCTCTTCTCTCTAATCCATCCTCCACAGCTACCAAAATGATCAGTCTACTCCCACCTCAGTGTCCTCCCTACTTCTTGATTGCAAGATTAAGCATCCCTGCCCCAAAGATCAGCTCCTCATTTTTTTCATAGCAGATCCCTAAGATGTCATCTAGATTGAAGAACTGAATTTAATTCTCCTTGATCCCTTGGTGGGGATATTCATATCTCATAAGACTCTTAGTCCCACCTTTCCAATCCTCCTCGTATCAACTCTCTGAAAGTGAAACTGTGTTCTCAGTAGTTTTATTTATTCAATTACATTGAGTAAGCATTTGCTAAATCTTACTATGTCCCTGGCACTGTGCCAGGTGCTAGGGATACAGCAAAAGAAAAGAGGTCCCTGCCTTTAAGCAATTTACATTCTCCTGGGGAACTGTGGTGGTAGTGAGCTCTCAAAGTATGTCGACCTTGGCTAAGGGCCAACCTTAAATTCTCCAAAGGGGATTTGGGGGCTGGGTGGTCAGAGCACACAGTTATTGCTCCAACTATTCAGGATAATACAGTCATTTTTGTTGATGGTACCCTTACAGGTTGTAGTGACAACTTGAACATGAAAGTCATGCTCCTGGTTGGCTAGACTCATGGAATAATGCTGCCATTGATGTAGAGCTTTCTGTCAAGGTTCCCCCCCAACTTTTTTCTTCATTTTTTTGCTGGGGAGGGAAGAGGTAGAAGGTTGTGCAGAAGGAGGACCCCAGGGAAGAATCAATAGCAGTTCTGAAGGATGCCTGGCTTCACTCAAGGTCATCCTCCCAGAGCAGCTCTTTGATGCTGCTAGCAAGATGTGGGGCTTTCTATTCAGCCCTCTGGTTTCAGGATG
This sequence comes from Potorous gilbertii, assembly GCA_028658325.1. NCBI lineage: Eukaryota > Metazoa > Chordata > Mammalia > Diprotodontia > Potoroidae > Potorous > Potorous gilbertii. The sequence continues at coordinate 7,616,516 of CM053770.1, read as the reverse complement.
AATGATGATCACTTTACCTGGGAGAGAGGTTAGAGTCTCCTTCTCCATCTTAGCCTCTGTCCTAACAGTACAGTTGGAGCACTTGGCCAAGAATATGAGACTGTTACTTCTGCTCTATGTGTATATGTTGTCTGTCTGCTGCCAACCTATGTCTGTCTATCTGTCTGGCTGTTGGTCTATCTGGTTTTCTGTGTGTCCATCTGTATTTGTGTCTGACAAGAGTTCCTCTTGCCCTTCCAGAGTGATAGATGTAATGGGCTACCGCTTGTCTAGCCATGGAGCAGTGGGTGCTCAAGAGACATGGTCTAGGTGCAGGTCTGGAAGAAAGGAAGCATTTTTAATGACCAAAGTGATCCATCCAGATGGGACCAAGGTAACCACTTTACCACCACCTACCAACAACAATCTTCTGCCACCTCTCTTTTAAATAGTTGTTTTATTCACATCCTTTGTTTTCTCACCACCCCAAATTCTACCTTGGTCTTTTTATGGGGATCAATTTAATTCAATTTGATAAGCAATAATTAAAGACCTGTTATGTGCCCAGTTCTAGACTAGGTGCTGGAGATGATACAAAGGCAAAAATAGAACTATCCTTTCCCTAAGATTATGTTTTACCAATGAGCTAAAAGCATAAGGATTACAAACCATCTGGGTCACCAAGGACTGGGTCCTCAGTTAAGGAGGTGGGGCAGGACGTCTCCTGGAGGGTCAGGGGTGGTAGAAGAAACACCGAGCAAAGTTTCCATAGAGAGCAGAGGGAGGGATGGGGGTTAGGAGTGGAGCTTGTGTTCCCCTGCTGTCTTCATAGTTTTGGTCATCATTTCAGGAAGGACTGAAGGGGCCATCCGCACACTCTAAATTTGTCCCCACCCCTACCCCCAACAAAGCCCTGGTCACTTGTCCAAATAACATTTATGATCATAAGAAAGGACATACTCTGCACTTTAATATGAAAATAAAATTAACTATAGGTTATAGTGAACTAAATCTAGAAAGGTGAAGAAATTTAACTAGATAACCTAGTTAAGGGGTTTGTATTTTATCCTAGAGATAAAAAGGAGGTTCTTGCTCAGAGAAATGGTTTGGTAAGACTTGTGCTTCAGGAAGACTATTTTGCCAGCTGTATGGAGGAGGAGAAAGCTGGAAACTGGGAGCCTGATCAGTTAGGAAGCTATATTAATGGTACAGGTTAGAGGTGATAAGACCATATGAGTGGAGAGTTATTGTTGAGGTAAGATTCGCAGCTGATCCCATACGGAGCTCATTGAAGCAAGGGTGGAGAGACTGAAGATTCATTGGTCATCTCAAGGTTGTTAACCTCAGGAACTTAGAATATTCTTATGAAAAATATAAAGGGATATGAGGTAGATCATTGAGGAAACAACAGATGCACTTAAGCTCTTTGAATAGCCAGACTCAAAGAGAAAACATTAATGATTGGATGTCAAGTCTGGTGGAGTGCTGCCAGGTACCTGACTCAACTCTTCGTCATTGAACATGTTTGTCAAATGCTTGGATAAAGTCATAGATGGTGTGCAGATGCCCTAAGACTGGGGAATGACAGCTAGGTGATGCAGTGCATGGAATGCCAGGCTTAAAGTCAGGAAGATTCCTCTTTCTAAATTCAAATCTGGCCTCAGACACTTACTAACTGTGTGACCCTGGGCAAGTAACATTCTTATTTGCCTCAGTTTCTTCATCTGTCAAATGAACTGGAGGAGGAAATGACAAACAACTCCAGTATCTTTGTCAAGAAAACTGAAACTGGGTCACAAAGGGTCAGACATACCTGAAAATGACAACAGTAAAGACTGCGAAAAATCAAACCCTAGGTGGAAAATGTTGATATTCAAAAAGATCATAGAATTGGAAAGGGATCTAGGAGATCATATGTTAGTCCAATCCATTCTTGAAAGTGAATAATATCCCCTCTGCAGCATACCCAGCAAGTGGTCATCCAGATTTGCTTAAATAACTAGAGTGTGGGGCAACTCACTACCTCCCCAGGCAGGTCATTCAGCACTTGGACAACTCCTTACCCTTTGTGGCTTCCATTATTCTTGAGCCGGCTCTCTTGACTCAAGCAAATAAGCTTAATCCCTCTTTCAAAAGTTTTTCATGTACTTGAAGGGAATATCCTAAATCCTCTGAGTCTTCTCTTTTCTGTGTTAAATGAATGCTTCAACTGATCTTATAGTACAAAGTGGGGTCCCCTTAACATCCCTGTTGTTTTCCTTTGGATAGTCTTCAACTTATCAATATCCCTCCTGAAATGTGGTACCAGGAACTGAAAAGCATGAAAGAAAGCACACAGCCCTGTTTCACATGGTGATTAGAAGAAGCGATACGAGGCTACTCTCAAAGTCTCTCTCAAGAACTTTGGATTTGATTTTGTGACATGGGAGATAGTGGCACAGGACCACTCAGCATGGCGTGCCCACGTCAGAAAGGTGTTGTGCTCTATGAGCAAAGCAGAATTGAGATAGCACAAAATAAATGTAGGATATGCCAATTTGGAGTATCCACCCCAAATATTCACATGGACTATCTGTGCCCAACCTGTGGTAGAGCATTCCGAGCTCATATTGGTCTGATCAGCCACAGTTGGACACACTGAAATTTCACTTTATCACGGTGATGTCATTTTGGTCCTCTTTGAGAATAAGGACAACAACCAACCAACCAATCAAGAACTGAACACAATACTCCAAAGGTGGTCTTGTCAGGCAGAGGGCAGGGGGAAGAGCCAGGATCCATTCCTTACTCCTGGAGACTATAGTTTCCTTAATGCAGCCTAAGGTTGTATTTTTAAAAAATCAATCAGCAAACTTTATTAAGTACCTACTATGTGCCATGCACTTTTCTAAGCATGATAGATACAAAGACAAATATGAAGTAATTCCCTTTCTCAAGAAGCTTATATTCTGATGGGAAAGAAAATAGTGTACATTTAAATATCTGCGTATGTGTATAAGTATATATGTGTATGTAGATATACATATGCATATGCATATATACATACACAAACATGTGTATATCTATCTACTTCTATATCTATATGTATAATACAAAATTAATATAAAGTAATTTGAGAAGGAGAGGTATTAGCAGATTGTGAGAGTCTTCTCAAAGGAGCATTTGAAGGAAATCTGGCAACCATATTGTCCTATAAACTCATATTTAAAGAGCCTAGGGTTTGTCCTGTCTGTTCCCATTTCCTCTGACATCTCTTAATGATTCCTTCTAGGATTGTCTTCTTCATAGGTCTCCTAAGGAAGAAAAGAACACTTAGTCTCCTATAAGTTCCATATCCTTTAAAGGTTTTTTTTTGAGGGTTTTTATTTCCAACAGCAGGAGGAAAATACTCCTGACATGGAAACTAGCCCCTCCCAGGTCCTACTCATTTTTAATTTTCACATAATCCCTGTAAGGAAATATAAAGTCTCACAAATGAGCTAATGAATGTATGTGTGTGTATTTGTGTACTGTGGGGACCCAAGAGTCTTTCAGATGGGATCCTGGGAACCCTGACCCAAAACTAAAATATACTTTTGATTTTAGAAGCAAATCAATGAGGGCACAACTATTTTTAAACCTCTTCTGCCCTGTGTTTATGTTCTGGTTCACAGGCAGGAGGCTGGAAATTTTAATGAGAAGTTTCCATTTAAAGAAGTTGGTGGTTCTGATTAGTGATCAAAAGAAAAAAAACAAATAAACTTTAGTTCTAGCATGGACTATAATTTCCATAGATATTAACTTTCTAAGAAGACATTGGGTAGAGTCAAAAGAAAATTAGCTTGTGGGTCAAGAAGGACCTTTGTTTGAATCCTGCCTCAGATGCTGACTAGTTGTGTCATCCTGGGCAGGTTCTTTCACTTCTATCAGCCTCACTTTCCTCATCTGTAAAATGGGGGGGGCACCTTTCTCAAAGGATTGTTGTATGCGAGGATTACATAAGATAAGGTAAGACGAATAATAGCTGGCATTTATGTAATGCTTTAAAGTTTACTAAGAATTCTATAAATATTCTTTATCTTCACAACAGCCCTGAGAAGTTGATGTATTAATATTCTTATTTTATAAATGAGAAAACTGCATCAGGCAGGAGTGAAGTGGTTTGTCCAGGGTCACACAACTAGGAAGTGTCTGAAGTTAGATTTGAACTCAGGTCTTCCTGACTCCAGGTCTGGCACTCTAACCACTGTACCACCTAAAGTGACCTATTTCAAATGTTCTGAAACTCCAAGTGTTCTGTAAATGTGAGGTATTAGTATTAACATTAATCCTGATGTGTATGACCTCAGACATTTGTCTTCCTGTCTCTGGGCCTCAGAATCTTCAGAAGTTTACGAGGGACAGGACTAGATCATAGCTCATAGCTGGATAACACTTAGCCCAACCATGCCCTCCTTAGTGAAGAGTGGAGGAGAGTGCTGAGCTGTGTTCTGTGTGCTCCACATAAAGAAGGCTAAACATCCACTGACCTTGTATATCTGTTTCCTTCACTTGTTTGCAGAGCACTTCAAGAGAAAAGCTCTGGGGAAGTGGCCAAGGGAAAGATCCTTTGGATTTAGGGGTTGGAACCATAGACTGGTGTGGGATATGTTCCTTGAATTCCAGGGATTGCAATTTGAAAGACTGCTGAAAGCAACCCTCTCCTAAGGAAGAAAATTTTCTTTCAGTTTGAGCTGAAATCTTACCTCACAGTCAAAAGAATAATTTATTTGTTCTTTTATATTCTTTGGTATATTAAACTCTTCAGAGCTTCTCTGATTTCTAATTACTAGTTTGCTTAGATAAATGAGTTTATTTTGTATTCATCATTTGTGATGGTTTGGTGTACATAGCATTTGAGGGAAGGAGCTAAAATGGCAGGTGAAAACTAAGAACTGCCCTCATCCTCAAAGGGATCAGAAAACTCCCTTCTTTCTGAACTCGTAGACTAGAGATATTTGATACATGACAGAGAGACATAATTAGAAGGTGATATTCCTGGTGAAGTTAGGAGTGATTGCAGAGACACTGATGGTCCTGGGTTATCCCTGACTCTCCCTCTTCCCTACATCCCGCCCCTCAAAGATAGACTAGTAGAATTAGAGGCACAGCCTACCTCATACTGGCCACAAAGATGGGACAGACCTCATATCATACCTACCCATGCCAACTGTGAATTTTGTCTCCATATATTTAGAAAACATACATATATTACATAAATATAATTTTATTTTCATTGTACTGTTATGAAGATATTGCTCTTATTATCCCTACCTTAATGATGAGCAAGTTAATGCATAGGCAGGTAAAGTGATTTGTCCAGGTTCATATAGGTAGCATGTCAAAGGCAGAATTTGGGGTCAAGTCTTGTTTCCAAATCCAGCCCTTATTTCACACAGTGGCAGCTGTGTGCTCATCCTACCCCTAACACTCTATGGCTTCGTGCATTTGAGATTACAAAAAAGGCTTATTCAACAAATATTTTTTATTCATATATTATTTATTTATATAACATTATTTTATATTATTTACTATATTTTATTCATATATTATCAAACAAATATTTTAACACCGACTATGGCTTCTATATTAACATATATGATGTATATAGTTGATTTTTTATAAGGATTTTTCATAACGGCCTATAGATTTTTTGCTTTTTCACCAGGGTTGGAATGAATTAGGTAGCTCATATCTCTTTAAAAAAAAGTATGATAAAAATCCTACTTTTACTTCCTAAATTAATTTTATCTCATTTTTGGACTAAAAACAATTTTGCCTAACTTGATGTCCCACCTGATGTGGGATCACCTAATTAGACTTAATCTCACTCAATTACACTTGGTGCCAGTGTTTGGATGATGTAATTTCTAATATCAAATTCATCTCGGAGGATGAATATTTTCCATCAGCAAAATATTGTGTAATGGAAAGGACATTGGAATTAGAATAACCCTCCCCCCCCCACCACAGATTTTGAGGCCTGGCTCTCTTACCTAATAGCTGTGTGATCTTGTACAATCACTGGACTTGGTCTCCATGCTAGTACAATGAAGAAATTAGGTGAGATGACCTTTTGGGTCCTGCACAACCCTAATACTATGCTAAATGCTGTGGTCTTCAGGCAGAACAGCAATTTTTGAAGGTGATTCTAAGAGAGAAATTCTCAAAATGTTTAAAGCAATAGTAGCATGACAAGTTCACACATTTCATTTGACAGTTCACTGAAAATCTAGAACAGATAGTATTGGCTTGACCCTTTTAAAACAATCTTATTTTCAAAAATTTCCCCAATTTAAAACATTGTGAATGAACTTCACTGTTGGCTACTTCCAGATCTACAGTATAAGAAAAGTAATCATATAACTCAACCCACAGCTCAGTAAACTAATTTCCTCTCAGTATTGTGAAACTAGAAGAAAACTCATAACTGACATTATAATAAAACAAAGAACTTTTACTTAAAACTGAATCCAAGGCAAACAATACTGAAGAAATTTCATTCCCTGGACACAGAGAGGCATACTCCCCCATGTATTCTTGTGACCCTGGTGGAAGAAGAAACACGAGTATCTAAATAATTCATTCTCCTAGGGTTATGTCTCAGCTGGAGTTGTGCTTCTTGCTGCTTCCCCTTAGAACTGCAAACATCATTTACTGGATTTCTTTCTGCACTGAGCTGTCATCTGCTGCTTTGCTCAGTTGAAATTGATAGATGCCTTCTTGCCCACAGGGAGTGACTATAGTGCTGTTGTGAGCCACACCATAGACTCAAGGCTATTTCTTCTCTTTTGTGAGTCAGCCCTGAGACCACAGTTTCACCCAGCCAGCACAACAAAAAGCCTATCAGGTTTTTTGGTTGCCTGTGGTTCCCTTTCCATAGAAACTCCTTCAAATCTCCTGATATTTAGGTTGAAGTAGTTGGAGTGAATACATTCTTTTTTAGTTCTTGTCATACCCCTCACAACTAGCACCTGGAGTGTGAAAATAAACTCTAGGGCTTCACTTACCAAACAGAGGATTCAGGTGGAGCTGCTGACCCTTTGTCTCATATTCCTGCAGTTATGTGTAGATCACTTCCATCTTTCATGTGGGAAAACACTTCTTCATAACTCCTACATGTCTTGGGAGGGGACAGGAAAAGACTTTGGTATTTCCCTACCCTAAATGGAGTAGGTGTATCTAATCAGTAACTTTCACCTTTTGCCAACCTGCAATGCATTCAATTCACAGAGATGCATTATCTCTCTCCCAGTTTGTATGCAGTTTTGTTGGAAGGTATGTGGGTTAAGAAAATTGTTTTAGTGACCTTCAGCTTGCTTGCAAGCTTGGAAATGTCTTTCCTAGAGGGATTTACAACTGGCACCATCCCGAATTCTTTGTTGGAATAATATCCTCAGCAAGGAATAAGAAAAAGCAGCAGAAACTAGTTAGGAAAGGAAAGGCTGTTAGGAAAACTTCAACCTAAACAATGGATCCGATTTCTTCAGAGGAACTCCAGGCTGTCACTTGCTTCTCTCAAATTCAAGAGTTGCTGGAGGGTTTTGGAGGGAACTAGTATGTTGGCACTTGTACAAACAAACAAACAAAAAAAACTGACCTCCTTTTGCAGCTGTTTGAATGATCCTGTAACTGTTCTTGTGGGTACACATTCAGCCTCTATCTCTGGGCCAGGCATAATATGCTTGTTGCCTGACTAGGTGTGAACTGAGTGTGGTTAATCTCAGAGGCCTGGAATGAAAAGAGCTGCAAATGTGGAGTTGGGGTACCTCAGGGCTAGTTTCTCTTTGACCATTGTTTGTCCCTGCCCTGAGTTTCTCCTACCACACTCACAAAACTGACTGTAGGAATATAGATAAGAACAATTATCTTGAGCTCTTTGACACAGAGCATTAACATGTAGCATTTTATGTCAAATCTGAAATCAGAGGACCAGCATTCAAATCCCAGCTCTGCCAGTTCTATGTGTGTAACCTTGAAAATCCCAGCCTCTCTGGACCTCAGTCTCCTCTTCCGTTAAAAAAAGGACAGAGACCAACAGGATTCTGAGGTTCATGCCATCCTGTGATTTTTTGTTTGCCAATGTAGGGGATACTTAGGTATCACTTGGACTGGCCAAATGTTCATGGCTGACACTGGGGAGAGAGGAGCAAGCAGGACAATTGAAATTCAACTCATTGCTGTATTTTGATAATTGTCTGTTTAAGTTGTCATTCTAGGATGAGGGACAATATTATCTGACTTCAAGAGTTTATGATTTGAGTGGTGTGGATAAGTACATGTTTACATATTGTAACCCCAGAGTGCTTGGCACATAGTAAGTGCTTAAACAGTCCTTTCCTTCCTTCCTTCCTTCCTTCCTTCCTTCCTTCCTTCCTTCCTTCCTTCCTTCCTTCCTTCTTTCCTCCCCCTCTCTCATCATCATCAATTCACTCCATTCATTCATTCATTCATTCATTCATTCATTTATTCCAGTCCCATTTTAGTTTGGTAGGGAGCCTTGAAGAATTGCTGTGGCTTCTATCTCATCTTACTTCAGTCATTCTAGTGCTGGGCCTCTCTGGACTCAGATGACAATCATGTCCATTGGTTAAAGGAAATACTACATCCTTCCCCAACTTCTGCTTGGCTGGAAGTGTCCAAGACCCTAGGATCAGGTGTGCTCTATAATGAAGCATGAAGGGGCCTTTATTGGAAGGTCATGTCCAGCTCACAGACACAAAGACGGAATCTAACCTCATGTTTTCTGGGCTCCAAACCCAGTGCTCTACCCACCATATAAAACATAGGGAGGATTGTCCCTGTGCTTTCAATGGCATTGGAGACTCCCAGAGTTGAAAATTCCCATTAGGAGTATAGATAGGCACCTTCTCTACACTGTATGGTCTTAGAGAATGACCGAGAGCAGAGGATCAATGAAGGCTCCATCATTCCTGAAGGTAGCCCAATCAGATTCATGTCATTGGGAAATATTTAACAAAATAAACAAAAATACAACAGGACGTAGATAAGGTTAATGTGGTTTTCTCAGTCAATATGCTACCCCTGGGATCCTAATGTCTGATTCGTGGCTTTAGCTTCTATTTGAGATTGGCAGCTCTGGGAGAGGGCCTTACCACCAGTATGTATGGGAGAGAAGACTTGAACTCAGGTCTCCTCTGTCAGCAATTTGTCCCCTCTACCACACTGCCTCTCACAATGATCTACATACAAGAAAGCGAGTTTTCTGCCATTTGATACCAAGAGAAATAGAGAACCACGTCTTATTTCCTTTAAAAATAAACCAAAAAAATGAGTTTTCAGTTTCATATGATAAATGAAAGTATTAAAAAGATATCAGCTCCATTTTATTGTCAAATGAGAAAGGAAAAGGGTGGAGAAAAAATGAATGAGGGAAAGATAGGAAGATGTTTACAGGGATTTGAAGAAGAAAAAGGGTTATTAGAACCCATTAGGGAGTGGAGAGGGGGTGAACCTGGGTCTGCCTTAGGGCCCCCCCCCCCACCCCCGAGCAGTCTGTCTCAGAGGGAAGAGAGAAGACCAGAGAATCACCGGAGCGTGCCAAGGTCTCTGGTGATGTGCACCCAACTACGCAGTGTGTGCCAATTCGAATGGCAGGAAATAGGGACAACCAGCCGACAATTAAAGCCAACAGAGCAGCCCATCTCAACCTTACCTCTTTCATCGGTAAAAATGAAAGCGTGGACAGCTTGCAGCCCCTCCCCCACAAGGCAGTTGGTGAGGCTCCAGTGCAGGAATGTGTGGAAAGGACTTAGCGAACTCCAAACCACCCTATGAAGGCAGTTATGATTACTGTGGCTCTAGTGATTATGATGAAAACTATAACCGCCACAAGATTAGCCTGCCTCTGCAGTTTCGTTTGGTTTTTGGTAGGTCGGAGACCTAGGACCTAACTAGGATTTTGGCCAAATGAACTTTCTGAAAATGTTCCCACCTCCCCAAACCCGTTCAAGTCTTCTGACCCTTTAGCTGACTCCCTTTGGGTTTTCTAACGCTCTGCAGAGTCAGAGCCTTAGGGCTTCTCTGCTTTGGGGTGCCTCAGGTACTTGTGGAATCAGAGGAAGAGGTTCTATGGAGTCCTGGCTTTGGCCTCAAAGTGTGTGTGTGTGTGTGTGTATATGTGTGTGTGTGCGCATGTGCGTGTGTGTGTGCATGTGTGTGTGTGTGCGTGTGTGTGCGTGTGTGTGTGTGCGTGTGCGTGTGTGTGTGGGGGGAGCGTGGGGAGTGGGGCAGGGTTTGCCTTCCTCCTCAGTCTTGGAGGCCTTTCCACATTAAATAAACGTTTCTCTGCTCCCCACACATTAATGCTGCGCTTGCTTTTACCGGTCCCTCAGGTGGTCTAAATGTAGGCAGAAGCTGCCTCTGCTACCCCACACTCAGCTGTGGCTGAGGGGACCAGACTTGGGAAGGGTGGGGGCTGCTGGAGGCTTTCTATTGCAAAGAGACTTTCTGCTGGGGGAGGAGCAGCTCTCACTGTTGGACAAGGACTGCTCCAGACAGAATGGGCCAAAGGTGCTCACACTGACTACACAGGAAGTCAGAATACTCAGTGGGATTACAGGGCTGTCAGTGATGTTAGAGATTGTCTCTTCCTCCTCTTTCATTTAACAGAGAAAGAAACTGAGTCAAAGAGAGGCAAAGTGGCCTGATCAAAGCCACACAATCAAGTAACAGAGCTGAGGTTCAAACCTAAGTTCTGGTGCTGAAGTTGTAAGTCACTCACTGGTCCTTGAGAAGACAGAAAGCTGAAGACTTATGCCTTGGTCTAGCTGGGCAGCTAACTGCCTTTACTGAGGTGATGATTTTGTTAATAGCCAGGACCAGGGCCAGAGGCTAACTCAGAACAAACCAAGCTTCTTTGGAATTTTGTCCTCTGGCTGAGGGCTACTTGGTGGTTGGGAAGGTAGAAAGAAATCCTCTGCCAGGATTGTTGGGCATCCTTGGATGTGTTCCTTCTCTTATCTAGGTCTGGTTTCCCCTCTATAAAATAAGGTCATTAAACCAGATGACCTCCTTCAGTTCAATTTTTTTTGTTTTTATTGTTCAGCTAAGTTTAATAGAACATAAGGTCCTTGAAGGCAGGGACAGCTTTGAATTTTTCATTTTTATCCTTAGCACCTAGCACTGGGCCCCTTCCACACGGGAATGCTTATTGGATTGGATTAGAATTCACCAAGTGTTTATTCAGCCCATACTTTGGACAGAGATATACAAACTATGATCACTCCTCCATCAAAGGCACCAATGTCTGGGTGGTTGTCATGTCTTACTTACTGAGAATCTATCATTAATGATGGTTTGACATCTTTGGAAAGTCTTTAGGGGACTTGTCTTCCACATGGGATATGACTGTTTCCCTGCCTCTCATGGTTGGAGAGAAGGGCCATTCACATGGGCAAAGTCCAAGACTGAACAATTCTTCTTTCAGGGATCACTATTCAGGGGAAAAGGCTCTTTGGTGGAGCTTCCTCTTGGCCACAGACCTCCCACACCAGGGAGGCCAGAATGGAATCTGCAGCCCTTTTGGGGGAAGAGAACAAGTCTCCACCCAGAAACGTCCTGTTGCCTTCCAAGGAGAATCGGTGACTTTGGGTATGGGAATGAAAATCCTCTTCTGGCAGAAGACAAAACTAAGGCACTCAGGGGAGCTGCTGTCAGAGGAAAAGACCTGTAGAATGAGTCCCTTTGGATTTTCCTTTTGAATAGCTAATGCATCTTTAGTTAGAATCCACTTAAAGAGAATCCTGCCGAGCTATTAGCACAGGAGCTGCATGTACTGTCTATGTTCTCCTGCTGAGTACACAAGACCCACCTTCCCAGCTTTTTCCCTGACTGGTGATTGAAAGATATGAAGTTTCTCTGACTAAGCCGAGAAACATGGTGAAGGGGAGTGGTGAGGGGGACATGGCAGAGAAACATGGTGAGGGGGAGTGGTAGAACCCAGAACTCAGAACTTCTGCTCCAAATTCAGTCCTCCATTCACCGTACCTGGAGCAGCCAGTCAGGGCTTGGTCTCAGATAGTAGCAAGCTAGTAAGGGTGGAGAGGGTTTTTTTGTTTGTTTTTACCAAAGGAGTCCCAGGCTTGGGGGCTAGGAGCAACCCTGGGGTCTGGCCCCATTAACTTTGCAGGGGTGCCTCAGCCCAGCTGGCCTGGAGGCCCAGGTTCCAAGCTCCTTTCACCTAATTTATGTGGCAATGTGTTTCTATACCCCAAAGGAGGCCCGGAGGGGAAGAGATTAGCCATTTCCTCGTGACTCTGTCTGAAGTTTACAGCAATTTTATCTCTTGAGACAGCCTTGTGCAAGGCACATCAGGGAAATCAGTGGATTGCATATCCTTGTGATTGCCTCTTATCTCTGAGGGAGCTGCAGGAGACCAGTATGAAGGGAGCATCCTTGACACCCTGGTCTGGGCACGACTGGCTGGCCTGCATGCAGGATCCCATGACTCCTGCCAGCTAACTCAGGCTGCTTAGAACAACCTGGTCTTACAACTTCTAACAAAGGCACATTTGGAGAGCAGGGGAATTCTCAGAAGGTTCTTGCTGGTATCCCTTATGACTCAGAAGACTCATCCAAAGCCTTCAGCCTGTGTTATGAACATGCCCTCAGGTGGCTCATAGCACAGTCTGATGCACAAAACTTCACAAGGGCTGCACACACACAGGTGCACACACACATGTGCATAAATACACACACAGAGGTGCTCACACACACGCACGGAGGTGCTCACACATATGTGCACACACACAGAGGTGCTCACTCACACATGCACATTCTCAGAGGTGCTCACACACACACAGAGGTGCTCACACACATACGTGCACACACACAGAGGTGCTCACTCACACACACAGAGGTGCTCACACACACACACATACACACAGAGGTGCTCACACACACTCACATGTACAGAGGTGCTCACACACACACACTCACACACAGCCCTTGTCCAAAGTCTCAGAGTCAGCAAGAAGCTGTTGCCTTCCCTTAGGTTCTTAGTCACATTTGTCTTCCTATCTCACAGGTCAATGCTATCTCTTCCTTGTGGTGGCAGGTGATCTGTTCTTCTTCCATTGTTTCAGACCAATATCTGGACCTAGTACCCAGGACCTTTTGGGCCAGGTGCCTGCAGAACCAGCATTGTTTCTCCCTGGATCCTGACTGCATCGTCCAAGGACCAGCTGCAAGTATCTTCCTCTTTCCCTCTTGGACATTCTCCTTAGTCCCCATTTGTGGCTACAGGGATGTCTCCTGTTTTCAGCACATTTTCAGATTGGAGATAACTGATAACAGATAATCCTGAGTTTAGGGGCTGATTTTGAATTTCCCAGCTCAAGTTACCAGTGCTTCCCCACCCCCTTGCCTGTCTTTCTCTCTCTGTCTCTCTTTCCATATTTTCCAATTACATGTAAAAAATTTAGAGATAATCTTCCTTTTAAATTTTGAGTTCCAAATTCTCTCCCTCATTGAGAAGGCAAACAAATTGATTTCAATTATGCATGTGAAGTCATGCAAAACATATTTCCATATTAGTCATGTTGTGAAAGAAAACACAGGAAAAAACTCAAGAAATATAAGAAAGTTTTTAAAAAGTGTGCATGGATCTGCATTCAGAGGTCATCATTTCTCTCTCTGGAGGTGGATAGCATTTTTCATCAAAGACCCTTTGGAATTGACTTGGATCATTGTCTTGATACAGTAGCTAAGTCTCACAGTTGATCATCATAACAATATGGATGTTACTGTGTGTGACATTCTTTTGGTTACGTTCATTCATTTTGTATCACTTTACGTAAATCTTCCCAGAATTTTCTGAAACCATCCTTCTCATCCTTTCTTATAACATAATAGTATTCTATCACAATGATATACCACAATTTATCCAGTTGTTCCTTAACTGATGGGCATCCCCTTGATTTCTAATTTTGTGCCACCAAAAAAAAAAAAAAGAGCTGCTACGAATAGTTTTGTACAAATAGGTCTTTTTTCTCTTTGATATCTTTAGGAAATAGACGTAGTAGTAAAAAGCACACACAGTTTTATAGCCTTTTGGACACAGTTCTAAATAATTCTTCAAAACTGTTGTATCAGTTTACGATGTATTCGTGTCTACTTTTCCACATCCTTTCCAGCATTTGTCATTTTCCTTTTCTGTCATGTTAGTCAATCAGTCTTAAAGGTGTGAGATGGTATCTCAGAATAGTTTTTAATTTTCATTTCTCTAATCATTAGTGATTTGGAGCATTTAAAAAAAATGTGACTTGATAGCTCTGATTTGTTCTTCTGAAAGTGACCTGTTCATATCATTTAACCATTCATCAGTTGGAAAATGGCTTTTACTTTTATAATTTTGGTTCAGTTCCCTATAAATGTGAGAAATGAAGCCTTTATCAGGGTAACTTGTAATTTTCCCACAGTTTCTTGTTTTCTTTCTAATTTTGACTGCATTATTTTTGTTTGTGCAAAAGTCTTTTAATTTTATGTAATCAAGATTATTCATTTTATTTCCTGTGATCCTCTCTGTCTTTTGTGTTCTCATAAACTCTTCCTTTATTACAGATCTGACAGGCACCTTTTTCCACACTCCCATAGTTTACATATGCTATCACCCTTTGTGTCTAAATCATTCATCTGTTTTGATCTTATCTTGATATATTGTGGGAGATCTTGGTTTATACCTAGTTTCTGCCAAACTGCTTTCCAGTATTCCCAGTAATTTTTGCCAAATGGTAAATTCCCACCCCAAAGTTTGGGTCTTAACATTTATCACACACTAGGTTACTGTGATCATTTACAGCTGTGAATTGTGTACCTATTCTATTCCATCAATCCACCATTCTACTTCCTAGTCAGTACCAGATTGTTGGGATGATTGCTGCTTTGTAATATAGTTTGAAATCTGGAATTGCTAGGCTGCCTTCCTTCACATTTTTTTTTCCCATTGATACATTTTGATATTCTTGACCTTTTTCTCTTCCAGATATATTTTATTATTCTTTTTTTCCCAACTCTATAAAATAATACTTTGGTAGTTTGACAGTTATAGTGTAATGTTAATGGGAGTTGCTTGATTAGGGGAGGCTTATTATATGAGTTCAAGATCGTCCCACCCATTAATAGATTTCAGGTGGAGCCCATTAAGGGAAGCTTGATTAGGGGAAGCTTGTTTTGTAGGAAGGACCACACCTTTTGTTAGTGAGGCACTGGGTCACATGGGTTATGATGCTCCACCCGCTCTGAAAAGGGTACGTACACCCTGAGGTGAGCTTTGGCTTTGGAACTCACTCATTGGAAGAAGGTTATTTGTCCAGACGAAACTCTGGGTAGCCTTTAAGGAGTCCTCAAGCTTTGAAAACCCGGGGAACTCTCTGGTAACTGTACGTATGTAATGGTCAGCCAGTTGGATCTGCCTTTTGATCTGTGATGTATGTATTGCTTACAGTCAGACAGAAGCCCTGTCGATCTTTATTTTTCTGCTTATTTTTTCTCTGTTGGTATATGTTATTAAAGAAGGTTGTTGACCCTCCAAAAGTTACTTTCCTTTTAGAAAAGCAGATCTAAGAACCTGTGTAGCAGGCCGTTCTAGATACGTCAGGATGCTTGCTACCTCTTTCTTCAGATTCTCTGGGATGACATGATACTTAGTGGTCCTCCTAGCAGAGAAGTTTTTTTTCCCTTTCTTCAGAATCTTATCATTACAATATCCACAATTCTTTAACCTTGCAACAATAATCTACAGCTTCCACCAGCAGGCAAAGTAGGGGCATTTTTCCTGGACACAAGACTGCAGGGTAATAGTGGCTGATAATTTTTATGGGGCTTTACAGTTTCCAAAGCACTTTGAACACATCATCTCATTTAATGATCATCACAATTCCACCAAACAGTGATTGCAGATAAGATTCTTCTCCTTTTACAGATCTGGAAACTGAGCTCAGAGAGGTTTGGTGGCCAACCAATGGTTACAACCAATAAATGTATGAATCAGGACTCGAAGCCAAGTGTGTCCTGACTTTAAGATGAGCGCTCTTTCTATGCCAAAACAGGTCTTCAAATATTTGTGAAGAATGAGCTATATGTAATAGCACAACTCTTATCTAACTTTGAAAAATAATATTTATGTAAGTTAAGTCACTCATAGGAGTCCCTTATCAAATTTAGGAGTTCCCCAATCAACCTGATGAAATTGCTAGGTATGAGCCAGTGGATAGAGCACTATACCTGCAGTCAGCATTTCCTGGATTCAAATCTTGCCTTAGACATTCACTAGGTGAGTGACCCTGGGCAAGTCATTTAATCTCTATCTGTCTCAGTTCCCTTATCTGTAAAATGGGGATAATGATAGCACCTCCCTCCAAGGGGTTGGTGTGAGGATAAAGTAACGCCATATGTGGAAAGAGATTTGCAAACATTTTATAGAAATGCTATGAAGATGACAGTGACGATGGCGATGATGATGATGGAGATGATGATGAGTCGTTGATCACAGAGTCCACCAATCAAACGGATCATGTTCTTTGAGGATTCAACTCTTGGTTTTGTCTTTTCTCTTTGTACATTGGTCTTTTCTCTTATACATTTTTCAAAGGGAAGCAGGAAGTCTACTCTCCTTCCAAAAGTAGCAATAACAACACACAGTAGAAGATATGGCAGTGAGAGACTGGTTCACTTGTGACCTGAGAAGAATGTTCAAAGACCTTGTTCTTGAACCCCAACTTCCTAAGTAAAGGGAAGTGAGACATTGTAAATCTGTTGTGACCTCAGAATCCAGCCTTCTATGGAGAAAACAGTGATTTCCAAGCTGCCTCAACATTTATCTCCGAATTCAGCAATTCCACATTCAAGAGTCTGGGAGCTTGGGAGTTCAGGTCCTGACCCTTTCAGAGGAGTTTTTATCCAGGGCAGTCAATACCACAGCTCTGAGGCTTGGAAAGACCATTTAGGACTTGGGGAGGAGGGACTTGCAGAATGATAGAAAGTTGCTCCAGTAGTGGCCCCAAATTGTTTTTGCTGGAGGGAGGGCTGAGATTTTGGATCTTTTGAGTTTTGTTTTGCTTTATTTTCAATATTCTGGACATTTAGCATTCTGGTCTCGTAGTACTATATACATTTTCTATGGGTTAAATAAAAGCTGTCCCATATTCAAGAGCTCTATTAAATGTTGAGTGCAGCTACAGGATTTGGAGAATGGCCACTCCCATTTGGGCCCATTTGAACATGAATTACAGCTCACTTGTATTTTGAAGACCTTCCTGCATCCATCCAAGGGTGGGGCAGTGGGGAAAATAAAAGAGGAGGCATTGGGGCTAAGGTTCCTGCAGGAGACCAAGTCTCTGTGACTCCAGAGTCCTTGGGGCACCCTTGCCATGGCTTAAACAAGGGGAGCTGATACTGAGAGAGCATTGTAAATTATGCAAAGCATTTAAAAGACCTTAGCTTATTTATGTCTCCTCACTTGCAAATGTTACCTGTTACTTTTCTGTACCAGGGCTTTAAATACATTTAAACAAGTCCTATGAATGACTGTGTATGAAAAAGGTGTTCCAATGTTCTGTTCAAGTAGCTATTAAACTTTGGGAAGTGCCTAGGGTAAGAACCCATGACAACCCATGTGTGTGTGTGCGTGTGTGTGTGTGTGTAAAGAGGGACAGAAAGATATATCTATAGATATATCTATATCATCTATATCTATCCATCTATCCATCTATCTATCTATCTATCTATCTATCTATCTATCTATCTGTATAGCAAGGAGCGGGGGAGGGAGAGAGAGAGACAGAGAGACAGAGAATGTGTGGTTCTGCCCACGAAGGGCTGGGGTGGTGGCAGCTGAAGGGGGTTTCAGGTATCAGAAGTGACTCCTGTCCCTTCATGGGGGTTGCCTAAGCTCTGTTATCACCACCACCACCACCACCCCACCAACAGCTTGGATACTGGCCCTTTGCCACTTTGTGCCCTGAGGCACTGATGGTGATAAGGGAGGGGCCTTCCAGCCTCAAGGAAATTTTTACCCGAAGAAAGAATGGAGTGGGGAGGTGGGGGAGGTGGGGGTGGCAGACAAAGGAGGCCTTTCTTTGTAGCGGGGCTTGGCAGGCTGAGTCTTGTTTCTGTTACCAGAGCCTGTCTTGAGATCAAGGTGTGAGTTAGGCATGTAAAAACTGAACAGTAGGGTAATGTAATTGCCTCACATTCTGCTTTCTGCTCAGGGTGAAGGTGGAGAAAGGTTCACCCCTGCCTTCTACCCCTCCCCACCCTATCCCAACAAAGGAAGTACACTTAAAAACATAGTTTATTTTTAATTTGGGGGGAAGATAATTTACAGGCATCATCAGGAATAAAGACTCCAACAAGGCCCAAATGGGTGAGCTGATGTCCAGGGTCACCTGGATAAGAATAAGGAGCCACACTTAGCCTAAACCCTGAGCTTTTAATGGAGCAGAGCTAAGCGCATTAGGCAACAAAAGAATAAAGGAAAATGATTTTTAAAAGATGAAGAAGTTCATCTTCGAGTCACCTCTTGCCCACCTGGAGTGGTTTGGGAGGGAGAAAGCGTCATGGAGGTGGCTTACATCAATCATTTTAACTAAATAATCATATATTAATTATGTACAAGGCCCTATGAAGTACAAAGAAAAAAACCCCATCAACCCCTCAGGAAGTTCTTGTTCTGTAGGACTGGGGGACAGCTGTGTGAATTCAAAGACTCCTTGGATGTAACAGGGAGTCTACCAGATCCTGCTGTGTGTCAATGGGAGGCAACTTGGAGAGTTCCCCATGTGCCCCAAAACTTAGTAGAGGGTATTCTGGGTAATTGTAGTGATACAAACATAGTTCACATCTCTCTTCAGCCACTACTTACAAATAAACAAGGCAGGCACCATACATTTAATTGTTGTTTACTTGTTTTTGCTTGTGTCTGATTCTCCATGACCCTGTTGGGGGCTTTCTTGGCAAAGATACTGGAGTGGTCTGTCATTTTCTTTTCCAGATCACTAGTCAGATGAGGAAACTGAGGCAAACAGGGTTAAGTGACTTGCACAAGGTTACATAGTTAGATTTGAACTCAGATCTTCCTGACTCCTGTTGACCTGAAAACTTGGTTAAAGAAAAGGCAACAGGCTCAAAGCATACATTTTATAATTTAATTAATTAATTGATCAGTTCCCCATTAAAGATAACAGTAACATAATGCATTATGGAGCCAGAAATGTTCTGGCTGGCTAGTACAGAAATCTTCTGGCTTATATACATTTTGCCATGAGAAAGGAGTTCTCTTAGATAAACCGTAGTAAACAAATGGCATCATTTGGGTTTAATGGTTGCAGGCTATACGCATCTTCCTTCACAGCATGCCTTGTGATTTAAGATAAGGAAAAGCAAAGTCCCATCACCCAGATAACAGGTCTTGTCCTAGCAGGCCTTTGAAGTAGTGGTATCTTAACAGACAAAGCTATAGTTACAACCCAAGGCATCTGTGTTTTCTCTTATCATTAACATGCCAGGAGAAGGGTCTGGTAAGGAAATCCTATTTGCTTGCCTAACACCGAAAGGCATTCTCTGAGTTTAACAAAGGAGACTACTATGTCCAGGGTCTTCTTAATTCAAACTTTGGCCCTTATTAAAGTCTAAAATTTATATTAAATATTATCATTCCCTCCTTTTGGTCAAAGGCAAGCCGAAGGCTTCGCCTGTAGACCAACCAAAGACATGAAAAACCTTTTAAATAACCGATAGTGTGAGAGCAAGTCTTCATGCAAGTCTGGTGCAGGCTCTTGGTAAAGCTGTTTATGTCTGATGGCATCTTCTTCAGGCTTCTTCAAAATTGGAGGGCACGGTCCACTCAGGAGCAAGGGCAATGGAAGTGACAGATGGATCCAAGAGT